>JAHXMU010000525.1:3182165-3216821 GCA_019455685.1 Philornis downsi | reverse complement strand
TGAGGAGTGTTTCTGTGTAGTTTGAAGTTCGTCCGACAGATGGCGCAGTATTTAGTTTTTTTTTGGTGTTTTGCCCGCTAGAGATTAGCGCGATAACCGTATGCTCCGCTAGCGTTGGGTGCTTAATCCATGTGTAGAGGCGTTAATTAGGCCAATACCGGATCATGCCTTACCTATTTTCGTAAAAAAATAAAGTTACAAAAGTTAATATGTCTACTTTTTAATCACAATTTGCGCGATAAGCCTATGCTGTGGCAGGAATTGTTACGTGTGCTCCCCAGAATGCACCGCTGGCTCAGGATGGATCGGAACCACCAATCTGCACATACAATGGTTGCTGGGCGAGACGAAGTTCGGCGGGTCGGCTAGTAATTAATAATTAACTGCCCAGACTTTGTTGTTCGTGTCTTTTTTCGCGATAACAATAAAACTGCAAAAATATCATAAACAATTTTTAACTGTTTCAGCGTAGACTTGAATGAAAATCTTATCACTTTATATATCAACTAAGAATCAAAAAGTATCAATGAGATACACTTAGATCCTTCAATTACTTATTTTCGGTTATTTTGGAAAAATTGAAGGAAAAACATTGACACAGAGGAGAATCGCACCTGCACTTCCAACGGGAACGTTTCATAATTGATTAGGTTACTTGTCAGTGGCGTTGTTTAGCTATTTTAGCCGCTGTGACAATTTGTTACAATACTTCTAATAACGTATTTTAATGCTATTATAAGATGTAGATATAAGCTGAAACCGATTTCCAAATTTTGGATCTCGATAAGGAAGTTGATGTGTCTGAAAAACAACAACAATAACAGAGAAGCTAGTCGCCACTACTTCGTACGCGTTAATTCAAATTTTAAGTAAAATTTAATTCAGGAGATTCGTCTGCAGTTTTTTAGTATTGCCAGCGAAGTTCCTTTGCCATTACGGCGATTCAAAAAGTCTATTTTTTTATCTCACATCTAGTTGAGTTCCTAATAATAAAAATTTCGGTTAATACAGCTTACTTTACTGTCACCACAGCTCTTTAGCATGATTTTTGTCCTTTCTCGTCTATGGTATGTTCCTGAAAACGCGATTTTTGTAAAATTAATGTGGCCTTTACAACTCCTGTCTTCAGATTTAGTCTAATTTAATCTCGTTCACACGATAAGATAATGTTGATCACCTTAGCTTCGATCGTAAAGGGTGTTCCCACAACACCCTTTGTAAATTTGGCGCCATTCAAAGTGTCATTGTTTGACATTTGAACAATTGTTATTGTTTGCTAGTAGAAGGTACGAGGGTAGTAAAAATGGAGCGCTACACGAATGATCAACGCATTCTCCTTGTGAAATTGTTTTACCAAAATGGTGAAAGTTTTGCGGCTACAGTTCGCAAATTGCGATTAACTTGGGGTCACAATAATGCTCCAAAAGAATCAACTGTAAAAAGATTAATGGATAAATTTGCCAAAATTGGATCTGTTAGTGATGTAAAGACTACAACGCGCCTTCGACCAGGTTGATTGACCGAAAATGTCGCAGCTGTACGTGATGATGTCGCTCAAACTCCATCTACCTCAATTCGACACCGAACTCAGCAAATTGGTGTCTCCAAATCCACTATGCAGAGAATTTTGACGAAAGATTTGCATCTTCATGCATACAAATTACAATTGACTCAGGAACTGAAGCTAGCTGACCATGGACAGCGAAGGGAGCTCGTTAATTGGGTATTGGAGAGACAACATGAAAATGCTGATTTTGCCGATAAAATCATCTTCAGTGACGAGGCCCATTTCCATCTTGATGGATTCGTCAATAGGCAGAATTGTCGCATTTGAGGTGAAGAAAATCCTCGAGTGATTCACGAGAAGCAAATGCATCCTCAACGTGTCACTGTGTGGTGTGGATTTTGGTCTGGAGGAATCATTGGACCTTTTTTATGAAAATGAGGCATGTCAAGCGCAAACAGTCATTGGTGTTCGGTATCGTGAAATGATCACCAGTTTTTTCGTTGTAAGAAATGAATGTGGAGGGCATGTGGTTTCAACAAGACGGCGCCACATGTCATACAGCCAGAGAAACAATTCAATTGCTGCATTAGTCATTTAAATCTTGCGTTCTTGTTGGGACACCCTTTATAAGTAACTTCACGATTTTCTTATTCTTCCGTGTTTGTCAGTTCCAAAAAAATTATTTGCTGTGGATAATGATTCTAAGCTTAACCGTTTAGTCCGTTTAAAATGGGTATGGCCCCTCCAAAAAAAAAAAAAAGAATAATAATAAATAAAAACACGAGTTTGAAAATTTCTTCCTATCACTCGTTAGAGGAATATCGCCACCAATTTCCGTTTGTACCCTTTTTGTACCTCTAGGTACGAACTTTTAAAAATCCCTTCTTACCGCATTTCTACAATGGAAATGCATGATTGACACCAAGTTTCATGATTCCAACTCTATCCGTTTGAGCTGGGCGGTGGTACCTGATTTCTCTCTTTTTATCCTATTTTTTGCCTGTAAGAGCTCGAATTTTAAAAAATCCTTCTTGTCGCGTGCTTTCTCTGGAATACGGATACCAATTTTTGTTATTCTACCTACGGCCGTTTAGACTGGGCGATGCTGCCAGATTTCTCCTCTTTTACCCTGTCCTAAGAGTATGAATTTTAAATTATCCCAAATTCCCTGATTCCAGCTTTAGTATTTTGGCCTGGGTCTTATTATAAGTTAAGTTATATTGGATGTAACTGTGCGTCGATATAATTATAATACTATTGAATAAAACCGTCTTTGTTCCAACTTCACTTAAGACGTCTTTCCCTGTGACCACAGATATATTTACTACTTATTCTTACTAACATAATTTTCAATATTCAATTTCATTTTCATTTTGTTGCTTTTCGATTTCTTTCGTTAGTATCCACAATTGGCTGGCGTTCCGAGTACAGTCCCGAATATGGTTCCACGAAGGATAGTGAGAGACAATCCCCGCGACACTCGGTGGGTTCACGATCGTCACCGCCGCCTCTGCCTCCTCGAAATAGTGGCGGCAATTATGGCAGTGGTCCGTCCACGTCCTCCTTTGGGGTATTTGCCAAGGAATTTATAGGTAATGACGCCTATGCACCTGTACTAAATGCAACCCATGTTTTAGATCGACGAAAAACCTATTCACGCCTTTATGAAATGGTAACCGATCAAAGGACAATAGATCCTGAGCTATTGGATTTCTATTACATGGTTAAAGAAGTGAGACAACGATATCTATATAATGATGATATGACAAATGTCGGACATATTATTGCATCAGAGTTCAACTATCATTATCCGCTGGAAACTAGCATAAAGATTCTGGTACATCCAGCTTTGAGTTCATTATTTCCAGATGCTGAAGCGGCTGCTATAAACAAGGGACAATTTAAAGGCTATGGCATACCAGTGGTATTTACCTGTGACAGTAAGTATTGATGGATAGATAAATGGACAAACTTGCAGTATTGATTTGTTTCATCTTCTTCTTTCAGTTAATACTCCGGTGGAGTTTGTAATTGGCCAAGCATTCTGCACTTTAGAGGGACAAATACGTGGTTCAGTTAATGATTATGCTGTTAAGCCTATTGGAGTTTCAGAATGGCTTTCCAATACTTCGAAATTAAGTCAATTGGAGTGTGTTCACAATAGTTTGAAATTGGAACAAGATGTCCAATTGGGTTTATGTCCCAAATCAGACGAAAATATGAATGTTATATCACGTACAGAGAGGGATGATCACAATGATATGGATATGCCGCCAGAGGTTGTGCTGCCCAATGAAATGGCTACAACTATAACTTATGACAATATGATGATATTAATAGGTTAGTAGACCTTAAAAGAATCGATTAATAGAAAGGAGAATATAATTCCTATAAAACTAGTCTAAACTTTGAAGAGAATATACTAATTTATAACTGGCCAGCATCTAAAGTCGTCTATAATGTGTATGCTTATAATGTCTGTCCGTATCCGTTCAGGTTTTCCACTAAGGGAGTATGTATATACTCGTACTTATACACCATTTGATAAATTCGTTATTTTATACAGGTAATTACTTTTTAAATCCTTTGACTGAATCCAATATTTATAGAAAAAAATAAAGACGATCGTATTCGCCAAGCTTGTACTGGGGTAGGCGTTCGATACAGATAATTACTTTAAGAATCCGTTGAATCTTTTGACTGAATACAATATTTATAGAAAGAATAAAAATATGAACGCATTCTTATACAGGGGTAGGCGTTCGAGGTATTAACAATTACATGCTATTGTAGTAACCAAACGGCTAACTACAGCTCGCCCATTTCTTGGCAAGCGGCAGTCCGTTATATTGTTTACAAGCTTACAAAAGCATATCGCTTTACGTTACAGCTAAAAGAAGTTGTCGCAGAGGTGTTAAAACACCTGCATGTTTTTGACGAGCTTGAAAAGTTGAACAAAATGTGAGTGGTTTAGCAATGTGTAAACAAACAGAACGATAGCGAATTGTTAGAGCGCAAATTTAAAGACAGACCAGCGAACTGCTCTGCGGAAGGAAGCGCTAATATCAGTGATCGTTCGGTCCGTGGTATCTGTCACATCAGGCCACATTCGTGCAGCGCGTTAAGCTCAGTGACAGATTTGATGGTGTTATCCGCACTAAAGCTGTCTATATCGTATAATTTAATTTATTTATTCAGGATTGTAATTTTAAGCCTTAAGGCCGATTTGACTTAATTATAATATTACAACGTATCTTGTCCATAATTCAATAACAAACGCATTATACAACTTTACAGTACTATTGTTATAAAAAAGTTTATGTATATTAATACCAGAAAAATATGACTTACAATATGACGATCTACTTCACTTATTAGGATTTTTCACTATATATGCTTTCCGTCCTAAAACACGGAATTATAACATTAATTGTAATTTAGAGCTACTCCATAATATGACGCAAAATTTAATAACAGATTAAATGGTAAAAATTAGTAGCTTCAAGTAATTTTTTTAAGATTTACTTAACTAAGTAATTGAGATGCTATACAAGTAATGGCTCACAAAAAAGAAAAAAAAATAAAAAGGAAGAAATAATAAGTTTAGCGATAATCATTTCCCCGTTCAGAATGAAAAGAAAGATGGACAGCAAACTATTTGACGGCAATATCAAAGAAAAAAAGGGGTCAGGCGGATAATTATAGATGAGAAATATCATTAAAATACGCAAGAAGTCTCTTCTTGTAAGTGTTTTGGGAAGAAGAAAAAAATTTTAATGTGTTTGGAATTGTGTTAAACTGCCTGGCTACTCTTACTTGAAAAGATCTGCTCATATAATATTTTGTGTTATGAATAATCAATTAGTGCGAATTGATCGAGTGAATTTAAATAATTCTACAAGGAACAGCGGTGATTGATTTTTAATAAAATTAAAAAACAAAAGCAATGAACGAATAACTACAAAATTACGAAAAGAACAACCTAGAAATTGTATCACAAACGGAGACACGTGCGCAATGCGACGAAGACAGAACAGATAACGTATAGCACGATTGAACGACAACTGGATTTTCGTTATATTGCTTTTAACTGTACCGGCATATATTTCGATACAATAATCGATACAATTTATTTATATGAATTATTAAATCGGAATTATATAACCGCCGAAGGGTCATATTCACGCGCGAAACTACTCTATCAGTATGCAAATCAAATGAGAGCTTATCGTCAATTATAACGTCCAACTACCCCATTATAAGACAAATTCAATTCACATGGATGGGAAGCAAACAACATTGCTTTTGTCTTAGACGGATTCACTTAAAGTTTATTTGAGGACATCCACACAGACATACATTGGAATACATCCTCAATTTTCGCTTGAATAACGTCATTATTGTGATAACTTCCATTGAAAAGCAGCTGAACATCATCAGCATACGCAAAGCATAAGCAATTATCCAACCTACTAAACAGATCATTTAGGTACAAAATGAAAAGCATAGGTCCAAGTATCGAACCTTGCGGGACACCACTTGTGACAGGCTCTACGTTCGACGTCACACCATTAAGACACACGCATTGCATCCTATCACATAAATATGAATACATAAGTTTGCACGCATTTCCCCCAAAGCCATATAATTGCGAAAGCTTGTTTATTAGACTGACGTGATCGACTCTGTCAAAGGTTTTTTTTTTTTTAAATCTAGAGAGATTAGAATACTAAAACTGTGGTTGTTAACTTTGGCTCTAATAGATTCTGTTAGACCCGTCAGCAACATGGAAGTACCACGTCCCCGCCTAAATCCACACTACCATTATACTATTCTACTACTACTACTACTACTACTACTACTATAATAACATATTTTTTAAAAATGTGAAATGTTTTTACAATATGCTGAAGTTACTAAATGCAAAAAATAAATATTGGCGAAAAATGGAGCATATTTAATTAGTAACCCTTCATGCGCCGTATTGTGCATCTGCGAACTTTCAAAGGGTCGCAAGCAATCGTTTTGGTTTTGCCTTACATTTATATATCATTTCCTTATATTTCTCACTTTACTTTCATCTTCTTTAACTCTTTCTCGTCAATCTCTTCTCCACAGAAACTCTCGAAACGGAAATCGATAAATTGGAATCCGCTGCTAGTGATACAACCTCCCGCAGCTTACTCAGTTGTTCTGGAGTTGTACAGGGTGTAAAATACATATGTGCCTTATTGGGTTCCATTGATACTTTGGAGCTGGCTGATTGTGTTGCAAAACTAAAAAAGCTCTGTGAAGAGAATCAAATGAAATATGGAAGTTCCTCAACTAATCCGGAAATTGTCAGCGATTGTGGTGATTATGCCGAAGTATGCTTAAGGCCTCGTTCCATACTGGAACAAATCAAGTTAAAGTGCAATAAATTAAGAGACGCAGTGCAGGAATTGATAGAGTTATATTCGAATGTATTTCGGGTAGGATTTTCGGTGAAATCTTTGGATTATTCTACAAGTAAGTTATCTGTAGCAAATATTTATACATACATAGAAATTATTTGTAAGTTTGTTGGTTTTTCCTTTCTTAGCCCCCATTCACGTTTCCTGTGTATCCAAACCCATTGTGGTCAGTGTCAACTGTTTACACCGCCCACCACCTTTATGGAAATATGATAGTTATTCTCTGGGTGTCCATATTAATTACGGAACTCGCTTTATTTCTGAACCAGTGGTTACGAAATGTTCAAATGATACCAGCGGTGGCCTATTCCCCCGACTGAAATTCTCTTCCTGGATAACATTTGAAAAGAATCCGATTTGTACGTTGCCACGTGAGGCGCGCCTTATTTTTGTTCTCTATGGCACTCAGGTGGCTGAGAATGAACCAAATAACGGCGAAAATGCTGAGAAGAGGCAAATTACTACGGAATTGGGTTGGTGTGCTGTTCAGTTGTTTGACTATAAACGTGAAATGATTTGTGGTTCGTATTTGCTATCCATGTGGCCTGCGACGGCGGATAAGTTTTTGGGCCCTGCACCAGCGAGAGGATGTCATCCACAGCCGGACATTTGTCCGGTGTTGAGCATAGAGGTACCGCCTTACGGGGGTCGAATACAATTTCCCGAGCCACTAGAGAATCCACCACCAGCACCAAGGTAAAAATTTTGACGATTTAGAAGAAATTAACAATAATTTGTGTATATTTAACTGCTTTTCGGAAATCGTTTAATTTCGCAAGAGCACCTCTTAGTTTTTTAGCAGTGCTTAATCGTTGATACTGACGACACTTTAAAATATCAAAAAAGCTACTCAAATTAATGTCTGAAAATGTGCTTAAACAGCAAGCTTTGTTTCAGTAAACTTAAAAAGTGGTACTGCGAATAAATTAACTAAATCTGAAAACAGAATCCCATATGTCATTAGTAAATTTATCAACCACTTCAATAAACTACGTTTTTGTGTTTATGTGAGACTCTGCCTGCGGTTATTTCTTTGGTACTGACGATACTTCAAGTATTAAAGTCTAGTTAATAAGTCTATAAGTATAAAAGAAATCTCGCCAACTTAAGTTCCAAAATAGGTTAAATGGGGGCTTTTCAACTCCAACAGTTTAATTCACAAGTCCCATTTAAAAGCTATTTCCACGGATATATAGATGTTAATGATGCTTATAAAATAATGTTCCAAATTTGAGGACAATAAATCAGGGATTCTCGGCAAGTTTTGCTTAAGCAGTTTCAGAGGGCTCATGATCGCCTTAAACAGATTCCAGTCAGGTGCCCTTCTTTAATAGCCAGGTCACATTTTTCAAAACCGTTTCTTTTCGACCATTTGGAACCTCAAAATGTCTAGGTCAGCCCACCACAAAAGTGTAAATAAGAAGTTCGCAGTTCCTGAGTATGTATCTGTAACGATCTTAAATCTATAAACTAATATTATCATCAACGTTGGCTCCCCAGGCGTAATTACAAAAAGAAAAAAATAATATTAAACAAACTAAAATGAAAGTTATATCAGTCCTAATTAGTAACAATGGTATACGAAGTCATGCAGTTATTAAATTTCCATTGAAGAAAAGTGTGCAAAAATTCTTAAACGAAAAACATTGTTATAATAAGAGAATACTCTTAAATCATTAGGCAAATGGTTCCAATATCGAGCAATTCTAGTAAAGAAAGATCTCTCAAATGCTGAAATATTTATTGTAGGTGCAATGGTTTGTATATTTCTTGTCGATCGTGAAAACTGAAACAACAACTATAGTGAAACAGGCACTCCACTTTTGACAACCTTATAAAAAGACATTAAATTACGACAATTCACTGCATTTATTGTCAACTTCGAAACATTCAGTGATATTGTTCCCGACACCACTTCTGGCCCGTAAATAATTTGAGGCATTAGAAGCGCCCAAGCCAGTCTATATTTGACCCTAATCGGCAGATAAATATTAGTTGAGTAGAGGCTACGAAATACTCCATATACTTTGGCGCGCACAGAGTCAATATGAGTTTCAAAATGCAGCCTATTGTCGATCACAATACCTAAGCATTTAAAACTACAAACTCAATTCTCCGGCGCCCCAAATATATGTTATGTCCTGCGTTTCTTCTTGGGCAACCAAACGAAATAGCTTTGGTCTTAAACGGATTAATCACTTTCACTGCAGTGAAAGCAATAATTTATTGACGTTTAAACTAATATCATCTTAAAACTCTCTTAGAAAGGTGCCCAGGGTCCGGGCCGGTAGTGCACCTTTCTTTGAGCATTGCCGTACTAAACTATGATTCACTTTTTTTTATACCATACTTACCTACCACCGCAGGGTGGGGCCAATACTCATTTTATCGTTCTGCTTGTATGTAGCAACTTCAAATACTCACATAAACCTCTACAGAGTTTATGCTTTATAACATTCAAGTTATGCTTTATAACGGTTATTGTAATAAAATTACTAGTAAAATTTAAATAAAGTATCCTATAACCATTAAAAGTTACTTTCTATTTTTACTTTCTTATCCTTTAGATATGATTTCAACTCATTGGATACAAATCTCCAGCAGGAATTGCTTGACACCGCTGAACAAGGTTATCCCGGAGCCACTGATAAACGTGAGGTGTTTTGGGAGAAACGTTTGTATTTACAAAATATTCCACATGCCTTACCGAAAGTTTTACATGCTGCTCACAGTTGGGATTATGCCAGTCTTATGGATTTACATTCGTTGCTGTATTCATGGTCACCGTTATCGCCTTTGCAGGCACTAGAGCTGCTATTGCCTCGGTATCCGGATGCCAAAGTGCGGGAGAAAGCAGTCGAATGGATATCGCATCTACCCAACGATCAACTTGTTGATTATCTGCCTCAACTGATACAGGCATTGAAACATGATACTTATGAGGCCTCGGCAATGGCTAGATTTTTGTTATGTAAATGTTTAGAATCACCACGTATAGCTCACCACATGTATTGGCTGCTGGTTCACAGTTTGCCAGGAGATGATCCCCAAAACTCTATAGATGCTACGTCAATGCCTGGTAGTAGTGAGGTGGAAGAATCGTTAATAACACAGGCCCGTTATCACCGACGAAATAAGATGATGTTAAGAGCTCTGTTGGCCGTGTGTGGTGAGAAACTATCGAAAAGGTTTATTTTGCAAAATCTAATGTGTAGGGTAAGTCTAACAAATATATTACATTTATGTATTTATTATGTATAGTTTTATATGTAAACTTCCCTTTTGTAGAATCTTGCTAAAATTGCCGAAAATGTTAAAGAAGCCAAGGAGTCTTCCCGACAATTGTTATTATTTGACAGAATGGAACGCGTGAATCAGGAGTTGCTAGACAAACCCACCTCACTTCCCTTGGGTCCGGAGCTAGAAGTCAGTGGTGTGAATGTGCGTAACTGCAGTTATTTCAATTCCAATACGTTGCCCTTGAAAATATCGTTTGTGGGACCTGATGCGGAACCTTTGCCGGCTATATTTAAGGTTAGTGCTGGCAAATTAAAAATTCGCTATTTTGTTTTTTGTTTTTGCTTAATGTGATTTACATCCTTTTAGGCTGGCGATGATTTGCAACAAGACATGTTAACTATACAACTGATTCGAGTTATGAATAAAATGTGGTTAGCCGAAGGCCTAGATTTGAAAATTGTCACCTTCAACTGCGTACCTACTGGTTTTAAGAAGGGAATGATTGAGTTGGTTTCCGATGCCGAAACATTACGAAAAATTCAAGTGGAATACGGTTTAACGGGGTCATTTAAAGATCGCCCTATTGCAGAATGGTTAGCGAAGCAAAATCCAAGTCAACTGGAATACCAGAGGGCTGTTAAGAATTTTACAGGTAAAAAATAAATAAAAAGACTTGCTTTATAAAAACGCGTAAGTTTTAAAACAGTTTTCATATACCAAAAGTTGCTTTAAATCTGTGTAAAAATTGCCATAATGGAACCATTCTATATAAAAGTCTGCCTCAAAAAAAATGTTCTACGCGAAAATCATTGATTGCAACTTTGTAATGAAAAATGGCTTTAAAGAAACTTTTCTTTACAAAAAGTTGTTTAAGTAAGGGAAAAAATTACTTAAACGAATTTTGCTATACGAATAAACATATTAAAGAAAGTTTCCGGACCGAAACTTTCAACGCATGTTTGATTAGATTAGACTTAGATTAACTTTTTTCGCTTCAAAGTTGGGTTAAAGGATCAAAAGTTGATTTAACAAGACTTGTTGTTGGCTAAATAACTTCTTATATGATAGTGACCTTAGAGAAACTTTTCTGCAGGGCAAGTTGTTTATACGAAATGGATAGAAAGGTGCTTTAACAAAACTTGTTATTGAAAAGTTGCGTAAACAAATTTTATGTGGAAATTTTGGTCGAATGTCACTTATACGAAAAAGTTCCCTTAAAAATTTTTTCCCCACAAAAACGTGTACTAAAGAAATTTTTCTGAGTTAAAAGCAATTTATATGTCAGAAAGCTGCCTCTAAAAATATTTCTATACGAGTATTTGTTTTAAAATTTGTCTTCTCTAAGGTACAGGTACGAGGTACGAGAAGTTGGTTTAAAAAAAAATTCTGAAGAGTTGCTTGAACGTGATGTTTTACACAGAAGGATGTCATAAAGAAATTTTTCTATAGGAAGAATTGCACTAAAGAAGTTTTTCCAGACGAAAGATTGCTTAACTTATCATTTTTATATGAAAAGTTGCCTTAAAGTTGATTTTCTATACGGAGAGTGATCTTAAACCAACTTTTTCATAGGATAAATGCAAACTAATCAATTGTTTATATGAACAGGCATTTCCAGTTCTTATTTTGATTAAACTGAATGGTACCACAGAAAAAATATCCAAATTCTCCTATAGGAAAAAACGTTAGTTATGAACTATACGATTCTGAAATTGTTTCATAGATATTAGTTTACATTTAGATACATCTGTACAAATTGCAACTATTATTAAAACTAATATTCAAATTTTAAATGTGAACATTTTTGCCTGCCCGCATAATTTTTTTAATCCGTTCTAGACAAGTGATAAATGGACTGTTTTGTTGAAATTGCCATTGTTCTTCCTTAATTATACAGATATGGAAGAGAAACTAGTTCATTAGTAAAAGGAGAATTAGAACGTTAATAAGCTTTTTCTGGAATTTTTTACTACTAGGGCAAATTTTAAGCAATTAGATTAGAAGATATCCTTTCCTACGTAATAACCCACAAAGTGTCATTTTTGCTGTATTTTGATTACACGTATGAACAAGTGAAATACTGATTCCGATAGCTAAGTAGGTAGAAGATGTTCGAAGTAGTATTTATAATCTTGTTTTTTTTTTTCAGTTTCCTGTGCTGGTTATAGTGTAGCTACTTATATATTGGGCATTTGTGATAGACATAATGATAACATTATGTTAAAAACCTCAGGTCATCTGTTTCACATTGATTTTGGTAAATTTTTGGGTGATGCTCAAATGTTTGGCAACTTCAAAAGGTAAGAAAAAACTTTACATATAAAAAACTCAAAAATTCACATTCAAAAATGTCATGTCGTTCTTATTTCTTCTTCCACCTGTAGAGATCGTACGCCCTTTGTATTAACCTCGGATATGGCCTATGTCATTAATGGTGGCGATAAACCCTCTACCGATTTCCACTTTTTCGTGGATTTATGCTGTCGTGCCTTCAATATCATCCGAAAACACGGTGATTTACTGCTACATATGTTAGCT
Source organism: Philornis downsi (assembly GCA_019455685.1). NCBI lineage: Eukaryota > Metazoa > Arthropoda > Insecta > Diptera > Muscidae > Philornis > Philornis downsi. The sequence continues at coordinate 3,204,083 of JAHXMU010000525.1, read as the reverse complement.
CTAATGGCTACCGCTGGCATACCGGGAGTCACTGCAGACGCTGTCACTTATGTACGCAAGGCTTTGTTGCCCTCACAATCCAATCCTGAAGCGGCGGCCTCATTTGCGAAAATGATACAGTTCTCGTTGAAGAGTTGGTTTACACAATTCAATTTCTTTTTGCACAATTTAGCACAAATGCGTTTTTCAAATGACGAAGGCAACGGCGAGTTGTTGTCATTTGTTCCTAGGAAATATACGTAAGTTTGTAAAAAATCTGGTGGCTTAAGAGTTTTGTTATTAACTGGTTTTTATTTCATTTCAGAATGCAGCAGGATGGCCGCTTAAAAAGTGTAATGGTTGTCCGCTGTCAAAAACATTACGATATGGAAAAGTATTATACTTATATTTTACAAGTTACCCGCCATAGTCAAACAGATCCTACGCATCTCTTTCGGTCGTACAAAGAATTCACAGAATTCCACCAAAAGTTGTGTTTACATTTCCCGTTAGCTAAGTTGCACAGGTAAGTTATACGTAACGTTAAAAATGATATAAAAGGTTTTTGGAAGACATTTTCCTGGACGAATTGTTCCTAGAAGAACTTTGATTAGAAAAAACTTTTCCTTTAAGCAACTACAGTGCAGTATAATCTTTTGTAGATAAGCTAGCAGAAAGAAATGTTTCTGACTTCTCGCACTTCTTCTCGTTGGACTTTATTTAAACTTCTGGAAAAGATAGTCCCTATAGCGCAGTTTAACAGAATAAAACTGATTTGATTTGAACCAATAGTCCTGAATGCTATAGTAGGTATCTACCAGCCCAATTTTGTTTATAGTAAAACTTGATTGTGCAAAATCTTTATACAGAATTTTTTTTTCCTGATTTGACTTGAATCAATCATACTTATAGTAACATATCAAATTTTCTTATAAGAAGTAACTTTTATAAATTTCTCTTAAGTAAACTTAGTTTGATTTATTTATCCTGTATAAAAATATATCTGAACTAATAATCAGTTTTGACAAATCATTAACTTCGACGATTTTTCATCTTTTCAACGATAGCTCAGGGAAAGTAACGTTGGTTAGTAATTAGAAGTTTAAAGGAATTAATTTTGGATCCGGAAACTGATCAATCTTAACAATGTATACTTTCATTAACATTTAAACCCATTACAAACAGGGTCTAGCGAAAATGGAAAATTGAAAAATGCTGGCTCTGTGACAATTGGCAGAAGAAATTCACCACAATGGCGCCGCCAATTCAAAGTATAAGCCTAGATATTTATAAAAGTACAAGTCAACAAATCAAAAATTATCACAAACTAATCCGATTGTATGTCCTGCTGATTATATATCGGTTATCAATTTCCTCCAACAAACACTAAACAGTAATCTGCTTTCATAAAAGGAATTTTCTTTATACAAACATTTGTTTTTTGCCAGTCATGTGCTACTACCGTATTAAATAATTCCTACAGTAATGTTATAACATGAGATACATTTTCTCATAGTGAACTTTGATTAAGGGAAATTTTATGTTTGAAAATGCTTGAAAAGAAAGAAAAAATGTATACTTTTATTTCAGTAATAATTAATTTCTTATAAAAAAGTCTCTATAGAAACAATTACCAAACACAAGGCACTCCTTTTCTGTACAGCAAATTTTGTTTAGGCCAACAGCAGTTTGTCGAAAACGTTCCTTTAAAAAAAATTTGTGTAAGACAAGTTTTTCTTGCAGTAGTAGTCCCAATTTTGTTTATAGTAAAGTTTGGATATTCTTTAGTAAGCAACTTCTGCTATAAACAAGTTTGCATTCGGCAATTTTCTTGGTGAAACTTTTCACGTAGGTGCTTGCTCGTTATTATTTTTACAAAAATCGTATTAGAAATTGCAGAGATTTTTTTTTTTTTGAATAAAAGGAAAAGACCAGGAGCTTTATTAAAACATTAGAAATAAATTAACGTTATTTATTCGAGGTTGGTTTGAAGTTGTAATAAATGAGAGGGAGTTCAAACTGATATTTCTAGGAGTTGTAACAGGAGTAATTGTAAACTTGGAAATTCAGGATAACATGGGATAAAATAGGAAACGGGAATTCAGTTGTCTTAAAATTAGTTTCAGTTATTATGGGAATTCCCTATTCGTTGACACAAAAAAAGGAACAATTCATATGACAGACGAACAGAATTCATTAATAACAAGATTATTGTAAATACTTATTGTGATATCAATTTTCCAATAGAAATGTTTAGCAAATTTTCCTATGATATTCCTGATACAGTTTTCCCTATAGAACTTTACCTATTTGCACAGAAATATATTAGGAGGCATCTTTCCTTGCAGAAAAATTTGCTAGTAAAATTTGTTTAAAGACAATTTTGCTTCCCTCTTCTGATAATCATTACAGTAAAGTTTGATTTATTCCTTTTTATAGTAAAGATTGCCTCAATCAATAATAACTTTTGAAAAAACTTTCGCTTTATAATAAAGTATTTAACACACATTTTCTTGCAGTACAACTAATTGCCCTCATAGTGAGCAGTGAAGTTTCAGGGTCGTTCGATATCTCTATGGAATAGCACAGAATATCAAATCGAGGCTGCTAAAGCATTCCAGCTGCTTTTATTAAAATTTCAGTCCGGGTCGAAACTACATACACACCAATGTCGAGGACGATGTAACGACTTATACAGGGTGGGCCATAAGGGTGTTGGCGGTTTAAATATTCAATTAAAAAAAAAACTACGAAACATAAAAAAATATATTTGTATTTTTAAAAAGTAGAAGCATGGGAATTTTTAAGACTTAAAAATAATGTTGTCCAAATGGCTTCCCTCGGCTGCTTGACACTCTTGGAACCGAAGTCGCAAATTTTGGAAAACTCGTTGAAAAGTTGTTCTCGGTATTTTGTTACTTTCCTGAATAATGTTCCTCTTCAACTGCTCTAAATTGGTCAGATTATTCTCGTAGACTACCGATTTGAGGTAGCCCCATAGAAAATAATCGCATGGAGAGAGATCGGGGCCACGTGGGGGCCATTCAATATCCCCCCTTTTCGAAATGAGTTTTCCAGGAAAAACATTTTTCAGCACCTCTATGGATACCCTAGCCGTATGACATGTGGCCCCATCCTGTTGAAACCACATCCTCGAGGTATTGCCTTGAAGTTCTTGCAAAGCTGGCACCAAAAAGTCTGCTAGCATGTTGCAATAATTGTTCACTCTAACCGTCGTGAACTGAAACACGAACACGCTCCACAATGTCGGCTGATCTTGCAGATCTTGGGCCGGTTGTTTCGAACATTCTGATCCATTTTCGTATCACATTGGCGCTTGTAACTTCACTTAAATCGTGTAAACCGTGTTCATGCCGATACAAACGTCGTGCAGTAATCACTGATTTATTGTTTTCGTAATACGCTCGGCTCCCGTGTACGGCTCCATGGCGACTAAATTTCCAGGAAGCGGCGCAGCGAACAACATATCCCTCCGCCACCGCGCGTTGCCGAGAAATTGAATATTTAAACCGCCAACATCCTTATGGCCCACCCTGTAGTTAGACAAGTGGGCATATTAAAGGAGGCTTTCCCCATACATATGACATATATCGACTTTGCCTTTTTTACAATGATCCGTATATTTTTTTAGTAAATTTCAATAACCACGACCTCAGCTAGGGCAGCTTATGAGCTGGACTGGTCCTTTCCAGAATCTAGCCTTTATTTAATTAACGGATTGTAGGATCGTTGAAAAAAAATAGAAAATTACTGCTATTCTAAAGCTGGAATAATTTCTTCTATGGAGAAGTTTTCCTAGAGGCCAGTTAAGCGGGCGTGTCGGAAATGCCTTCTTATCGTACATTATATAGGTATATCGATCGTCTAATTTGTCCAGTGAGAATGGACAATTTTTTTTATAATAGTATTTTTCAATAAAAACGTTAGGGCGGCTGCTTGAGTAGTTATATGAGTAGAGATCGTTCTGCTGATTATTTATGCAATACCACCATGTAGAGCTTTTAATTAACAAATAAGTAGCAAATATTATTTAAAAATTCCGAAAAATTATCATATTTCTAGAAGTGGGCTCAGTCTTTTTAGAGACAATTTTTTTTCTTACTTGAGCGATTTTGCCTAATTTTGAACTTAATTTAATTATGAGATAGTTTTATGCCCAACTCTCCTGATAATTTAAGCGGTAACTATCATGCTCATGTTTACGACATGAGAACGGACTGATGGATGGCTGCTTATGCTTAGATCGACAATAAACATTGCGACGATCAGGCAAACTTTCACCATTTTGGTAAAACAATTTCACAATGAGAATACGTTGTTCATTTGTGTAGCGCTCCATTTTTACTAGCCTCGTACCTTCTACTAGCAAACAATAACAATTGATCAAATGTCAAAAATAATGACACTTCGAAAGGCGCCAAATTTAAATCTTGCGTTCTTGTTGGGACATCCTTTATATTCTGTCACAAAAGTACCCGAATTTTAAAAGAATTTTCACAATTCTGTTTAAATTTTGCACCATGACAAAGCATCAACTCACAAGGCTATCGAATTTGTGGCAAAAAGCTCAATAAATATCTTCGAACAGCCACTATATTCACCTGATATGGCTCCAGTGCGAAAATGCTTTGGAAAAGCGTTTTGATGACTGTGTATTTATTCAATATGATATAAAATTTTCTGTAGAATCGTTTTTCGTGGCAACTTTAGATACAGTAAATTCAGTTGAGGCAAGTTTATCTGCTGGAGAAAAGTCTGCTGAGGCCACTCTGACTATAGGATAATTTAGCAAAATACACTTTCTTATAAGCCAATTTGACAAACATAAAGCGCTTATTAAACCTGGTAAATCAGTAATAAATTCCCTTTAGAAAAAATTGTTTGCAGAATTTTCTCCTTTTATTCGATAGCTCAGTGAAAATATAGTTGATTAGTATAGTGATTTGAAACTGCTAGGTTCGGTTCTTGGGCGGGGAACTGGGCAATCTTAAAAATTATTAGATTCATTACAAATAAAAAAAAAGAAATATTGAACAAGTCAAGGGGAAAAGACAAATGGCTCCGACATGTGCACGACAGTTGGCTGGAAAAACTTGACATAAAACGGTTAATTCTGAAGATAGACTTAGATATTTATAAAAGAATAAATGCAGTTACCAAATTGAAAATTGTCACAAGATGATTGGATAACATATCCTGTTGAAATATGTTAAAAATGTCAGTCTAAAGAATTATCATTTCAGCTTCCAAACAGTTTTCCGGTGACAGTTTAACTACAGAAAATATATCGTAATAAGTTTCGTATTGTAAGGCTAAAATGTGCCAGACTTCAACTTTTCAATACTACAGACAGGTTGATCCAAAGATTCCTACAATAACATTAAAAAAAAAATAGAGTTGGGTATAGCATTCTGTTTTTAGACTCACTCAATCGCACCTACAGTTAAACGACGATTCCGAACGTCACAGTTTCCATTCACCAGAATTGTCGATTACTCGACTACTCGAAATGTTAGTCAGATACATCGAGGCTACCGCAGCTCAGATAATATTAGGTGGCTGTAAGCGGGATTGAACTTGCGATCATGGGAACGATAATCGGTACTAACCATTGCGCCACGGTCGGTCACGCAATAATATTTGATTCACAGTGAAATTTTCATAATGCAATCTTTCTCATTGAAAAGATTGATTGAGTAAAAATGTTATTTCATATAAATTTGTGTAGCAAAGTTTGATATAATCAATTGTTCTTATAGTAAAGAATGCCTATAAAATAACTTAGCTAAAATAAACTTTCTTATAGTCAAATTTGGCGGGCATAAAGTTTACTATATAAGATTTTGCTGAAATCGTTTTCACTAAAATTATTCATTTTACAATCAAACCCATATGCGATAAAAAGGAACAGATATTTTCCCGGTTCAAATAGGCGTGTTAATAAAATTGGTTTCCAAATTCAGTCAGGGTTGTAGACAAGTCATCTTATCACACTTTCTACTATAGAGAAGTTTGTTTCAGTCCATCATTTACCAGTGAATGGATTTGAATGGATCAACTTTCTAATGTAGAAATTTAGGCTCTTTTTTGTCAAAAAGCCAAAATGCCAACCTACTAGGCGATGAGTCAATTTCATCTATATAAACGAGTATATAAAAGACGATAGTTGTCTGTATGCTACGTATAGGTACAATTATGTTGAAAATTTGGCAGAAGAATAGTTCAGCTAATGTGCCAGGGGTGGAGTGATAGTCATTTCAACAATTGCGATTCTCGTATGTGTAATAAGTTTATTTATAGAAATATTCTAATACTTTAATAATTTACACTAGTTTTTATAATTTTCATATTCCCCTAAACTATTCCTTCCATTTATGATATTACGCATCCGTATCATCGAATTTATCATTTAATTGCTTAAATTTTTGACTGGATCTTTGGTTTTGTGACTTCTTGGCGTCCTTTATGGAACGTGGTTTAAATCCATGCATTTCTAAGCGAACCTCCTGAGCTCGTTGTATTGCCAATTGAGCCATTGGATTGCGATATGCTGGTTTTGGGATCCCATCATTTGTGCCAGTTTTAGTTCGGCTTGTGGGCAAAGGTGGTGGAGGATATGAGGGTGGTGGTGGGGACGTAGACGAGTCTAGTGTAAGATATTGGAACTGTGAGGTTAGATTTCTGTGTTTTTTTATGGCCGACCAACTGTCTTCGGTGGCACCATCGTCTTCGGAAGATATTTGAGAGCCAAACAGTGATATAGTTGTAGGAGTTGTCACCACTGGACTAAACTGTTGATGTTTTTCTAGATTTCTGAGTACGGTTAATCTTTGCATGGGTATGGGCGGTAGAGGTTTTTCGTAATCGTCGTCATTCTCATTGTCTGTGTCCTCATTGGACGGTGACCTCCTGGCTGGTATAACGTGTTCTTCTGTCTTAAAATCAAAAGTTACCTTACTCTTTCGTGGCTTTGCTTCCTGCTTGGGACTTTCGTCTGAAGCTTGTTCGAATTTTGTTTCCTTGAGTATTGAAACTGTTGCTGGAGCTTGATCATTACCTTCTTCCTTGTTATAGGTTATGTGGATTTCTTCGCGATTTTGTACGATTTCATTTCGATTATCTTGTGTAACGCTTGATTTAAGTTTTTCAAAATTTTCCCAATCATCTTCTATGGATTTGCCAAAAGCAGTGGGTTCGGCGTTTTGTAGGGGAGAGGTACATATTTCTGATATCGGTGAGAGCTGTAATTCATCTTTAATTTCTAGGAAATCAGCTTCATTTAATTCAAAGGAATGCCGTATTTTATTGAATTCTTCGTCAATATTTTGATCGAAATCTAATTGAATATCTTTTTCTAGTTCCTGCCATATTGTTTCGTGGTTTGTGTTTACTTTAGCGAATTTTGGTTTTCTCATAGGAACGAATAGTTCGGTGTTCTCGTTTCGCAATGTGATATGAGTACTTTCCAGGGAATTTGAGGTTTCATTTTCATATCTATTATTTTCGGGTGTAGTATTTGGCTGATTTGGTGAGATTGCGATTTCCTCGTACAATTCTTCGTGCGTTAGGAATTCTGTTTCTTGGTTAAGGTTGTCGAATTTAGCTTTTTCAACTTGAATCTCTTCGTAGAGATCTTCTTTAAAACTTTCTGAAGTTTCATAAGCTGTAGGTCTTCTTTTGTTTAAAGTAAACTTGTCTTTACCACCGCCTTCTTTTAAATCAAATCTTATGGTGGGTCTATCCATCTCGTCCTTTTCTGGGTGATATTTGAATTTCTCATCATAACCTATTTCATAAGCTGTAGGTCTTCTTTGGTTTAAAGTAAACTTATCTTCACCGTCGCCTTCTTTTAAATTAAATTTTACGCTAGGCCTATCCACCTCATCCTTCTCTGGGTGAAATTTGAATTTCTCATCATATCCTATTTCATAAGCTGTAGGTCTTCTTTGGTTTAATGTAAACTTATCTTCACCGTCGCCTTCTTTTAAATCAAATTTTACGCTAGGCCTGTCCACCTCATCCTTCTCTGGGTGAAATTTGAATTTCTCATCATATCCTATTTCATAAGCTGTAGGTCTTCTTTGGTTTAAAGTAAACTTATCTTTGGCATCGCCTTCTTTTAAATCAAATTTTACGCTGGGTCTATCCACCTCATCCTTCTCTGGGTGAAATTTAAATTTATCATCATATTCTATTTCATAAGCTGTAGGTCTTCTTTGGTTTAAAGTAAACTTATCTTCACCGTCGCCTTCTTTTAAATCAAATTTTACGCTAGGCCTATCCACCTCATCCTTCTCTGGGTGAAATTTAAATTTCTCATCATATTCTATTTCATAAGCTGTAGGTCTTCTTTGGTTTAGAGTAAACTTATCTTCACCATTGCCTTCTTCTAAATCGAATCTTACGCTGGGTCCGTCCATCTCATCCTTCTGTGAGTGAAATTTGAAATGAGAAAATTCCGTAGGTCTTCTTTGGTTCAACGTGAATTTATCTTCATATCCTCCGGATGACTTAAAATTGTCATTAAATGTTACATTTTTGCTTAGATTCTCTTGCTCCTTCCTATTCTGCTCCTTGTTGCCTTGATGTCTGACAAGATCTGGGGATGATCTTTGATTAACGTTGAATTTTTCATTTAGTACATTATTTTGACTTTTCCAGCTATTAACTGGTTCCACTAATTTTGCTTTGTCTAAAGGGAGTTCCTCAAAATCATGCATTCCTAAAGTTTGTCCATACAATGAAACTGTACTTTCGTGATCTTCTCGCTTTTCATGGCCGCCAACATTTCTATATTTTATAATATCAGAAGTTCCATATTCGCTTGCTACAGCTGAATTTTTATGGCTAAAAGTATTTGGAAATCTGTTAATATCTGAATTTTTCAAAAATTTATCAAAATTATTGGAATTGATTTGGTTGGTACTGTGCAAATCTTGTTCTTCGTCCTGTTCTTCATCACAAAATGCGAAGGTTTGTGGTTCCATGATTTGTGATGGAGCGCTGGCCACCTCCTTGGCTTTATAGTCGAAAGCCTCCGATAAACTGTGATCATTATGAGGTTCTAAATTGCTTTCGATTTTGTGCGGGGTCGGTGGAGAGCGATTATGATTTACATCTGTACCTCTTCCCTCGGAGGCCTTGCAAGAACTCAGTTCATTACATTTCTCTACGTGTGTATGATCTGGTTCGAAATTGTTTTCGGTTTTATACGATTTTGGTACAGGACGATTATGGTTAAGGTCCATTTCTCTTTCCTCGAGAGTCTCCATAGAATTCGGTTCATTATATTCCTCCAAATATGTACGATGAGGTCCAAAATCTTTTTCGGTTTTGTAAGACTTTGATGCAGGATAATTATAATTCATGGTCTTATCCCTTTTATTTCTTGCCGAATATTCTCCTAACTGGGGATTCGATAAATCGTTATAGTCTCTGCTTTCCTTGGAATCTTCTTCTAATGTTGTAGATGAAATTGTTGGTTTATAGATTGGACTGTTTTTATTGAACTCCATTATCTCTGGACTCACTGCGGTGTTATATACAATCTCTTCATTTCGTAGGGCCTCTATGGCTGGTACACTATTTGAATTCTCCTGAAAGCCACTGTCGTACATAAGTTGTGCTTTCTCATAATCTTGTCGCAATGCATTTAGATGAAAATCGACCTCTTCGTATTTAATGTAGCCCGTAGGTCTACGATCTCCAAATTTCTCAAAATGTGGTTCTTCTAAGTCATCGATTTTTGTTAAATCATCCTCAGTGGGTCTATGAAATCCCGTGGGCCTTCGTTCCATAACTTTGCGATGGTCAGGCACCGCAATGGATTGTGAAGACTTTAGGAAACGATGAGGTTTCTCCTGCACTGTCGTGGAATTGCTGCGATTCGGTCGCTTAGGCAACTCAAAGATTTGTGGTACTGGCGACGTAGCCGTTTTTGGGCTTTCCATAGTCTGTACTTTCAATTGTTCCTCAAATTCTTCAAATGTCAAAGAGATCGAAGCGCCCGCCAAAGAGGTGGGCCTGGACAGCGTCTCTTGAGAAAGGGTTATTGAAGGAGTGTTAGAATTTGCATAGGTCTCTTGTAGTTGATCATAAGTAATCGGTTCTTTATTGTCTTCCTGCTTTCTTTTATATCTGGGTGGAGGAAGTATTAGACAGGGTTCACTTTCCGCATTACGTATTCGTATGGCTGGGGGAAAAACATACATTGAACTATTGGTATTTGAAGAATAAAAGTCTATATGATTTCCAACTTACGTGGCAGTTGTTGGGGTCTTTGGAATTCCATTTCATCTTCGTTTTTTTGCTTGAAAACCCCATGAACTTCTACGTTACCATAGATCTGTAAAAGAGAAAATGATGAAAAGTTAAATACAAGTAGGGAATTTACGACAAATTTCCCTAATTGTCTCCTGCTAAGGGAATTTTTTAAAGGGAACACTTTTGGTCACTTGTCAGTGAAATTCTTTTTAATTAAATTCCAAAAAGCTTCGGGAGAAATTTTATACCCTTAAAAGGAAATATAATTTTTTTCGAAAATAGAAAAAAATCGTTTATATTTAATGGAAATTCTTTAAAGGGATATTCAAATTTATAGAAAATTTCCTGATTGTGACAAATTGAGGAGATTTTGTAGTTAATATGTTTTAAGTATTTGTCGTGACGTTTTATTAATCGGGTGAATTTGCTATAGGTATCATTGTTGTTAAATGCCAGGAAAATTCTATAAAAATATAAATTTCCGACAATTTTGACGGCTTTTTTAATTTCATTTTAAAGAGAATTTTATATTTTTCTAAATATGAAATATCTTTTATATTTAAAACAAAAATTTCCAAATTGTCGAAAATTTATGTAAAAAACTAAAAAGTTGAAAAATATTTGATATGGGAAACTTTATGGTGAAAATGTTTCAAGAGAATTTTTATTAGCTTTCAAAGAAATTTGTGTTATTGAGTAACATTTCAATAGAAATACTCTCTAGTTCTCCAAAGATAATTTTCTGTGAGACATTTTATTATTATTATAAAATTTCATAAAAACTGACAAACTGACTGTTGTTTAACCTATGAAGGCTTTATGCAGAAAATTAACTGTTCCATTCTAATTAATGATGAAAAACGCTAAAAATTCCCTAAAAAATTGGTTCATGATTGAAAAATGGGAAATGTTCGCTATAAAATGTTATTATTATTATTATTATTATTATTTATACAAACTGACAATATTTAATATAACATTTTCTAATGCAATAGTGAAATATTTTAGGGGAAATCCTCTTAATGCTGTGTAAAAATTTGCTCGATTTTTTTTTTAATATTTAACATTGTGTCTAGAAAATATCTGTGAAGTTGACGACATTTCCTGAAGAAAAAAAAGAATCTCAAAAAAATTTGCTTGAAAGAATAGAACACGATAATTTGGAATGACGGACAAGATAAACTATTTTAATAGATCATTTTATGCTTAAAAAAATTTACAAATTTACATATGAAAATTTTATAAACGACATGCCTTTAAAACTTTTAACGAAAAAAATGCAAGTAATTTTCTAACAAATAATAATTGAGAATTGAATAGATACGATCTCAAGCTTGACTAATTGTTCGCAGCAAATACATTCTATTCTACAGAACATAATTTGGCTAGAAGTTATGTAAGATAATTTTGTACACAAATTTCTTTTATAAATTAAAATTTTTTGCGCTAATAAAGTTAACTTATCTAGAATTTCTTTGACAAATTTATATAAAACAAATTTGTTTAAAATTCTCTTAGAAGAAAGAAATCAACGAAATATTACATGACAAATTACGCTTAAAAATGGGATAACAGCAGAAAAGGCAATTGAGTTTTACTTAATGGTATTCTGTAAAAAATTCCCTAAGAACTTTAATTCCCTAAATGTTTAATAGATAAACCTATATAAGGAAAATTAAATCAGTACATGAAGAATTTCCAGAAATTAAGCCATTCTTAGAAGAAAGAAATCAACGAAATATTACATGAAAAATTCCGCTTAAAAATGGGACAACAACAGAAAAGGCAATTGAGTTGTGCGGAATGGTTTTCTGTAAAAAATTCCCTAAGAACTTTAATTCCCTAAATGTTTAATAGATAAACCTATATAAGGAAAATTAAATCAGTGCATAAAGAATTTCCAGAAATTAAGCCTTTCTGGAAATTGATGGCATTATTTTGGCATTAGGATTTCTAAATATTTCGACACTATCCTACAAATTGGAGACATTTTCTACAGAATACTCCCTATAAATGAGGTTCAAAAATTGTTACAAAGGAAACTTAACAAAGGCAATACAATACGTTAGTACAATTAATATGAAATAGGTGGTGCACGAATCACTTCAATAATTTCTTGTAAGTATGAGTTACATTTAACTCTATAACATACGTATACGTCCTCATTCAAAGGGAACCTTCTACAGCAATTAGCATAATTTCAAAGGGAAGTTTCTACAGCAATTAGTATAATTTCCCAGCCATTTTTATATAAAAACTTCTTTTCTTCAGTGTTTCTCTCTAAATTGTTCCTCCTAAGCCCCTTGAAAGGATTTTCTTCTAATATTCTGGCAATATTTTCCATATATTTTGTAGAAAGCCTCACATATTTCTACAAGAATATTTTATGACATTTTTCTATATAAATATTGCCTAAATTATTCCCTGTAATAATTCTTCTAATAACTTTCTATGCAACATATTGTAAATTTCCGAAAATTCTGTAATTATTTATTGTTTAATAGATTTTAATCTACTACAAACGAAATTGGCATATGTTTCAGTAATTATAGTAGTAGTTCCAAGTGTGTTTTAGCAAATTTCACAAAATTTTTGCACTAACCAAGAAAATGTTATTATTGAAAGTTTGCTGGTAGAAATGCGAACTTTTTCTGCGTGTTTGTAGTTCCTGTGGAAGTTTAACATTTAAGGTTTGAATTCACTTGGACTACTTTGAAAATTAACGAAATTATAAATGTGTTTAATTAGACGACATTTAAAGATTCTCTTAATACTTCGTCTTTATTAACTGGTGAATTTTTAACATTTTCATTTGTGGGAAAATTTTCTACATTTTCTTTTCTATGAGATTATTTTGTCAGTATTCCCTTATATAGATTTTTTTGTATTGAAAATTTAAATGCCGATATTCTGTAGAAATTAATTGTGTTTTCTTGAATCAATCTCGCTCAATTTCTTTTCTGTTACAAAGATAATCCAAAATGTCTGTGAATGTATGTATATGAAGATTCTTTAAATTATAGGAAGATTTTCTGTACAAAACAATCTACAAATCCCCAGGTTTCTATATGAAAATTAATCAACAAGTTGAAGAACAGCTTCTTGAACTGACCTTTGGAATCACTAGGTTCCATTCACTGAGTCTTAAAATAGAATGCGTGTAAACATAGGGAATGTGTGAATCTCTTCCACATTCCAAGCATGGAATGCAGGGGAATGAATTTGTTATACTAAACAAACTTAAAGGACTTTTCAGTAAAATAGTTGATTAGTGTATTGTAAGTCCTATAATGTCTTTCGCTTCACCTATATGGCAAAACGCGGCAAAAAGCCATTTACGAAAAATTCAAATTCCTCAAAACAAACGCATAAAAATGATTTTCAACAAACATTGGAGGAGGAGGACTAGTTACAAAGTAGCAGTGGTAGATGAATTTCTGCAAAAATGTCTTAATAGAATATTTTGTAGACAATTCGGTTCATTTGTAATGTTACTGTTTTTTGGGAGAGTTTGCACAGGTTTTTTTTTACAAAATGTTCATGTGTGTAATAGTCCTTAAGTTATTGCAGTGTTTGGGGACTTTTCGTAAAAAAATTCCTTATTTTTAAAGGCTTTTATTATAAAGACTTTTATTATATATGTATTATAATTTTTATTATATAAATTTGCATTGAGCACTAACACGATTAAAATCTATCGAATATTAATTGTGCCTATTAAACAAAATATCATCCAAACTTGGATAACACCTTATAGATGATTCATTTTTTTTTTATTTTTTTAATCAAATGTATGGTGTGAAAGTTTTTGAAACATACCTGCATTGAATTTTAATGGGTTTGGGGGATTTCCTTTTAATTAAATGATATTGATAAGTTGCTGTTCGCCATCACCTATCACACGTCACCTATCGTGTATTAGTTGCACTATTTTATAAACTATTAATATCCGAATCAAAGTGCTTTTTCAGACCGATTTCTAAGCTTGGTTAAGTGTATAAGAGATAGACATCGCCTCAATTGAACGTTGCAGAAATTTTTTGAATTGGGTCATTTATGCATCCTTTGACCTTGGAAGAACAAGACAGATTTTTCATCAGAATTTAAATTTTCATTTTAAAAACTATGTCAGAAGGAATTGAATTACAAATGGGATTGTTAGTTGCAATTTTAGCTAAGGTCTCCATGCAGAGTCCTAGTTTTTGTTCATCAATGTACAGTGGTGTAGGGCATTATGCCATCGATCATAACTGAAGCGTAGTTTTGTGGATAACTAATTTCGAAACACCAACTTACGGTTGTTTTAGAGAGGTTGTACATGTATATAGTATAGTATATTTGGGTATCTTTTAAAGGTTGCGAAAAAAAAATTTCGACCGAAACCGATTATTCGGTCAGACATTATAAGCCATCACCGGTATGTGAGCAAAAACGCACAGACTTATACGTAGCATATGAACACACATTTATGTTTAGTGTACAACTTTTTGCTGAATTTAGGTTTTAATATATACAAGTTAATCGATCAAATACTGTAAGCCGCTGTTGATGTATAGCAGCTTATAGACTTTTCAGATTAATTGGATGATCAATGTATTTTTAATGTAAAATTTTTTCCTGAACTAAGATACTATTATAAAAAAAAACTTCTTAATTTTGAAGCGGGTTTTATGCAGACAATTTCCTTTCCTAGAGACTTTTGTTAAGATCGAAATGTGATGAGTTTGTTGGACAAACAAACAAATATAAATTATGAAAACGTTAAATGTTTGTTTTGGCAAAATAATTTCTCTTTCCCCTAATTTCTCTGGTAAATTTTTGTATTGAATTCTATTTGTTCTTAGAGTTTTTTTTTTTCTATAAAATATTTTCTTACATAATTTCCTAAATTCTATAAAGTTCATTGCCTGTCCAACGGCCAAGTTTATTCTCAAGTTAAATTGAAATTGAGCGATGTTACCAGTTTGTAATAAATATGTTCCTGTGCTTTCGTTTTGTCATACTGAAATCCTTGAAATCTAAAAAAGGAAATAAATTTTTTCTTATCTTAATTTATGGGCTGTACAATTCTTAACAATATTTTCACATCAAATAGAGCACTTGCTTGTGGGTTGACTAGAGAAAAAGAAAAAGTAGACAGGGATTGGGAATTTTGAGGGGGTTTCTATTTCTCCCTGCCATACAGCACAACATATGCTGTCATACCTCTGCCTAATGTATCATTAAACGCCAAAATTCTTGATGTTTACAGAATTATATATCTGTTTTAGAAGAATTTGAAGAGTCAAAAGTTATTTAGTTTCAGTTTTAAAACAAATAACACATGATAGACACAAACACATTCAGTCTCCTCATCGTAGGTATGTGTATTCAGCAGGCAATTTCTCTCTTCTCTCTAGTGAGGGAGTTTAATGATGTATCGTTTCGTATGCGTCATCCACGTAACCATAAAATCTTATCTAAACAAAACCTAGGAAAGCGTGTTTCTTTTTTCTTTTTGTTGGAAACAGCAGTAATTTGATTTTTTTTCTTCCATTAGAATGGTTTTAATCGAAATTCTGTGACCATAAAATTCAATCAATTTCTTTTATTCGCTTGAAAATAACCATTTGAATTATTATATCTATATCTGAAGTTGTTTTTATTTCATGTAATCTTCGAAAATTGAATTCAATTGAAAATTTGAGCTGTTACTAAAATAGACGTTGGTGCAGGTTTGAGGAATTTCCACTGAAAGGAAACATTTCCACTGTAGCGACTCGTGATGTGTGAATAATCCCCTAATCAAACTTAGCGATTAATTCGTATGTCAGTTAATTAATTAATCGATTAATCGGAAGCTCTAATTATCCGGAACTATGATTAACTAAATAATTTGAATTTTTTTTTTAACCAAATTTAAACAATTTATTCAAAATTCAAATATTTTGCGTACGAGAACAATAAGATAGAAATACCAGGTTTTTAATGTTTCAAAAAAGTTATAGTGCGATATTTTGAGTAGCACACAATGCGAAATATGAAATTTAGAATATTCAGTTATTTTATTTTTGATTATTCAATTGTTTGATTAATCACGTGCGAGGGCGGTCCGAAAACTAGCCGACCTAGCGGAAAAGACACAAACAGATTGGAAAAAATTTTCTTTATTTTTTTTTTAATAATCTCCTTTTAGCTCGATACACATTTTCCAGCGATATTCAATAGCTTAGCTACACCCTGTTTATACTAAAAACTG
Source organism: Philornis downsi (assembly GCA_019455685.1). Lineage (NCBI taxonomy): Eukaryota > Metazoa > Arthropoda > Insecta > Diptera > Muscidae > Philornis > Philornis downsi. The sequence continues at coordinate 3,187,582 of JAHXMU010000525.1, read as the reverse complement.
TTCACTTCCTTCAAATAGCCATCGACACCAGACTCCACCTCTTCATTGTTGCCAAATCTTTTACCACCGAGCCATTTTTTTCAAGTTTGGAAAAAGAAAATAGTCCGAGGGAGCTAAATTTGGCGAATAACGTGCATGATGAAGCAATTCCAACTTTAATTCATTAATATTGGCTATCGCAATAGTGAATGTGTGAACTGGAGTATTGTCTTGATGAAACAACACTTTCTTTTTCACCAAATGTGGCCTTTTTTCAGAATTTCATCACCTAAACGCTGCAATAAATTAGCATAATATTCGCCGTTGGTGGTTTTTCCCTTCTGAAGATAATCAATGGAACTAATCGCATGCGCATCCCAAAAAACAGACGCCATGACCTTGCCTGCGGATGGAACCATCTTCGCCTTGGTTGGACATGATTCTCCCATTCCAATCCCCTGCTTTGACTGCTCCTTTTTCTCAGGTGTGAAATGGTGGACTCATGTCTCATCCATGGTTATAAATCGATGCAAAAATTCGGCTTTATTGTGGTGAAACATCGCCAAATACTCTACTAAAACGTCCTCGCGCTCTTTTTGCTGTATTGAAAACAAGCGCGGCACCCATTTTGCCATCATGAGCACAGCTTTCTCATCTTCAGATTTTCGGCCAATATACGATATATAGCACTGTTTGAAATGCCTATCATTTCAGCTAGCTCAAGCACCTTTAGTCGACCATCAGATCATCCAATACTATTTTGTGGATTTTTTAATTGTGTCTGGTCTGAACACCTCAATTTGTCGACCACTACGGTGTTCGTCTTGGCAGCTCGAACAGCCTCGTTTAAATTCTGCTACCCAATATTTTACAGTCGTAAATGGAGGAGATTCGGCTCCCAGAGTAGAATCTAGCTCGCCTTCAATATTGTTTGGATTGAGACCTTTCAAATGGAAATGTTGAATTACATAACGGTGACCAATTTTTCCCATGTTTACAAATTCAATGAGATTGTTCACTTTTGATGACTAAAATAAAAATACTGAACAATGTGGCGCCTTGAAACGTAAAACATATGTTTTATAAGGTTGCCAGTTTTCACCATTTTTTTAACTACCGGGACCTTCTATACGTCAGGTCGGCTAGTTTTGGGACCGCCCTCGTGATCATGAGTTTTGAATAATCAAAATAATAATATATCCATTAATCGTAAATATAATAAATCCACATGTACATCATCACTTGATATATTTGGATTTTAGTTAATCGGATCGACAGATGAACAAATTAACCACACATTCCAGATTCGACTTAAGTGAAATTCACTTAATAAATCTGGAAGACAAGTTCTTTAGAAAAAACACTTTTCTCCCCAGAAAACTTAGATATGTCAAAGATAATGTCGCTCGTGCAGTTTTCTTAGCCGAATTGCTAAAGAATTGTACGTTTTTCAATGGAAACCTTTTTTATATTTCCAACGAAAGCAGTGAAGATTCATATAATTTGTTGTGGCCAAAATGCAAGACTCAAAGTACCAAATATCTCCTGACCAAATGCGTCACGGAGCTGTAGAAGCGGACAGTAAATGGGTTATAGAAAGTATACTAAACCTAGTTTTCAGAAAACACAGTTTTCTTACAGAAAACCTAGTTTTCTTACAGAAACACAGTTTTCTTACAGAAAACCTAGTTTTCTTATAGAAAACCTAGTTTTCTTACAGAAACCCTACCCACTGTTTCTTATGGAAAACCTAGTTTTCTTACAGAAAACACTGTTTTCTTATGGAAAATATAGTTTTCTTACACAAAGCATAGCTTTTTTTTATATATGACCTTTTTTTTGCTAACATACATATGTAGTTATCTTACAGAAACTCCAGTTTTCTGAGAGACAATTTTTCTTTTAAGGAAATTCAAAAAATATAAGGAAATGTAAAAAATATCATGATAAATTAATAGAAAACCTAATTTTCCAACGGAAATCTAGTTTTTTAATAAAAAGTTCAGTTTTATAATAGGCAACGTAGATGCCCAATAAATGAGCTAGTTATTAATTGAAACCTTATTTGTTTTAATGAAAAGCTTAGTCTTCTAATTTTCTAATGGTTAACCTAGTCTACAAATAAAAAAACAGGCTCTAATACAAATTATAGTTTTCTGATAGATAACCTTGCTTTCAATAGAATATTTGCTCTTCTAACTGGCCACCTATGTTTCTATTAGTTTTCTAATAGAAGACTAAAAAAAAAAGTTTTTATGTTTTATAATAGAAAACAAAGTTTTCAAAGTTTTACAATAGAAAACAAAATTGTTTAAAGTTTTACAATAGAAAACAAAGTTTTCTTATAGAAAACATCGGTTTCTCATAGATAACTTGTTTTCTTATAAACAAGTTTATATTCTTATAAAAAGAACTCGTTTTTTCTTCATGAAAATAAAAAATCTGTTTTATAGAAAAACTAGGTTCAATACATGCAAATTAGTTTTTCCATACTAATTTTCGTGTATAGAACCTAGTTTTTTCATCAAAGGTTTATTTTTGTCGCGATAAGTACAGTTTTCACATAGAAATCCCAATATTTTTGCAAAAGTTCCAGTTTACTTTCAGAAATCCTATTTGTTCGCATAGAAAACAGGGGTTTCTTGCAGAAAACCTCGTTTCCTTTTTTAGAAAACATTAGTTCATTGTAGAAAAAGTATTTTTCACGCAGAATCCTTAGACTTTCTGCGGAAAACCTAAATTTGCCGTAGAAAAACTGTTTATTTTGTTAGTAGAAAATGTAAAATTTTGCTTATTTTGCAAAATTTGCTTATAATAAACCAGCTAAATATAACAAATTGATACCTTTTAGTAGAAAACTTCGTTTCGTTTTAGAAGCAGCAATTTCCTTTGTAGATATTTCAGTTAATTTTCCGGTGGAATCGAGTTTAGTTAATGAAAATCTATATTTATAAAAACCTGATCTAACTTAGAACACATGTGGAAAACCTGGTCGTGCCGTAGAATATCAAATTTTCTTATAAAGAAATCAATTCTATTGTAGAAAATCTAACCCAGTTTACTAATCTAAAACACAAATTTCTTATGAAAAGTCCAGTTGATCTACAGAAAGCCAAGTTTTTTGTTTTTTTGTTTTTGAGGAATTCAAGTTTTTTGCGGAAAATGTAGTGTTCTATGAGAAATTAATGAAAGGTTAGTTCCGCATAGCTTGTAGAAAATGAATTCTCTAATTGCCATAAACCTCAATGAAAATTCTATTTTAGATCGTTATGCACATCTGGCATTTTTTCATAAAAAGTCACGAAAATTTAAAATTTAAAGTTTGATCAACTTGGATTAAAAATTCTATTATTTACCTGTTGCGACCAACGTTTATCTTTAAACGACCGGTTCTTCTTCTGCCTTCTCGGCACTACAACATTTGGGGGATTTCCGCCGGCGGCCCCATTTTGTGTTGCAGTCTGTTCGAAGTTTAAACGATGTTTAAACCACCACAATTTAATGCCCATAACAGTAACAATCAGGCACATTAAAACGCCGAAAGATCCAAAAATGGACACCAACAAAGGATAATCTTTTGAAAAGTAAGAAAAAACGGACATCAGTTGGGGGTTTCAAAAAGCACATCCTTGGCTTGGAATGGACGATACCTTCTTTATGTTGAATGCTTACGTTGAGCTTTGCCATTATTTATGTTTTTATTTTTTGCTTTTCTTTTTTGTTTGTTTTTCTATAATTTTATCATATTTCCGTTATCTTTAGAATTTTATAGTTGCTTTTTTCTTGCCGCGTTCAAACATAACAAGTTAACAACAATTAATAATGGGTGCCGCCGATCGCGTCTGGTACGCGCGATTTGTTGGCGAAATCTCTTAGCACTTTCCGTTATTGTTATTGCCTCCACGGCGGGAGTTTCGGTTATGAACTCCACAGTTAATAATAATTCGTTATCAATTCATTTGTGTATTTGCTTCTCTGTTTTATAAATATATGTATTACGGGAGAAAAGGTGTTTGTTTTTTTTTTTTTTATCAACAACTCAACTGTTGATAATGTGACCCAAAAAAGTTCTCTTTACGTGACATGATGGTCGACGCTCTTAGGTGATATGGATACGCATTATCCGGGGTGCTCTTATTCTAGCTGGCTCTCTTTATTCAGGTGAAAAACAACTTGTATAGTAGAGAAGTGTTAATTAATTCGTTCTGCGCTGAGATTAGTTCCACTTATCACGATTTATGGTTGAATGTAATATTATTACCCAGTTTTGTTTGTTATCTCTGTAAAAAAACTCATGTGAAAATCGATTATGATTTGCTAGCATAAAGACGCTTTTGAATGATATATCTCAACAAATTGTTTTAACATTTCCGTGCGCTCATAAAGGATTTTGTCGCTGATTGGTTAAATCCGCCGTGTTATCGGCGTATCTGAACGTACCTCATTGCAAGTAGTTTGAAGGACTAATAAATATGTAGTTGATAGAAAACAGTTTTAAAGTTTCTGCTATTATTCCTAATTGATTCGTAACAGCTTTAACAGTCACCCTTTTCAGGGAACACTTTAATATTATTTTTTGTAGCGATATTTCTATACAGAAAATAGAGCTAAATTAAACGATAATGTTGACAACTATTTTGTTTCAATAATTTGTATTCTGTTCAAATAATTTAGCTGTCTTTCGCTAGCTCAAATTCCTCAAATTCCCTTGCAGAAAATCTGATTTTCTATAAAAATCTATTATATGGTATAATATCCAGTTTTCTTGTAGAAAGTTCCGTTTTTTTTTTTTATTGGCAACCAAACTATGTGCTACTATATAGGCAATCCAGTTTTCTCAGAAAATCTGATTTTCTATAAAAATCTACTACCTGGCATAATATCCGGTTTTGTTGTAGAAAATCGAGTTGTTTTTTTATTGGCAACCAAATTATGAGCCATATATATACTATACTATACTATATGATAGGTAGGCAGTCCAGTTTTCTCATCGAAAGAACAAGTTTCTAATACAAAGTTTCTATTAGAAGGCCTAATTTCAAAGAATAAAAAGACTAGTCTTTCCAATAGAAAGTAAATTTGGAATAGGTAGTCTGGCTTTCTTCAAGAAAGCTTAGTTTTCTTCAAAAAAAAAAAAAACTTAGTTTTCTGCTAGAAAGCTTAGTTTTCTTCTAGAAAATTTAATTTTCTTCTAGAAAACTTACAAAATTTAGTTTTCTTCTAGAAAACATAGTTTTATTCCAGAAAACATAGTTTTCTATTAGAAATAGTTTTCTAATAGAAAACTACGTTTTCCTCTATAAAACATAGTTTTCTTCTAGGAAACATAGTTTTCTTCTAGAAAACATAGTTTTCTTCTAGAAAACATAGTTTTCTTCTAGAAAACATAGTTTTCTTCTAGAAAACATAGTTTTCTTCTAGAAAACATAGTTTTCTTC
>JAHXMU010000525.1:3153776-3172165 GCA_019455685.1 Philornis downsi | reverse complement strand
GTGGCGTGTATTGTTCCATGGTAAAAATCTGTTTGGACTGACGCTTCAAACGCGGTATGTCATTAAGCGATCTGACATCTCTGTCAAAAGTTATGGCGTTGCCAAATGGGTCCGTCGAATATGGGCAACCCTGTACTTTATGTAGGCAACTGTTTCTTAAATCTTTATTTGTCCATTTTTTATTTTCAGTTTACCCAGTGGCATTCATGTGGGTCGCTCCAATATTAAATCCGTTGCCGAAAGGCGACTGCCTGAGATACGTCAGTTCCTGATATCATTATTCAATTCAGCCGATGAAATAGCGCATTCAGATTTAGTGTATACTTTTTTCCACCCGCTGCTGAGAGATCAAAGAGAAGCCAAATTAGGCTTATCAAAAGTGAAAGGTAAGTAAGAAATCAAGACAATATTCGAAATACGAAAAAAATCCTTATAACTCATTCATATTGATTTCAGAGATTAGATCACAAACATCACGGGAGCAACCAAACGAAGTGGGTCAGTTAAAGTTGTCAATGCAATATCGCCGTGAGGTATTGACTGTAATGGTAAGTAATGTGATATAAACACAAATATTCGTTTGTTTATTTATGTAACGATCATGTAGTGATTTTCAGTGATCTTTACAAAAGTTCAGTTTCGTTCCGGGTTTGATATTGTACATATAAATATATTTGAATTACATTATAAGTTTTTTTCTGACTCATATTTGAAACGACAAATAACTTCGTACATTGATTTGTTTTTTGCCTGTAACTAAATTAGAAACCTAAATTGATTCTGTTTCTTTATCGAAACATAATGAAGCAAATATTTCGATTGGAGAACTTCATCCAAAAATGTAATTCTATGCAATTTCATTTCTTAAACTGATTTAGAACTGAGACCAAATGAAGTGTCGCTTTTTGACAGAAAAAGAGGCCTGGCGTCAAACTGCGTTAAATAAAAATAGTCCAAATAATGTACTTTCTGAATTTTAATTCTATTATATTTAATTATATTTGTCTACTTTCAGATTCATCATGCCAAAGGTTTGCCTTTGCTCCAGGGTGGCCAAGAACCGAATACTTACGTTAAGTGCTATTTAAAACCCGATGACAAGAAAGCCACTAAACGTAAAACAAAAGTGGTGAGAAAAACTTGTGTGCCCTCATACATGGAAACGGTAGGCTCCGATAATGTTTTCTCCTAGTTATCTGTAAAATAACTACATATCCCTTTTTATTCTTGTCTCTCTTTCAATTGGTACTATAGCTGGAATACCGAATGCCTTTACAAATCATACAAAATCGTGTCCTGCATGTCACTGTATGGTCTCATGATACGCTACAGGAAAATGAACTGCTGGGTGGTTTTCAAATTGATTTAAGTAAATATGATCTACGCAAAGAACTGATCGATTGGTTTCGTCTGGGCACTATGATGCGTCACTGACACAGGCTGGACGACCAATTGGCAGTGCATAAGTGGGCCTTAGCTGGAAGCAGTGTGGCGAGCTTTGATGAAATAATAAGGAAAAATTATCAAGTGTACAAATAACAGGGACTGTAAAGGAACATTGTTTGAGAGAAACGACGAAGGAGAAAACGTTTTTATATTTGATATTTGCGTAAAAACACACAAGGAATTGTTAATAAAAGTAAAATCATATGATATATATATATATATAGATTAAGAACAGATCACAGCTGAGTTGCAATGAGATATAAATTATACACTCTTTAATAGAAATTTTAAGTAAATTTACAAACTATATTTGTGCGAGCTAATTATACTATCTCTTTGTATGTACATTGATATTGTTTGCATGTGTACATTATTATTTTTATTACTATTATTAAGTTCGAGTTTACATTCCAAATTCATGAGTTGCTGAGAGTCATTTGAAATTATTAGCTAGAATTTTTTGTTCTTTGTATCGTAATCGTCTTTCACTGATTGCTATGCAGCAAGAATTCGGCATTAGTTGTTGCTTTGCAATTTATTATATTTATGTGCTTTTGAAGAAAAAAAGGCAAAAAATCAGAAAATGCACAATTTTTATTTATGTCATATTTTATAAAGAAACATACACATAAAAACACAACAAATTAACATCATTATCTCAATTAATTTCTTTATATATTAACATTTTTTTATTATTAGTTATTGCAAATACTTTCACAAAAGGAAACATTCTAAAAGAAAACGATGTTTAAATAAAAGATAAATTGTAAAATAAAAAGAAATATTATGGAGTGCAAGATTTCTATAAGGGCTTATTTGGTTTTAGTTATTTTTACACGATATCGAAGCCGACTAATGTATAAACCCATGAATTTTATATATTAGTAATTTTAGCTTCTATGACCAATTCTGTAAAAGCATTCTAGCAGTGGCTTATTATCCCATGATCTTGGCTTCTAGTAATGAAGAAATGAGTTGATAGCCAGTATTGAATATCCAGCTGCTCACGAAACATTAATTTCCACATAAAATAAAGAGAATTTTATAATTTCAATTTTTCAAATTTCTCTTAAAAAACCTACGAACCGTAGGAATATGAAATAAATATTTGGATTGCAAATTAATCCGCAGCCATTTTGTCTCTTTTATTTCCCAACCTTGCGAAGGAATAGCTGGTTTCCATCAACCGTTTCTAAAAGCTTGGGTCCTTCGAGCCAGATCCGTAATAAGCAATAACAAAAGTATTTACGATATCTCCAACAACTTTATGTTCAATATTCTGTGTTCAAACCAACAGCCAATTAGGTATTCTCTGAGTACTCATAATATACAGGGTGTCCGTCGGGAATGTATATTACTTTGTTTTGCTGCCATTTTGGTGAACATTAGTCTTCACAGTTTATATTTGGCAGTCGTGAAGTAGAGACGTGGCAAATTTGTTATTGAAAAAATATTCGATAAATCAACGTGTTGTAATCTTGAAAACATTTGATCAAAATCAATCATCGATTACTGTGACGATGAGAAAGTTACGTGACATTTTTGGGAGAAACAACGGGCCATCAAGACGCACTATTTGTCGTGTAGTGAATGATTTCAAAGAAAGACGGTCTGTAGCTGATAGGGCAAGCATGGACCACAACGTACTGCAAGATCAGCTGAAAACATTACTGCTGCTCAAGAAAGTGTTCAAAGCAAGCTTGGTCTTCGAAGGACAACTTTGGCCACAAATTTGCACGAGGATTTGTATTTGTTTCCATTTAAGATTCAGTTGACACAAGAGCTTCTTCCACAAGACCATTTACGTTGCCGTACATATGGCAATAGAATGTTACTGCTCGCCCATAACAACCTCAATTTTCATGAAAAAATCATAATGAGTAACGAGTTACATTTTCATTTGAATGGATATATGAATAAACATAATAGTCGGTTCTTTTGTTCCTTTTGCATCCATTAAAAGTGACAGTCCGTGACAGGACCGTACTTCTTTGAAACTGAAAATGAAAGCGTATCGGTAACTGTCAATGGGGAGCGATATCGTGATATGATTGGAAACTTTTCAACGCCACAACTGCATGCTTTGGGCTTCATTAACATGTTGTATCAATAAGACGGTGCCACATCGCATACAGCCAGGATTACAATGGAACCACTGCGAGACCTCTTTCCACAGCAAGTTATTTCAATGATTTGACTGCTCCGGACTTCTTTTTGTGGGGATATCTGAAAAAGCAAGGTTTATGCAAACAAACCAAAAACATTTGAGCAATTCAAACAAAATATTCGTAATGAAATTAATGAAATAGCGCGTGAAATGTGTGAGAATGTAATGAAAAATGTGCTCAAAAGGGCTCGCATTTGTGAGTCTAACAGAGGCGGACATTTATAAAATATTTTATTCCATACATAATTGCCGACATTAAATAAAACATTTATCAATATAAGATCTATTTTCTTTCATTTAATCCAGATTTATAAACAAACAAAGTATTATACCTTCCCGACGGGCACCCTGTATTTTAAGCATACGTTATCACCACTTTCTAAATCATCAATAGATGTTTTCTTAGCTTCGAAATTTCTCTTAAGTTTTGGTTCGCAACTCTTTTTAAGAGATTTTTTAGCGTTGAAGTGATTGCTGTTAAGGGATGGTTGATATCACCAATCGATATCTGTAAAAAGTTTGTCTTTGTTACGCCTTCATTAACTCAAACCAATCTCTCTTCCATTAGTGATTACCACACTTTGTTGTTATGATCTACTGATATCTGTGAAATCAACTTCGCACCTTCACAATTCACACCTTTTCCAAGAGGAGTTTGAGGAATTGAAATTATAAAATTCTCTTTTTTGAGTGCAAATTGATGTTTCCCGAGCAATTGGGAATTGAGTACTGGCTACTAATTAATTTCTCTATTACGAGCAGCCAACATCATCGGATGAGACATTACTGCCAGAATGCTTTGTTTACAGAATTGGTCATAGGAAGTAGAATTCTTAATATATAAAATTTATGGGTTTATACATTGACAAAGGTTTTATGTAGCATAGATAGAATGACCCGAATTAGGTCGAATATGCACCGATTTGTTCGATAAATTGTTGTAATTTTGAAGGTAATTCCATTATGTCTCCCTAATAGAAACCCTTGTTTCTATAGACAAAAAACTAGGACATTAGATTTTCACAAGCTTCTCTTGAGTCGTAGGCATAGAAATAAAGTTAGCTGTCGAACTTGATGTGTTCCATAAGTTTAGAATGACTTTAATAAGAAACCTACCAGGATGGAAAGACGACACAAAGAATGTCATGGATTAACTCCACATTCTTATAAATGTTATGTTTTCGTAGGCAGCTCAAGTCTACATAATATCTCTTAAAGAAATTGTATGATAACATGGATAACCACAAATTTCAAAATAATTATTATTTTTGGATTATTATAAGCATCCATTTTTATTTGACGTCTATATTGATAACACAATAAGTATGAACATTTTCGACTTGAAGGTTTTGAAATACCGATTGCGAAGGGTGGCGCATCAATTGTGCTACAATAAGAAATTAAAATAACTTTTTTTAAGCAATCTATTTCATTTACTTTGTTTATTGTATGGAAAAGTCAATTTTATTTTATATAACTAACCGGTTTTGAAGATGCTAGACCGTGATAGACCTTCATGCTCATTCACACATATGCGATACTTGATCAGAAAATTATTGCGGCCTGAAGGGTTGAAGTCGAGATCGCCTCAATTATTGTCTTAATGGACTGCTTCAAATTCCTTGGGTACGAACAAATTCCTTTGGGTTTCAAAACTTTTAAATTTTAATTTGTTGAACTCAAAACTATTTTTAAGATATTTTCATAATCTTTCAAGATCCGTTTAATCGAAGCAAAATACCCGGTTAAATCGGTTATTCTATTATAAAATCAGCATTTTGAAAAAAAAACCGGCATACGGTTTCCGTAAAAAAAAAATTAGTTTCGATTTTCAGTTTTGAAAACTCTAGAAGCATCCGATCGTAGATGATTCCTTACTTGGCCAGCGTTTGTGCCGGTTCAAAGCGATTCGACCACAATCGTTTTCGCTTGGCGTTGTCGCAAGTGAAGCACATTTCATTTTTGAAATGGATCAATTTTGTTAAGATTTCGCAACAATTCACATTTTCTTGTGCATTTTTTAGTTCCTACGAAATCGAAACAGTTTTTACACGAGGTCGCATTTGACGATTTTCATTATTCAATCGACATTTTCGACAACCAGCTTTCCATGGTGATCTTTCCGACATCAAATTAACGGAAACGAAACGACGATTGGTTGTTACAGTATCAGGACCACAAACGTTTATTCATATTTTCAGGCTCTTGCTTCGTGTTTTCACCTTTTTCGAAGAAGAACTGTAAAATATGTCGCATTTTCTCTATGTTGGTGTCCATCTTTGGGGCGCTCTCAAACAATAATGAGCCAAGCTATCACGAAACTGTCTGAGCAGTTTTTTTTTTTTAAATAGGAAATCGTATATTTTTAATGCCATCTAGCGCAACCAGGCTGCATTTAAACAACGCGAAATATAGGTTACTAAATCCATCTATTGTCCATCCATTTTTCTGTTTCAAAAGTAAAGATAAATAAAACACACGTAAATGGAAGATTTATTTCACTATAATGCTTGGACCTTGTCACTACGTACGAAATACTATGCCATTTAAATGGCCATTTCTGGATTGGCTGCAGCTGAGGTAGTTGGCTGAGGTACTCTTCGACTACTTTTTCGCACATTTCGGGCGGTATCTCGGCGATAACTTGACGAATATTGGTTGTCAAATGCTCCAACATTTGAAGGTAATCCGCGTAAACACGGTCTTTGACGTAGCGCCACAAAAAGAAAACTAACGGCGTCAAATCGACGCCAAAATGTGAAATTACGCTTTCTGGAAATTGTTCATGCAATAAAGCCAAAATCGGTCGTGTTGTGTTGCTCGTGGCACCATATTGTTGAAACCGTACGTGGTCCAATTTATAATCTTCAATTGCAGGCCAAAAAAAGTGGGTTATTATACGGCCATAATGCTTTGAATTGAAATTCGTATTTGCCGGCCCACTTTCACTAACAGGAGCGATATTTTCGTCAGTGCATACATTGCGATGATGCAAAGGCCTGATCACATCTGTAACGCTTCCAGTCACTTCAAATTTCTTTATAATCTTGTCAAGCATCCAGGGATGTTAAAAAGATCTACTGATCGTAATCTAGAAGTAGTGAAAAATTGGATAATCATCGATGAATTTAATATGGGCTTATCATAAGAAGGATGCTGTTTTTTGACAAATTTTTTTTATGAATTTTAATTTTTTTAATCAGAATTCACAAAACTAATTAATTTAAGTTATTAACTAACAACAGTTTTAAATACAGGTTTAATAATTTTAAGTTTTTGCATCAGAAATCAGAAACTGTTCTCACAGCAACTGCCGATTATAACGCCTTAATTTCATCGATTGCTTTGGTGTAATTAAAAGGAGCCCTCCAAGAAGCGGAAAATATGCTCATATAGCAGTTGTGGAAGCTATGAATAATTATAATAATTATAATTATCGAATAACTTCAATTTTTTTTTGCTGGGAAGTTAACCAAAAGACTTACGCTTGTTAAATTATGCTAAATCTGGTGCATTTGAATGAAAAATACGAATTGAGGATTGGGCTAAAATAAGGAATTTGTATGCCTTGTGTTTGCAGGCAAAGGGGATTTAAATATGATCGCAGATAAAACCACAGCCGATAATAAAATGTACTAACGAATCTGTAAACTTCATGATATATCAAATGAAGGTGCAGAACAGAGGTCATTTGGGTAGTTCATTTTAAATACCTCCTTGTAAGCCCATTCTTTGTGTTATGGCCCAATTTTCAATTCATTTGCAAGCGGAACTATTTCAAACACGATGGCGGTGATCTTTAATTATGGTATAGTATAAATTGGTTCTATAGAGCTTTGAACCTACAAAGTATTGCGGGACAGACAGTTGTGCTAAACACCGTGCCAAAGGATGTTGGATCATTCACTATAAGAATTGCTTATTAAGGGGAGCAAATTTCGGTCATGCAAATTTGCATAATTAAAAAAATTTTGCAATGGTTTAAAGTGGTCTCGAAACTAAACACTTCGCGTTGGGCCATTTAAAGGAATCGAACATAGGTCCCTTAGGAAATTTGTTTGCAAATTAATTTTTATTTCCCCTTTTGTATTCTAATGGCACAACTTTTAACATATTAGCCAGCGAAACCATTCCAAACACGATAACGACAGTACTTAAGTGTGATTATCAATAATGAAAATCCTCCCCTTTCGCCGCCGTCGCCACAACATTTCCTTATTCAATCGCTCAATCGCAATATTTGCTGTGCCCCCTGACGGATTGCAATTGCATTTTTTTTGTATTGTCATTATTGCTGCTATAATAAAATTAAAGAAAAGCAAAAATAGTTTTCTTGAGATAAGAAAGTTAAATTTTAATTCTATATTTAGCACAACTTAAAAACCATTTAGCCAGTGTTTGCAAAGGTACGGAAGCAAGAGTTTGAAAAGAAAAAGTGCCTTTAGTGGGGAAGATAATTTTGGCTAAAAAAAATTTAAATATTAGTAAACGGTAAGTGAGAAGCGTAAAGATTTGTTGGCAAGACACAACATAAAACGTACTCGTATTTGCATAAAAAATTCATTATATTTGTACATAATTCTTTTAGATATTTAATTTAATTCAATTTATTTATAACTTGCAATTAGAATTGAATATGAAAATACAGGGTGGACCATATGAGTGTTGGCGATTTAATTCTTCAATTTCTCGGTAACGCGCGGCGCGGGGTGGCGGGGGGATATGTTGTTCGCTGCGCCGCTTCCTGGAAATTTAGTCGCCATGGAGCCGTACACGGGAGTGCAGCGTGCATTTTGTGTCCGAGCGTATTACGAAAACAATAAATCAGTGATTACTGCACGACGTTTGTATCGGCATGAACACGGTTTACACGATTTGAGTGAAGTTCCAAGCGCCAATGTGATACGAAAATGGATCAGAATGTTGGAAACAACCGGCTCAACAGTACCAATTACGGTTCGTGGTCGCCCAGTTTCTGCAAGATCAGCCGACATTGTGGAGCGTGTTCGTGTTTCAGTTCAGCGAAATTCGCAACAGTCAACACGTAAGAGAAGTCAGTCTTTGGATGTCAAAAGAACAACTTTACGACGAATTTTGAAATGTGATTTGCATTTGAAGGCTTATAAGATTCAGATAGTCCAAGAATTAAAACCCGATGATGCCAATAACCGACTTAACTTTGTCAATTTGATGCTAGAGCGGTTCAACAATTTCAACAACGTGATTTTTAGTGATGAGGCCAATTTTCACCTTAGTGGTCATGTGAACAAGCAAAATTGTCGGTTCTGGTCCGAGACTAATCCCCGACGCTTGCATGAATGTCCACTTCACAGCCCTAAGCTTGTCGTGTGGGCTGGGATAACGTCAACCGGTATTATTGGACCATACTTTTTTGAGGACGAAAGAGGGCATGCGATGACGGTTAGAGCGAACAATTATTGCAACATGCTAGCAGACTTTTTGGTGCCAGCTTTGCAAGAACTTCAAGGCAATACCTCGAGGATGTGGTTTCAACAGGATGGGACCACATGTCATACGACTAGGGTATCCATAGAGCTGCTGAAAAATGTTTTTCCTGGAAAACTCATTTCGAAAAGGGGGGATATTGAATGGCCCCCACGTGACCCCGATCTCTCTCCATGCGATTATTTTCTATGGGGCTACCTCAAATCGGTAGTCTACGAGAATAATCCGACCAATTTAGAGCAGTTGAAGAGGAACATTATTCAGGAAAGTAACAAAATACCGAGAACAACTTTTCAACGAGTTTTCCAAAATTTGCGACTTCGGTTCCAAGAGTGTCAGGCAGCCGAGGGAAGTCATTTGGACAACATTATTTTTAAGTCTTAAAAATTCCCATGCTTCTACTTTTTAAAAATACAAATATAATTGAATATTTAAACCGCCAACACCCTTATGGCCCACCCTGTATAATATGCATCTAAAATGGCTTAACGTATTGTAAGTTTATAAAACTATGGTTAATCTAAGAATTGTTTTGAATATTTTCGATTTTCACTAGAGTGTTAAAAACCGAAATCGAAAACAGGCAAAATTCTTTTTCTGTCCGAAACCATATGAGCAGATTTTCGAATAACCGGTTTAATGGGGGTTTTTCGCCTCGGTTACGCAGTTTTTTTTACACTAACTCAAACTCTAATTTAAACAATAACTAAATTTAACGTACTCAGCACAGCCACTGAAAACAAATAAAAAGCGCCATCTGTGCTGTTTATATATGCATTTTCTCTCTTTTGTGAAAAAACCTTGATGAGTTTGGAAGTGCAGCGGATATATAATCGGTGGGCATCCGCAGAACTCCCAGATGGAAGCATCTGAAGTACCAAGAATCTTTTGATTAAATATGTTTCATGACTTTCTAAGTGAATTGAGAGAAATCCGTCTGTCTGACCGATAGGCACAATAACTGTCGTATCAAACTTCTTAAAACTTGGTGCAGCCAATATTTTGGCAGATTGTTGCCACAGACTTCAAATGGGTTGTATAAACCATCCTCTTCTTGGGAACTGCCATGCAAATTTTTCGAATTTCTATTTTCCCTGTTACTTTGAATTTGTAAAACAAATCGTCCTATCAACTATGTCCTTTCTGATAATTTCCATACAAATGATCTATTTTATCCATTCGCTTTACGGTCCATATCGTTGATTGTACTAAATTAGACTAACTTTGGTACATTTTAGCAAGTAGGATCTAAGACTCGAGACGGACACGGCGTTTCTGTCACTTCCCATACAAATTAGTTGGTTTTCTGGAAATTCAAATTTCCCTTTCAAATTTTTAATCACTAGGCTGCAGTGACATACATATTTGTGTACTAATTTCTAGTGATTTTTAAAATTCGGAAATAATGGTAAGTAACAAGTAGTCAAGTAACCATACCCCTTCGGATACTTCCCATCTAGATGATTGGTTTTAGCCATATATACTTGGCTTCTTACTTTCCAAACAATTATTGAATTTTTCCACCCCTTCTTCATATCTTCCAAGCATCTTAGTGCAAGTTTAATGAAATTTGGCACACATGATTTTAATGAACTAAGTTCTGAAAATGGAAGTAGAGTGCATTGCCATACACCTGCTGGTACCTCAGATACAAATTTGTCGATTTCCCGAAAATCTATCCATCTTCTGCAATTCATAGATAGTAATTTCTAATTCACAATTCGTAAAATTTGAAAAAAAATCGGGCACTTCTGGTATTTGGTACACAAATAACGGGTTCTTAGGCTCACATCTTTTATATACAGGGTGGCGCAATAGAACGTGCATATTGCATCATCTTTTTTTGCGGGGTAGAAAAGGCGCGGGCGGGAGGGCGCCTTCATCGTTGGGTTGGCGGTCTCATGGAGTTTTAGTCGCTATGAATCACTTCGACGGGAAGCGTCGCGCATTTAGCGTGCGCGCATTTTACGGGAACTCTCGTTCATATATTGCTACTAGGCGACTATATTGTGCTGAATATGGACTACGGCGAATTAGTGAAGCTGCGAGTGCTAATTTAATTAAAATATGGGTAAGGCGTTTTGAAGAGACCGGTTCAACATTTAAACCACAAGCAAATGGTCGCCCAAGAACATCTAGGACCGAAGACAATGTTGAGAGAGTTATGGAGTCAGTACAAGGAAATCCACAAATGTCGACTTGCAAGACATCGTGTGTCTTACAATCATCACGACGAAGTTTGCAAAGAATTTTAACATTGGATCTTAAACTGCATCCACATAAGCTACAATTCACACAAGAATTGAAAGAGTCTGACTTCATAGCAAGGCTCTCATTTGCTAATGAAATGCTTAATCGATTTTCCAATTTTAACAATATCCTTTTCTCTGACGAGGCTCATTTCCTTATGAATGGGTTCGAAAGCCGTTAAAAGTGTCGTTACTGGAACAGTGAAAATCCCAAAATCAAACACCAGAAACCATTGCATAGTCCCAAAGTGACAGCATGGGCAGCAATCTCTGGCAGAGGAATAATTGGTCCTTTTTTCTTCGAAAAAGCGCGGGGTCAAAACGTCACGGTTAATACGGAACGCTACGTTGAGATGTTGGACGGATTTTTGGCTCCAGAAATTGGAATAGTGAATTCCAGAGCTTGGTTCTAATAAGATGTAGCTACCTGTCACACATCAAATGACTCCATGGTGAAGCAGATGTTCCCTGGCAGACTGATATCGAAAAGAGGTGATATCCCATGGCCCCCACGTAGTCCAGACTTGACGCCTCTTGACTTTTTTTTTTGTGGGGATACCTCAAACACAAAGTCTACAGTAATAATCCAAGAAACATCTTTCAGCTCAAGGAGAATATCCGTGGTGAAATGGCAGCCATTACACCAGTATTACTGAAGAAAGTTTTCAATAATTTTGGGTTTGCGGTTAGAGGAGTGCCGTCGTAGAGAGTGTCACCATTTAGATGATGTTATTTTTAAAAAATAAACTCCATTTATTACTCTACAATGCCTTAGATTTATTTTAACCATACCTTTTGCATTTATTTTTTAATTTTATTTTTTTTATATTTCTTAAATATGCACGTTCTATTGCGCCACCCTGTATTTTCAATGAAAAGTGCTTTTGGAAACGTTAGTATTCATCACAATTGTTTTTGTAGTTTATTTCGAGATCACTTTCTACTTGCAAAACACTGTGGTGATTCTTCGTCCATGGGAACTGATTTTAGATACACTTTCCTATCTCAAAAGTGTTTTTTATATGGCGGGAGTTTGAAGAAACGTTCGTATCTGGACCAGTATAGAAATTTCACTCAGATGAGCTGACTTATATATACCTTTAGCCGAAATCATTTTTCATTGTAGTCAAAAAATACTCTGAATGAATTAAAGCACTAACAAATAAGTGAAATTATAACTTTCTGGAGGAATTATGTAGAGGAAGACCGATTTTTGGTAAATCGGCAAATTTATATGTGTGGTACCCTGAAGGCGTGGCAATCCAGCCCATTTTCATTCGCAGAACTAAGAATGCATGACTTAAATCGGTCACTTGTGTGAGAGTTACAAGAAGAGGTGTGTTCACCTGGTAAGTTTTGCCCAAGGCTCATAGAATATTACAAGTTAATATATTGAATGAAAATCTAGGCTACCGTAGACTATCGATCAGAAATTATAGAGGAAAAATTGCATTTCGGAAAATAGCCCAATTTGTATGGAGATACCAGAAGCGCTTTCACAATGCTGTTAATTTTTATTATAAAACCTTATTTCGGCAGATGTTCAGTGTGAACTAAGTTTTAACCACATTTAGTGTAACCATGCAAGAGATATGAACCTAAGAATATATGGGCAATTTATATGGGAGATAACAGAAGGGGCATGGTTAGGCGTTTGATTGTTTTCATTTCTGACAAACGTAGTAAACCAATGCAATGGACACAAATTTAAGTTATTCCAGTATACGAATGTGGAGTTACAGGAGAGAAACTGAATTTCGGATATTCCGCCAATTTGTATGGAAGATAATAGATAAGATGGGTCGATATAGCCCATTTACAATTCCCGACTGCGATCTGGTAAAATATTAAGCCAGTATTGAAGAAGTTCCACAAAGAATGCACCAAAGCATGAATCGTGACCACCAACCAGCCGGCCAATAAGAAGGACATCACCCAATCGACTTAAAAAGTCATGAAACACATTTGGTCAAAAGATGCCCGACGTTTCGATCTAGTGCTACTTTTTTGGTCGTATCAAATGATTCGGCCTTCCTTCGGGTGAATGTAAAAAATATGTTTGAAGGTGTTTTTCTTTATGAAGATCTGTCTGTCTATATGCAATATAAATTTAGATCTCTATTTGGAGATAGTTAAATTAGGTGCGTAACTAAGTTCTCACTGTTTGTCAATAGATGGCGCCAGCTGTAAGTGTTAGTCGATTCTGCCATAATCTTAGCGTCATGATCCAATCTTAGGCATATGGTAAACATACCGCCTCAGCACAATATTGATTTTGTTCTGCTGTCATATTATTTTGGTTGTAAGAATATATATGATTTTGTGCCAAATAATCGTTACATGCGGGAAGTATTGGTTTCTTCATTCAATCGAAGAAAATGGCGCCTGAAGCTCATCGAGAGCTTCAAAACGTTTATGGAAACGCTGCTTTAAGTAAAACAACGTATCGAGATTGGTTCCGGCGGTTTAAAGCCGGTGATATTGATGTTGGCGACCGTTCGCGTGAAGGAAAACGAAAAACCTTTGAAGACACTAAATTGACGGCATTGCTTGATGAGGGTCCGCGTCAAACGCAGGTAGGTAGAGGTAGAGTATATCACTATTAGGATATACCCGCCAAGCCATTTCCAAGCGATTGTATGCGTTGGGAATGATTCAAAAGCAAGAAACTTGGATTCCTTATGAGTTAAAGTCACGCGACGTGGAGCGTCGTATTTTCGCCTGTGAACAGCTGCTTTAGCAACAAAAAGGGAAGGGCTCCCTCCATCGTATGTTAACAGGTAATGAAAAATGGATTCATTGCACCAATCCAAAGAAAAAAAGTCTCGGGGACTGCCCGATCATGCTTCTATGTCGTCGCTTCGGCCGAATATTCGCGCTGGGAAGGTTGTGCTCTGTATTTGGTGGGACCAGGTCATTGTTATTTAATACGAGGTGTTGAAACCTAGCGAAACCACACTGGGGATCGGTATTGACTTCAATTAATGCGATTGAGCCGGGCTATGGGCGAGACACGCGCACAATAGGCGGAGGTGCACGAAAAATCGATTCTTCAGTATGACAGCGTGGACTCACGTGGTCAAGCCCGTTAAAACCAACCTAGAAACACTGAAATGAGAAGTCTTACTCCATTCGCCATATTCTTTGATTCTTCGGTCTGGCTGATCAGCAGTTCCACTCATAGGACGACATCAATGAATGGCTAGATCGTGAATAGCCTCAGAAGATGAACAGTTTTACCGCGATGAAATTCAAGCTTTGCCAGAGAGATGGGAAAAATTAGTAGCTAGCGGTGAGCAATACTTTCAATGAATCATTTGTAAACATGTTTTCATAATAAAGTTGCATTTTTATAAAAAAAAAAAACAGCGAGAACTTAGTTGTGCACCCAATACATTTCTATTTGAAAACCATTTTGGATACTCTTTGTCACATGTGAAGAGTTTGAAGTCATTTTTCTATTTAGAAAATATTTGTGGAAGTGCAATTTGTACGGCAAATTTTATTATAGACAATTTTAAATATGGAAACTGTCGTTAGGTTGTCACTTTTTTGTACGAATGGCTCCAGGACTAGTATTTCGTGGGTGATATTTGGTATTAGAATATTTCCCATTGAAATATGTCAGAGTGGAGAATTTTGCCATTTTCCATAGAGAATGATACTTTAGAAAACATTTTTTACATAGCAAAGTGTGTTGTAGCACTTTTCACACACAAAAATTGGTTTTAGAAAAACTTCCAAATAGCAATGTTTCTCTAAGGATTGTTCTTAATGATGTGATTTCTTAAAATCTGTCATTTGGGAGACTTTTCTATAAGCAAATTGTTGTCTCAGTTGGATAGCTATGAGACATTTGTGCTTTCAGACAGAAATGGAGAATAATAAGGTGAGTTCAATACTCTTTCGTCTCCAAAAGACAACATGCTCAACTAATAGACAACATGCAATTATTTTTTGATCAATAGAGTTTGATGGCATTTTCATAGAATCCAAAGCACAGGGTGGTACATAAATTATGCTATAATAATAATATAATTATTATGCTATAACAAATGTATAAAAAATTTAATTTTATTTTATAAAACTAATCGGTTTTGAAATGATAGACCATGCTCATTCACGCATATGTGACGCCTGATCAGAAAATTATTCTTAGCTGCTTGAAGAGTTGAAGTCGGGATCGCCTTTATTATTGGTTTGTGGGACCGATTCAATTCTGACAAATTCCTTGGTCTCATTTTGTACACGTTTTGCTGGACTTTACCTTATAAAAAAGACTCTTGGAGTTAGGTCTGGTGACCTCGGGAGCCCATCAGTATTTTCGATGGAGCTCCTCCATAGCCGGGCTGACTTTGTGTGCAGTTGCTCCATCTTGCTCGAACAAAATGCTGTTGAAACGGATACGTTCTCCGCGCAGTTCTGGGTAAAAAAACTCCTCCAACATCTTTAAATAACGATCCACATTGACATTGTGTTTGCAACACGATTTGTGCGCAACCTGTATTTGCTGTTTGCCACAATCTTCTAGAAACAACATTGCTTGCTTTCAGATGTAATGTAGATATTGGAGATATTTGCTCGTATCTACCGAGAATTTTAGAGGTGAGTAAGTTGGAACCCCTATATTATTTCTCTTTTATTTACAAAATAAATCTTCTGCGCCGCTTTCCCTTATGGACTTAAGTTAAGTTTTGTATCTGCATAGGTGTAGCAAGAGGGATGCCGGTGGGCTTAGCCCCCGGATCTTTTTAGCAACTCCCATGGTTTTCAGATTAGGAACATTGCATGAATTTAGCCCCACCATACTTAATGAATGAAATTACACCCCCCAGAGATATTTTATTGTTACGGCAATGTGTATCTCGAAAAGTATTTCTTTATATTATACGTTTTTACTACAGGTGACGGGAGTATTTTTTGAAACGGCTCTATATGAAAGGAAATATTGTCAGAGAATTGTACCTTCTTAGATAGGGAGTGCACTCTCTGACAATTTTTTGTAAGAATCGGGTTTGTCAGATACAGTTCTGTACATATTTTCTAAGGTGCTAATATATCACAAGATCAGATCCAAAGATTCGTGTGGAGATAAATTGGTTGAAATTCTCCTGTGCTCTCTCTGGATTTTGAAAAAATCAAACCGAAAATGTGTCAATAGTTTAAACCATTAAAGCTGGTATTGACTTCAAACGGAGTCCATTTTGATCAATTTGGCTATATTTTTACACAGAAAAATATCAGCGTGGAGCGGACCAGAAAGTGAAAATGTGAACAAAACAAAAAAAAAGCTGGTATTTATTGCAATATATTGCAATACTCAGCTCGCCTCTCGGTGATTTACTGTTATTGTTCCATAATATTTGATATGTGTCAAAAACCCTACAACAAACTATTATCTGAACATTAATTCTGTTCTGAGGCGGTAGAAAATGTCTCTAATATTTACTTCGAACAACCCTGTATTAGTCTCAAACATCAAATTTCCCCTTTGTTCAACATTGCAAAACCGAATGGCTGTGGAATATTTGTTCGAACCGAATTCCATTAGACGCCAATGCCAGAATTTATGCATAAAAAAGCAATTATAGAAATACTCATTTTACGAAAAAAAAATCTTAAAATAAAAAGGACGTATCTATTTTTTATTTCATTCACCGAATTGATTCCTCTCCATATGTACACCGTTTGATAGATTCAAAGAAGATCGTATGGTTTAATAATCGTTTTAGATATAACGGGTTATCCATTTAGTGGTTTAAAAACCGCATGTGGAATGCTTGGATTGCCATTTACGAGTATGGATCGCTTAAGAACAGAAGAACGCGTAGAAATAGTTAAAACTTCTACCAAAGTGGTGAATCAAACGGGGATACTTTTCGTGCATTACGGGTTGGATATGGTCGTTATAATCGCCCTACAGTGCAAGGAATTGGCAAGATAATAAAGAAATTTGAAGAGACTGAAAGCGTTACAGATATGGTCAGGCCTGTGTATCATCGCAATACACGCATTGTGGAAAATATTGCTTCTGTTAGTGAAAGTGTGGCAGATAATCCAAATTTCAATTCAGAGCGCGTTGACCGTATTATAACCGATTTGTTATAGATTGCAATTGAATATTATGAACTGGACGATATGTGGTTTAAACAAGACGGTGCTACGAGCCATACAAAAGGACCGATTTTGGCTTTATTGCATGGGAAATTTTCAGAAAGCGTAATTTCACATTTTAGCGACACATTAGGCGGCTAATTGCCTAGATTATGCGATTTTATGCCGTTAGATTTTTTTTTTTGTAGAGATAACGTCCGAGATAACGTCCAAAATGTACGAAAAAGTGGTCGAAAACTGCTTCAAAAGGATTCACTGCTGCAATCAATCCTAATCCGCTCTCGTAACCTAAGTTCTGAGAACGAAAATGGAATTTCCAATACGAAGGCACCGATTATTGGAAGTTGACTTTCCAGTATAATCCCTAATTCATAGCCTGAAGTTACTTAAATTCTGGTCGATTATGTTGCGTTATAATACAGTATAAGCTCGCTAATCCGAATTAATGATTGCACATCCCTATTCGGATTATCGAAATATTCGGATTACTGAATAGGCTGTTAAAATTTACAGTTTGTTTTTAATGAACTAAAACACCAGTTATAATTTGTAAACAAGTTTTATTTCAATCGAAAAAGAAAAAAAATCAACAATTGTGTAAAAAACAGAAAAATAATTCATTCGACTTAAAAGAAAAAAAAAATCAACAAAATAAAAGTTATATTTTTTTTTTAGAAAGTTTGTAATGGTTGTCTGATTTTTCAATGCGCATCCTTCTATAGCTTTATTTCACAATTCTTTCAGCATCAAAATATGATTTGTTTCTATGCCACGTTCCAAATTCGGTTTAACGAGCTGCAATCAATGCGGACTATAGAATATGCAATGCCAAATATTTTCAATTCGGATTACTGGATAATTCGGATTACACACCATTCGGATTAAAGAGCTTCCACTGTAGTAGGTAAAATGAGAAAAAGTCGACGGAATGACTACGTCCTTTGTCA
>JAHXMU010000525.1:3128848-3143776 GCA_019455685.1 Philornis downsi | reverse complement strand
GGAGGTAAGGAGAAAGGTGTCCATAATGCTTACCCATTGAATAAATCCACGATACGATATGATGAGAAGACGAAATGGAAGAAGTGGGAGTATAACGTAACTGATCGAATAGACTGATAATACTGAGTCTTATAAAACAGACCTCGAAAGTTGTGTATCGGTATAATCTGAAAGATTTGACTGAAGAAGAACCGACAAGAAATGGTCAGAGCATGATCATTATATTGCATAACAAACAAAATCCCTCGCATCCTATGAATGAGATATTAGGGAGCTTTACACATTCAGTGAGTTTACACGCAATCTGTTTTTAGGCTCACTCAAGAAGATCTACAGTTTAACGACGATCTCGAATGCCACCATTTGAGAACCATTCACCAGACTTGTCGATTACTCGACTACTCGAAGGGTCCGTCAGACGCGTCGTCGTTTCTATTGGAAAAAAGTTGGTGCAGTCGAATTTCACAAGCTTCTCATACGGTAAATTTTTTGCCAGCAAATTCTCTCGCTACACATAGGAATAGGTTGTAATCACTTGAAGCCAGGTCCGGACCGTAAGATAGCATAAGGAGCTCCCAATTGAGCTACCGGATGTGTGTGTCCTGGCGTTGTCTCTCCTATTGATCAAAGCTGAACGCTTTTTAAGGATTGCTAGCCACAGGCGGCTCTCCGTAGGAAAGCAGCTCATACTTATGATGCCCTGCCAATCTCACCGAACACACAGCAAAGATTTTCGACCATTCGTTTTAGCTTGGCTACCGTTTGCCCCGAGTCACCGTGATTAGGCCACGACCGTTTTCGCTTAACATTGTCACCATCCACTTCAGAAATGGGTTAATTTTATTGCGATTCAACATCGATTCGTGAATGAAACTTCGGTGCATGAGGTTTTTTTTGCGTTAAATCCTGTGACATTCATACATCGATCTCCCTTTGAATCCAGATTTTTTCAAGTTATTTTAAAGAGGTTTTGCGCAATGTTTAGCTCCTGAGCAATCGAAACAGTGCTTACACGAGGGTCGCATTTGACGATTTCCACTATTCTATTGAGATCTGACCTTCCAAAGCGTGGTGCATCCTTGACACCAAATTATCAGAATGGAAAGGATGAAGCAAAAATTTTCCATAACTGACTGTTACAATATCAGGACCATAACAAATATTCAAATTTTAAGTCGCCTAGTTTGTGTCTTTGCCTTTATCGAAACTGTAAAATACGGCGCATTTTCTCTTTGCTGGCGTCCATCTTTGACACGCGCTCATGCAATCGCAATAGTTTTTGATTATAAAATCTTATCTTTCTAACGCCATCTAGCATAATCTGATCGCACTTGTATTGCGTAATATATAGGTTATTGAAGCCATCTGTTGGTAAATTAGAGGATTTCTTTATTGCTATACCTTTTATTTAGTGGATCGATAAACAAAGGCGTAAGCCATATATCGAAACGATTTTTATTAATTAATTTTTATTTTTTAAAAATAATATCTAGATGCAAACCATTGCGTTTGGGGCACTAATTTATATGAACAGTAAAATTTCTTACGACAGCTCGGAGAACAGACTCCGTGGTTGATACCATTTTGTGACGGATATTTTCTTTCAGTTGCATGAGAGAGGTCGGTTTATTTACGCAAACGTTGGATTTAATATAATCATTACCGGCTGGAGCCCAGTTTACTGGAGACAATTTCATGAACTCTTGGCAGAGATGTATGAGACATATGTGATGTTGAGCCGTCTTTTTTAAACTGTATTTAGAGTTTTGCAGTTCAGGCAACATGACGTTGTCTATTCTCTTCCATCCGATAATTCTTTGCAACAACATTGCGAATGAAGCGGTTTCCAATGGCAGCGTTTCGGATTTGTTGTGCTTCAGTAGCGGCAGTTCTGCTTGTTTACATGTCCTTTAAGATGAAAATGAGGTTCACTCGAAAACAAGATGGTGGCAAACGTTGAAATGTGCTCAGTTTATTTACGAAGTCAAGTCTTTACCTGACATCCTATAGCTTCAATTCTTGCACCAATTAAATTTTGTAGGGGTGCATCCTTAGGTCTTTGTGTAAAATGCGGTGTAATGATGATATATGTAAACGCATTCAAGCCAATTGCACACTTTCGAATTGAAAAGTTTCGATCATCACAGACAGGCTGATTAACACTCCACGCGTTTCCTGCCATTCTTCATGACCTTAGATTTTGATTTTTGCCTATATTTCGATTTTTCCACTACTGTACCGATCTCTTCAAATATTTTGACTCATTCCCGCATGACAGAAATGCTTGGCTTGCTATTTTAGAATCTTCTACAAGCTACAGTCGCCGAATTGACGTTCTTTATAAAACTCTAGCACGCACAACGCCTGGTCCGCTTCCGATTCCTCCCATAACGACCGAAGTTGCAAGTGCCTGGCTATGGATTGACATACACCCTGTGTCCTTCGAATTTGTTGCGTTCACTCATTAAGCTAAACAAATATAAACTTCCTTTTGAGACATGCCGTACATCTTGAATTTTTCTTCCAAATGTATTTTTGAAGCCTTTGTAAAAAGCTCTCGTATGTCGAAACATTCAGAGCTAATGTACATACCTTTGAAAGCGTCATACTTCATGATGGTGGTGCCAAATTTAATTTTATTTGGTCGATCTTGGGGCGATGTTTAGTGCACGCGTCTATCGTTCGCATGATCGCGGGCTCGGTCCCCACACTGCCATCTATCATTATCATTACATATCGATGTGTTTGACAAATGCTTTGATTAGTCGAGTAATTGACAAAATGCAAAAGCTTCTCAAACTGTGACATTTGAAATTGTCGTTAATCTGTAAGTCCCGTTGAGTGAGTCTACAAATAGAATGCTTGTAAGTTCACCGAATGTGAGAAGCTCTCCCATGTCTCATTCATGAGTTGTAAGGGAAACTATTTTCGTTCATTTCTCGGTTTTAATATCCTTTTCCTAATACCAATTTCCCATTATTAATTGTAATTTGATTCGGTTTCCTTTAAATAGTAGTCCTTTTCAAGCGCCATCTAGGTACGTAAGTAAGTACAAAACCACCCTCGTATATGTTATTAACTATGCACCAGTATGAAAATTTGTGATCTCTGTGGACCAGTAATGAATATTTTATAGCTTAGCATATGAAGTTGTCACATGCCGTCATATATGATTACAGGCTTCTGGAATAAATTATTGGGAAATAACAAAAACACACCGAATTAAGAACGAAAGTTTACAAATATCCGTAGGAACAAATTAATGGATATGAATATCTAAATACATCTGGCATTAGCATAGTATCTTCAGCAGAATATCATCACATTTAATATATGCAACAGTATACGAATGACAACAGTAGACATATCTAGGAATCATTCAATTGGAAAGTAACCATTACCGATTTTTTGCTTATGAAAGTTCTAGTATGTAGAGTAACAATATTTCATACATGCATACAAAAGTTATATTGCTGACAGACATTACACACACAGGAGAAAATGCCAATGACCGCAATATGGTTTCCAAGTGACGAACAAATAATCAAGCAAAGGTGTTGGTATTTGAATGACCCGGGTGAGATTATCTCTGTCTGAATTATATGGTTGTGTACTTTTGCCTCTCACACCAATGACAATTGATGGACTAATGTAGTGAGGCCAAGACAGAGGTTCTTATGCAAGTCATTTCGTTTTTAATGGAAATGATGATGGGCGAATGAAACCTATCAGGTTTTATTTTTGAGCGTTGTCACTTTGGAAATAAACGGAGGGAGAGAAAGTTCTAATTATTTTCTCGTACCATTAACCACTATATTTGATTGATTTTATTTGCCTTCAGAGTTATTCATATTATCAGAGTTATTCATAATATCTTCTTTTTAGGTGGCGACTGGAATAGAGACCCTTATCTATTATACGCCGCCCGTAGAAAATAATTCCAAGCGCTTCGGTCTTCTGCGTTTCTCCTCCAATTCGTCACACCAAGCTTCGGCAGTATTTCAAAAGCCTGGTCCTTCCAACGGAGTTTCGGTCGCCCTCTTCTGCGCCATCCATCGAGTTCGTTGTCGAAAACTTTCCGTGCCGGAGCATTTAAGTCCATCCGCACAACATGACCCAGCCAACGTAATCGTTGTATATTAAAGCGTTTGACCACGTCGATGTCGGCAATATAGCTCGTACAGATCATTGTTCATGCAACGCTGATACTTTCCCTTAACGATGATCGTTCCATATATTTTCCGGAGTATTTTCTTCTCGTAAACTACCAGTACTGATTCATCCGTTTGCGTCATAATCCAGGATTCTGCACTATATAACAAGACAGGTAGAACCAACGTCTTGTACAGTCAGATTTTTGTTTGTCGAGAGAGGGCTTTATCATTGATTGAATCGCTTGCTTAGTCCATAGTAACATCTGTATAGAATCCACAACATTAGTCTACAAAATGTTGTCTACAGGGAAATGACGGATGTTGGAAAGAAAAAACAAAATTCAATGAACATTGTGCCGTACCGTTTTCAGATTGTCCTTGATCAGTCTTACTTTTCCGAATATCGTGGGAGCAAATATGAAGTATCATTGTCATGATAAACCATCGTGTTGGAATGTATATCCCTCGAGAAATGTTGGAGGTACAAGTTATAGGATTTTTTTACGCTTTCCTCCAACATCAAAGAATAAAAGTTATAAAAAAAAGAAATGCATTATTTTTCCGATAGATGGCTTTGGTAACCTACATACATTTCGTTACACGTAAGAGCGATCGGGGACTGGTGTGGTGGGCCACATTAGACAACGCCACGTGAAAACGATGTTCGCCCAATTGCGTCGTGCAGGCGAGAACTGTAGTCAAGCCGGCATTGACGATCAGAAAGATTTTGCTGTATGTTTGGTAAGATTGGCTGGGATAGATGGCTATGACCTGCTCCCTAATCAATTTAATATCTCCTGGCTGCAAAGAAAGGGTTGAAAATTTCGGTAGTATCAAAATTGTCAGCCCTTTTCCCTAGATTTTACTTGGCTATCCCGGGAAAGTTTTGGCAATCGCATTGTAATATGCCCAGTGTGTCGCACACCGTGGGTAAGGCCTTCACGGCGAGACTCACGTTAAACCCTAGTGGACTTCTGCTCCCCCGCGTTCAAACTCTTAATTCGGGTCTTAATTGTCGACATTTAGATGGTTTGAAGGAAGCAATCATCCAGAAGTGGCTGGAATTAGCGAATAAGACAAGAATTGAGAAGAATTCACACAAAGCTTGATTGGGATAATCTTATGCATCCATTTTATAGTCCAGAACTACTACCTAATGATTATCACCTGTTATGGCGACTAATTTTGCTGGTGAAAAATTTGCTCCGCGAAAAGCTTGTGAAAATCAGCTGTCTCAGGTTATTGCCCATACGGACGAGGGTTTCTATGGGAGAGGCATAATGGAATAACTACCGAGATGACAAGAAATTATCAAACAAAACGGTGCAAATTTGATCGGATCATTTAATAGAATCATTTTAACTACGTTAAATTAAACCTTCAATGCCTTACAAATAAAATGGATTTCTTTATACTACATCATAAATTATGCAAATAAAATTTTAAAAATTTTACGTTTGTTGTTGCTTGGAATTTTAAACATTTAAGTGGTGACTAGAATGGAAATGGTTGTCTATTATATACCGCTTTTGGAAGACAATTTCTAGCACACCGGCCTTCAGCGCACCTGGTGCAACTGGCCACATATGTTTTGATAGTATTTCAAAAGGGTGATCCTTAGAACGGGATTTTGCGCGCCATCCTGCACATAGGCTATTAAGATTATTGTAGCGCTTTAGCTTTTTGTGAACCAAATACGAAATTGCTGTATTTTAGGGAGTATTATACTAATATAATATTATTATACCGGCCTTGCATAGCTTTGCCAACCAAACGTCAGCGGCATTGATTTTGTTAAGCCGCTATATTACAATTCTAAACTCGTTTTGGTTCAGTTGTGTGAAATTTACGCAGTCGTCGGTAATTGCGTCACTTTTGCCGACATCTCGAAGTAGCTGTATATAAATATAGGTATGTTCTCTCCATAACTGCAGCAGATTTTGCCTAACTACGACTAAATTTCGCTGTACAATAACATTTATCTTTAATTGAATTTTCAGGCTTCATTGTTATTCCTGTGCCTTTGTAAATCCTCAATCTCAAATAAAAGGTCATCTGTCTCTCTATCCTTCTCCTTTAAGAATTCCTCCCACAGCACGCGTCTTAATTGGCTGCGATGTTGCCATGTATGAAGCTTCCTTCTAATCAGTAACTATGTGACATTCTTCATCGTATGGTATTTGCGGTATTGCCGTCGAATGCTTAGGGAAGTTCGCTGGAGTAGACTGCGACTTTTTCCTAGCTATTTTGCTTAACAAAGCTTAGCTTTGTTGCGCTTTTTTACGTACGGTTTTCACTCTGCTTATTTTCACGCGTACCTTAGCCACAAACAGTTAGTGAGTTGAGTCTATATCAGCGCCATGGATCATAATTCCCATGGTCTTAGAAGCATGTCTGCCATCTATAATCACATGATCAATCTTTTGTTAAGATCAAAAGATAGCTAAGTTGCATTGTAGGAATTCGGTTCTGCATATCGGTTGATCTGATATATATACAAATGTATATACAAGGAAACAATTATTTTAATCTATTAAATAATCTCCCCCTTTTTTAATAACTTCTTCTTACCTCTCTGTTTTTTCTGAAAAAAACGTTCAATTCGAGTTATCACTTCCTCGTCGTTATGGAAATTCAAATCAAGTGTGTACTAAGACTACGAAATAGGTGAAGTCAAATGAGTACGGTGGGTGAGATGAAACTTTCCACAAAAGCTCTGACAGTTTCTGACGGGTCAGCAAAGCAGTGTGAGGAGTCGGTGAGAGAGTGAGGTACCCACACATAGAGGTTGCCCACAAATCCGAGCTCCTTTATGACCCCGGGAACGGATGAAACTGATTTTTTTGACTATTTCAGTTATTTCCCTAACACAGCTCTCACCTACTCGGAAACAATTTCTTTTGGTCGTCCTGATCTGGGAGCGTCCTTTATGGAGAAATCGCTCGTAGAAAATCGTTTAAACTATCGCTGGCAAGTTCTTTCATTTGGTCCGTTTTCTTCATATTTTTCGTCTGGCTTCAGCAGCCGTTTTTCCTTTTTAGAAATATCACAGCATAATATGCCTAAAATACTCTTCTTTGCTTATTTTTTCCATATTTTAAAACTCTTTTCAAAACGCTGCAACCACTCACAACTACAACGGGAATACAAGTAAACAGTTTAGGGAAGGGGTGGAAGGAAGTTATGATAGTGTTTGAAGGAACTCTACGTGATGACAAGTGACGTATGGTGAAATAACGAATTAACCGAACGAACTTTCCGAACAACCCAATATTATCATTCTATGAGCCGCGCCTAAAAGAACTCAGTCTTAACTTATTTTTGGAGGATTTTCCCAGTGTTGTATTAGAAGCACCTTCCCTTCTTATTTTGACATTAAAATCTCCCAGAACAAATGCTGTGGCAAGAAGACAATCGTATTCTTCCTTTAGGCACCTATAAAATGTATTCTGTACCTCACTCCCGTCTTTGTCTTCCGTCGGAGCGTGTGTACAAATTAGCGTGATAAGTAAGGATTAATAACAGTAAGAATGTATAAACTGAGAGGCAGGGTTTCTAGGTTTTTTAGCCAGCATAAATCCATATCCGAATTTATACTCTGCTGCAGGTTAGATATAGCAGATGCCACAATTTCACAATTTGATTTACTCAAATTAGATGATGACTTTCCTAAAATTGAAAGTCGTGGTATGATTACTGCAAGCAAATAACAGTCAGAGAGAGGAAATAAGTATCCTACCCATTACGAGCAGTTTGAAATCTGGATTTTTGGATAATTCTGTGGCAAAAACAAGTGGTGGGAACATAATAATGGAATTGTTAACTTTAA
The DNA here is from genome assembly GCA_019455685.1 of Philornis downsi. Taxonomy (NCBI): domain Eukaryota; kingdom Metazoa; phylum Arthropoda; class Insecta; order Diptera; family Muscidae; genus Philornis; species Philornis downsi. The sequence continues at coordinate 3,135,793 of JAHXMU010000525.1, read as the reverse complement.
AGGATTTTTGCCAGTCATGGTCTTGAGGACCATACTTATTTCAAAGGGTTTGCGTGTGTCCTTTTAAATCACACACCAAGATATTAGAGGGTAAAGTCTTCACTTTTCGTTGTACACATGTACTCGTACATTTTGTCTCAAGAAGAATGATTTGAGATTGACTAAAACAAATTCTCTTGCATCCTACGAATGAGATGTGAAAAAGCCTCTCATATTCATGTTACTTACACGCAATGTAATGGGACCTATAGTTTAAAAACGATTCCGAATGTCACAGTTTGAGAAGGCTTGTTGATTTTGTCCGACTACTTGAAGTATTCGTTAGACACATCGACGTGACCGCCGCTCAAATAATAATAGGTGCTTGTATGCGGAATTGAACCCACGATCATGCGAACGTTAGTCGCATGTACTAACCAGCGCGTCATGGTCGTCCACCAATTACTAAAATGAAGGAAAAATCATGGTTGCTGTTATAATTTTGTGGTATATTAAATTTGAATTTAACTCTCGGTGCTTCATGCCACTGGTATCTGAAGTCATGATCTATCAGACGCACGTGATGCCACAACTTCTGAAACTTGTTATTAGATAGCCTTCGTTAGGCATTCCAATAGAAGGAGTTAAAAATGGGCAACGAGATTTATTTATAGTTGTTTAGAAGGCCATCGTTTTGCTTTTTTCGATATATAGCCAGGAAGTACAGTTGAGTTTTGATTGACGAATAAGTTCCTCGCCGTCTTCTATGGAAAGATTTCTTACTACAGGCAGCAAAAGGAAACGGAAGAATGGGGAAATCATTCTGTAATTGCGTCAGTGTGTTGGGCATTCCATGGAAGGCATTGCAGATGACTTTGTCGGTTTAAATTCTGGAACCTTATACTACTTTCGTTATAGTTTCGCTGTTGATTCGTGAAGTAACCGGTGTCTTTGAGAGAATGACAACACTGTCAAACAAATTAATTCACGTAACATTTGCTACAAATTACACTACTTAGAAGCCTGTTATATTCTGTGATTAAACATCAAGTCCTATAAATCCAGTCTTATCGGGGGTGTAAAAAGACGTGGTCAGTTTCTTCCTTAAGGGACTATGAAACGTGTATTCAGTTGGGTGAAGTTTGGCCAAAATGAGGCCGGAAGCCAAAACATTATTTCCATGGGAAGTGCATCGTTCTATTCATAAGCAAATTAGTATTTAAAACTGGTGCCATGTTCTTTTCATAAGGAAAAGGTTTTATGAGATATTGTTTGTTAGCGGCAGTACCAGCTATTCTTGTATTGGTTTCCAGCACCGAAATCTGAACGACTAATATTTTTACGTCAAAATATGTTCGATGATGCATTTACAAAATTCTGAAATTGTGTATTTTTTTATTACTTAACAGTAGTCACAAGTTTACAAATGAATTAATGAAGATATCAGGAGGCAAAAATATAAGCTGTTCCGATTTCAGTGTTGGACACCATAAAAAACGGTTGATGCTGCCAGTTAAAACATTTTTCCTTGTAAATAAACGTAGTACTACTGTCTGGTGGACAAAGGGGTAGGCGGGTGTTTCCTAGGATGCTTTGTACCGTTTACCCCTAAAACGCAGGCCTCTCTACCTGATGCTTGCGATTAAACAAAGTAGTGTGGCCTTGTGCCAGGCGCCCTAGGGAAAGGTGAATTATGTCTTGGGATTCACCTATAATATGATATCAAACTGATCTTGGAACTCGTTTTTCGAAAACCAAGTAAAGGGGAGATTCACAGTTAAACAAGACACATCCTGGCAACAGGTGCGACATAGAGAAGCCGTCGGGAGGTATCAGAAGATTTATCTTTTCCGTAAATATAGTTGTATGACCAGAGAAACCTGGTTAATGAACTATGATAGGAGCATGGTATACTTGCTTTTTGCTGTGTTGATATTCTCTCCTCGGACATTGAAAATCTATGCCGTATTATTATGGATTACCAGTTCCATGCGAGGTATGATAAAGTAAAACTGGAGTAGCTTGTCTGCGAAACCCAGACCAGAGGGTTCTTCGCTTCTGGTAGCACGGGTGACCAGAGGCCCAAGGAACATTGTTCCTTCCTGGTCAATGGTGTAGGACCCCTAGTGGGAGCATCGTGCTGGCTGTGGTTGCCCGAACAAGTATTTTCAGTGCTGTTGCGTTGCTCAAGCGTTGGTGAAGGAAGGCATCAGCTTGGAAAACACTGTTCATATCTATCCGAGGTTTTCCTAGATACCTCAACTCCTACCCGGGAGGTAGTTCACTTCATACCAAGTGACTACAAAGGTACTTTGGCTGAGTGCAGAGGTGGGACCTGAGGAAGTTTTTCCAAGGGACCTACTTCCAATCTCTGGTAGTCTAACTAATCCTCCGGGATTAGTGTGAGTACACCAAAGGGGTGCCGGCCGTCACCTGAAGACACCTGTGTGGTGGCACACCATGGGTAAAGCTTTTCAGCAAGACTCATGTAAAACCTTCACATCAGTTGTCTGGTGGACAAATTTAGCTTCAAATTTCACTTCTGTTTGTGTATATAAAGTTTCACTGAAAAAAAACTCAGCATAGCAACAGTTTTAAGGGAAGATAACAAATTTAACAAATGGATTAAATTTTGATCAAAATCTTATCAGCCAATAAAGTGTCGTAGTGTTATTATATTTCAAGACCTTTAGATTCCTCTCTATGGACACAAATTGGTCTTACGCTATAAAATTGTTAATTCGTATAAAATTTGATCAAAATCAGATCACTTTTTAGGGTGTTATAGTGTGTTTGGTACTCACATATCAATTTGTAATAGGGATACAAGAAGACGTCGGTCAATTATTTATGCAAAAGAAATGAAGTTGTATAAAATTTTGTTCAAAGAAGATCATCCAATAAAGTATTGTAGTGTGAGGCCCATTGATCCATTTGTATGGGAGATTCAAAAGAGTACGGTTCAAATGATATCCAAATTTTTGCAAAACGTGCTATAGAGCGACTAAATTTTGATTAATTTTTATGGGGGGTACAAGTAGACTGATTCTTGTAAAATTTCACACTTGATATGAAGTCTGTCAAGTTGTGTAAATTTTGGTTAAAATCAAGTCATCCAGTAGAGTGTTGCAATGCGATTGTATTTCGCGTCCCATAAAGGGAGGCGTTGGCCGATTCCGTTCACATATTGCATTCATGTAAAAACTACAGATAACGGGTTATCCATTTTCGGTTTCAAGAGTAAAGTTAAATAAAACACACATAAAGTTATGATTTCGATGAAACTTTCATTTTGTTATAATGCCTGGACCTTGCTTTTATGTACGAAATACAATGTCATTTAAATAACTGCTTCTGGATTGGTTGCAGCAGTGGATCATTTGGAGGTAGTTTTCGCACATTTCGGGTGACGAATGTTGTGAAAATCAAAGTTTGGGAAATATCCGTGTAAACTCGTTCTTTGACGTAGTCCCAAAAAAAAAAAAAAAAGTTTAACGGCGTCCAAAAGGATGATCTTGGTGGCCAATTGACGTCGCTATGTACTAAAATCAAACTCAGTTATGATGTGTGGCTCTTGGTACCGTCTTGTTGAAACAAGATATCGTCCAGTTCATAATCTTCAATTGCAGACCAAGAAAATTCGGTTAATATATATAATTCAGGGTACTATGAATTGACGATAACAGTTTCTCCAGCATCATTTTCGAAAAAATACGGCCCTATGACAACTCCAGGCCATAAAGCGCAGCAAACAGTTAACAGTTTCCCATAATCACTTCCGGGTTCTCCAAGCGTCCCATGCAACAATTTTGCTTGTTGACGTAACCACTGAGCGAGAAATGAGCTTCATCGCTGAACAAAACTTTTTTCGAAAAATCAGCATTGAAAGCTTGATGCTGCAGCACCCAATCAAAATATCGACGGCATTGTGAATGGTCAGCTGGCTTTTAATTGCTGCGTGAGTTGAACTCTGTATGCATGAAAGTGCACATCCAAATGTAAAATATGCAGTAATGAGCCGTAAGATAGGCCCAATTGCTAAGAACGCCATGGAATTGACAAATTCGGATTATCCGCCACATTTTCACTAACAGAAGCGATATTTTCAGCAGTGCGTAAATTGCGATGATGCACAGGTCTGAAAACATTTGTAACGCTTCCAGTCTCTTCAAATTTCTTTATAATCTTGCCAATTATTTGCACAGTAGGTCGATTGTGATTACCATGATCATGCCGTAATGCACGAAAAATGCCCACGTTTGAATCACCAGTTTTGTAGTAAATTTTAACTATTTTTACGCCTTTTTCGGTTGTTTGGTCGTTCCATATTTGTAAATGGCAAACATTTCACTAAATAAATAATACTTCAGATGACAGATATTTAACAGCTAACGGCCTTGCCAGACCGGCAGGGCTGTCAGACCATTAAATGGAATAAAATTGGGCGAAGTCAGATCATCTTGTCATTATGCTTTGAAAAAGCTTTTCCTTTTACCAAAAACATTTCAATCTAGTGATAATATTTTAATATTTCTTTTAAATAAAGATTTTTTAAAATTTTAAATATCTGCGTTCTGTCGTGACTACATATTTTAATAAACCGATAGGGTGTATTCAAATTTTGAGGTCTACAGATCGGGTTGTATTGGGAGTTACAAAAAATTAAATAGTTTCAAATTCTGTACGAATTTCGCTTTCAGGTGGAAACTACATATATTTTAATTTATATAAATTATGGTCGGTGTCAGATCTTCTAATAGTTTATTATATTGCGATTAAGTTGCGAGGTCCATTTCACCATTTGTGTGGGAGATACTGGACTAGGCTTGATCTGAATGGGTCTAAATTTTATTATATTTTTTTTCTTGGGATAGTAAGACTATGAGCTTCTACTCTTCTACTATCGTACACTGTAAAGGGACGATGCACTCATAGAAAGATAAATGAAGCCAAAACTCAGGTTATTAATATGGATATCATTTGGTTGTATTAAAAATCGTCCTCCAGACTTCCTGTAATAAAATCTGTATTGCCTTTAAATCTTCCATATAAAAAAAAGTAATGACTTGATCATGGTGGAAAAATATAAAAAAACTATGGCGTTTAAATATCAACTTCTTTCCCTCTGTTCGACGAACGCTTATCACAAATCTTGGGGGCGCGAAACTGCCATAGAAGAAATTAACACAAGCAAAATTAACAACTTTATGCATTAAAATTTAATTAGATGACAATCTCGGCAAAGTTTAGCAACTACCACGACATAATTTCCTAAAATGCTTTCTTGGTTGTAGACCTCTACATTAAGTTGAAGAAGAAACCTACGAGAAATGAAGTGAGACGGAGATGTAAAACAAAACGGAATGAATAACGTCAAAAAGCAGGACAATATAAAAAAACTGCCTACATACTATATAAAGGCAAAACTAATGAATCTGCGACGACCAAAAATCAAGACAAAACCCCTCAAATGACTCTCTCTAAAACAGGAAACGGATGTTGGATGTGTCTAACGAAGTCGGACATAAGTGAAGTAATCGGAGGGAGGTAGTTGCTATGAATATGTGTGTATGTGTGTGTGTGTGTGTGTGTGCGTGAGTACATGTGTTTTGTATTTATATTTCTATATCCGGCCATTTATTTTCCATCATTGCACAGTGAAGAAAAGCAATTAATCAAGGTTGGCGTGGTAGTAAACTAATACCAATAACAATTGAATCGGGCGGCTCTCGATGTGAGGGAGTGAATGTATGGATGGCAGGAAAAGCTTTTATATTTACTTACACTCTCTCCTGAAGACACGAAAATATGTACCACCCTATTCCCGCCCACTAAATCAATCATGCGAAATTAGTAAGCCTGATGGGTCAGCTATGCCTCTACACGACGAGGACAATTCAGGATGTGTTTCACTGTGACCTAATTGGAAAAAATACAAATTTCTAAGTGTTTTTATGAATGCTAAAACTTTAATAACTACCTTCTTACGGAATAGGGATTATTTACAATATTTTTTTTTTTTTTGCTTTGAGTTGCACACAAACAATTTTTTGTTTTATTTTCCTCAAGGTAATTGATATAAAAACATCCATTATTTTTGTATAATTATAGATATTTACAGGCCGTCTTTGACCAAAGCAAATTTGTTTATCAAAAACAACTTTTTAGTACGCAACCATGACCAAAGGCAAAATTCTTTTTCCCTGAAGAAACTTGGGTACAAACGGGTGCTGTAGAATAACGCCAATTAGGAGGGAAATTCTCAATGAAAAATATCTGTGGCAACACATCATTACGGATTATGTTGAAAATCGTAGTTTTGGGATGCTAAGGTTTTTATAAAAAAAAAAAAAAAAAAAAAAAAAAAAAAACGAATACAGAGGAGAAATGTTGTCGTAACCTTCGAAAAGCTAAGGATTTTTTGAAGAATTTCAGAGACCATGAACGCCTTAAATGAGCGCAACAATATTTGCCTAGAAACGAGACAGAATTTCTACAACCGAAACGTTTAAAATGTTACAGAATGAATACCTTTGTCGAATGAAAAATGTTGTCGAAAAGAAATATAAGCTACAGTAGAAAGAGATCCATTGTTTTTCCAAAAGATTGTTTTAGTAATCTGTGGATCGTATTGTTTAAGTGCGGTCGGTTTACGCTAGATGGCGTTGGAAAGATATTCCGTAAAACTATTTAGATAGTTTTCTGATTGCTTGACTCAATTTTATTTAAGCGTGCATCAAAGATGGACACCAGCAAAGAGAAAATACGCCGTATTTTACAGTTTTTTCATCAAAAAAAAGTCGAAAACTCAAGACAAAGGCAATTAAAAATGTAAATAGTGTTTATAGTCTTGATACTGTAATAGCCAAACAAACACAATTTTGGTTCCGTCGATTACATTTCGGAAAATTTTGAAGGGAAAATTATCGAAAATATCGATAGGATAATAGAAATCGTCAAAAATAG
>JAHXMU010000525.1:3050899-3125878 GCA_019455685.1 Philornis downsi | reverse complement strand
TTTGTTTTAATTTTTGAAATACACAACATTTTGAAATGGCGTTTAGATGGCAATTTGCATTCTAATGACATAAAATATGATAACAAAAATATATTCTCAGTTATATTGACATTTATAGGTATTAAGTAATTTTTCAAAAGTCGCTATTTTCAAGAAGAGCCATAACTTGTGAAGTATTCGGAATTTTAAAATTTGGATTTGACATAAAAATGCATTTAAATTAGGATAACAATAAGCAATTATAAACCTGGGACAGTCCTACTTTCACTAAAGCGGTTTCCCTTGTAAGCACAGATTCATTCTTTGCAACTCATTTGCAACTTGTAGTCTATTTCAGCTAAAATGGTTACTAATACTTTTTTTGTTCCAAGAACGAATCCGGTTGATAAATTGGCGATATTGGTACTTGTTTTATTATAGCCCCTTATACGAGGGCGGTTCCAAAACTAGCCGACTTAATAAAAAAATGGCACAAAAAAGTTGGGAACAATTTTCTTAATTTTTCAACGCAATTCCTTTTTAGCTCGATGCACTTTTTCCACTGATATTTAATAGCTTCTATATCCCGTTTACTCCACCTCCATTGTTGGCAATTCTTTAACCACCGAGCCATTTTTTTTTAAGTTTGGAAATAGAAAATAGACCGAAGGAGGCAAATCTAACGAAGCATTTCGAATTTTAATTCATTAATTTTGGCTATAATTCATTATTTTGGCTGGAGCATTGCCTCGAAGAATCAACATTCTCTTTTTCGCCAGATGCTCGCTTTTTTCCATAATTTCATCACCTAAATGATGCAATAAATTAGCATAATGGTTGCCATTAATTGTTTTTCCTTCCTGAAGATAATCAATGAAAATAACTCCATGCGCATATCAAGAAACAGACATCGTGACCTCGGTTGCAGGTGGAACTGTCTTGACCTTCTTTCGCCACAAATCTCCCATTCCTGTTCAATGGTTGGACTGTTTCTTTGTTTCAGGTGTGAAGTGGTGAACCCATGTCTCAACTAACGCAAAAATTTGGCTTTATTGCGGTGAAATATCGCCAAACCAATCAAATTCTATTAAAACATCTTCACGACGCTCTTTTTGCCTTATTGAAAGCAAGCGCGGCACCCACCTTGTGCACAGCATCAAATTTTCCACATCTTCAAATTTTCGGTCAATATACAATGCACATTTTGAAATGCCTATCATTTCAGCTAATTTACTCACCTTCAGCAGACTATCAACTAATACCATCTTGCGGATTTTCTTAGCCGTATCTGGCGTGGACTCCTCAATTGGTTGACCACTACGGTGTTCGTCTTGGCAGCTCGAACGGCCTCATTTAAATTTTGTTACCCAATATTTTACAGTCGTAAACAAAGGAGCAGACTACCTCAGAGTAGAATCTAGCTCGGGTATAATATTGGTTGGACTGAGACCTTTCAAAAAAAAAAAAAAAAAAAAAAAAAAAAAAAAAATATTGTATTACATAACGGTGACCAATTTTTTCCATGTTTACAAATTCACTGAGATTGTTTATTTTTGATAGCTTAAATAAAAATACTAAACAACGTGGAGCTTTGAAATTTAAAACATATCTTTTATTAAGGTTGTTAGTTCTCACCAAAACAATATGTTTTCAAACTACTGGCACCATCTATACTTTGTGTCGGCTAGTTTTGGGAACCCCCACGTAAATGAGTTATCCTTGCAGGTTATGTCCGTCTCCCAAAATCCCATGTGCTGACCCCGATGTGTCGTAGACAGGCAGTTGGCATCTGTGACTGAAAGCCACTTTTTACACCAGCGTAAAGGTCGTTGCCAGCCCCAACTTTAGAATCTAGTAAGCTGGTCACTTTAAATAAATATTATGAAAATGGAAAATATCAGTTAAAAATATGCGCCTGCAATAATCTCATTCTTTATGCAGAAGGTACCTCTACCTGATTTGGAGATGCCTTCGACAAATATAAAATTGGCAGCATCAACGTTCACGAAATGCAGCAGCATCGACGTCTGCATGGGAAGAGATATAGTATAAAAACTGGGATATCTGGCACAGCGCTATCATGCAGAAATGTAAGAATTTGAGAATGGGTGTGGATTATTTGTTGGCAAGAGAATTAGGCATCTTCTCTTGCAATCTAATCCTGAAAACAGTTGAATGGGCTCAATACGATTTAGGCTAAATAATTTTTAAGAAGAAATATATGACCGCTGCCAATACAACAATATTTACTGGACTTAATTCCCAAAAAAGGAAGGAAAGATGTTCAATGTCCTTAAAGCGTCAAAGAAATTGTTAGCAAGTGGAACTACACATAAGTATAGGTAAATTCACAAGACAAGCAGGTAACCTCTAATCAAAATACAAAAAACCAGATTTGTTATAGGGTAAAGGATGACAGTCATTCATCTATATCATTACCTAGTTGAAGCTAAGCCACGCTCGAGTTTAAGCAGAGCGTACAGGCAAGCACAAAGAAAGCAAGATACCGCTAAGCTGCATACCCAAAAGACAGCTTTGGTCTATTTTAATTAACTGCCTTATTCACTATGAAAAGGACGCAAATAATCCTGATATTCCAGACAACATATTGACAATATATATTGGGCATTTACTGGCAACTGCTTGAAAAAGATAAATTGGGTATAGAAACCACACTCGGGGAAACCCTGGAATAATGAAGAATATTGCATTGCGTAATATGTGTTACGCTATAAAAAGATGAAAAGATTGGCTGAAGATACTGACGTAGACTTCGAGTAATAGAGCAATCGGCGTGCCCAGTAAAAGCTTCTCAAACTGACTTGGAAATCGTGATTAAATTGTATGTTCCCTTCAGTGAATTTGTTTGGGAATTTGGGATTTTTTTTAAGGAATAAAGGAGTAGTCGTAAAGCTCTTAAAAGGTAAAGCAAAGTTGCGGTCGGTGGGGAATCACGGTGAAGAAAAGATCACGCCGATAATAAACTAATATAAAACGAGATTACAACAGCAAGATCATGTTCTGAGAACAAAGAAGCAGCGGTAGACTGATTGTTTGACAGCGAAGTTTTTTCAGACAAATAGCACTATGCTTATAGTAAGAATACTACGGTTCTTAAAAACGATTGGCTTAACAATGGCATGCCCGATGGTTACGACTTCTTCCCAAAGAATGAAGGTATATGGATATCATTGATAACTGAAGTTATTGTATACTGTGTTTAAAAAACACTAAACAAGAAGGTGTCTTTTGCCGGCCTTATACAAGATCCAGTCTAGTTTGTTATGTGAGTTGCAAAAAATATTCTCTCCGAAGTGATTGAAATTCATTAGTGTGGTTTAGATAGATCCTGGAGTAGATCCAAGAAAAATAGATCAGCACATATCAACTTTTCGTTGACTATAAAAACGGAAGCTGCAAAAATTCTATGAAATCATGACCGAAGTTGGTATTCATGGAAGCTTATACGTCTTGATAGGATAATATTGATTAACACGAAGTCTGTAACCAGAATATACCCAAAGAGCCATTTTGCAGCAAATGAAACGGTTTAGATCGGGAGGTCGTTTATCAGGTGTTCTCTTGAAGACACTTTTAGAGATGATAACAATGAAAGTTGCAGTAAACATGAGTGGCACTGCCTATAACAAAAGTTACGTATTACTTGAATATGCTGATAAACATCATTGGCACAATGCTACGAGATGCTACTGCAGTCTTCTCAAACATTGAGGGGTCAGCAAAAATGGTTCTGGTAATAAACGACAGCAAAATCAATTAACTGTTCGACGCACAAAAAATGTAGATATTTGGAACAAAAACATTGACAACTATAATTTCGAGAAGATAGATGAATTCCGTGGCTCGATGGTTAGTGCACGCAACTAACATTCGTCTGATCGCGGGTTCAATCCCACATACAGCCACCTACCATTGTTTGAACAGTGCCCACCTCACTGTGTCTGGCGGACGCTTTGAGTAGTCGAAGTCAAGTAACGGTAAATACTTCTCAAACTATAACGTTCGGAATAGTCGTTAAACTGTAGAACCTATTCAGGAAATGCGTGTAAGCTTATTGAATGCGAGAAGCTCTCCCATATCTCATTCATGGAATGCAAGGGGATTTGTTTTTTGGATGAATTCATTTTTTTCGGCTTGGCCGTAAATAAAACTAATGATGTGAACCTGAGATTATCAAACGGTTTAATTATGTATATAGCGCTCTCTCTATGATAAAAAATACCGCTGTATCAGACGTTAACCTTACCTGTCGTGCGATACGGAACAAAATCTTGTGTCACGTTGCGAGAAACTGTTGTAGGAGCCTTTGAAAACCAAAAATTCTCCTCCAATTATATGGTCCTCTCACCGCAAGTAGAGACTTTCGGCGCTATATGAATTGTCAAGGATATGAGCTATATTACGACATCTATGCCATCAAGCGCATTAAAACTGCATTGCACTGGTTTCATCATGTTGTGGAGATGGGTAAATCTCCACCAAAAATCTTTGGTAATTAATTCGGTGGTCAGTGTTGAAGAGGGGGACTAAAACTGCATTGGAAAAATAGGTTTCTGAAACATTGTCAAAATTTCGAGTAACGCATTATAGAAAGAGCTCAGAAGTCCGAAATAACTAGTTAAGCAAGCATATGCAAATTAAAAATAGATATGTATGTTAGATATGATAGCATATAAAAATTTGGATAGATAATTCGTATTGAAATAGATAGGTTGACAAGTTGTTAAAATGTCAATACAAAACCATAAGAAGACCCACGAGTGAAAAACTAATTTCCTCTCCATTTATCATCACCAATCCGAAATTAAATTATCGCATTGCATTGACCAGCCCAACAATTTTCACCATTCGCCTTTAAGATAAATTTAACTCAAGAAAAGGTCCTTGGCCTCTGTTCTCTCTCCACATGGCATTCTCTAATTAAACCTTGTAGCATAATTATGACAACCATGTTTAAGTTCACAGAACGTCTTTCATTTATTGCTATTTCAGTGTGCGTTAGTACGTTTTTGTGGAAAAACGGCATATAACTTTATTCCAAAAATTAGTTTTTGCGTCAAATCGATTTTCTTCATTATTGGCCGTCGGTCTTACACAATTAGTTGCGTGAGAGGAGGGCGTACTAAAGGTTTTACTTGTGCTTTTGGGGTGTCTGACCCTGGACACGTTTTTACCTTAACTCAAATTAATGCTTTCAGTAAACTGCCTCACTTGTCGGCACACATTCACGCACGCACACAGCAATAACGTTGCTGGCACCTCTCTTACTGTGCAATTGGGGGGCTGTTTCAGTCTTGTTGAGACTAAGTAAGCATTACTCCATTTCTTATACGAGAGCATGTGATGGTAGGTCAGACACACAGACTGACGAACAGACAGGCAGACTTGACGAATGAGCAGACAGATGTAAGGGCACATAGGCCTACTGTAGTATCGGGACAGACGGGTATACAGACAGCCAAAGTATCCACTACAATATTAGACGACTCTCATATCGTTCCATCTCTAAACACATCAACGCACTCCCACTTAGACGACTGCAGTCTCTTGTGTGTTGCCTTGCGAGAGAGTGTTTGTTCATCGAATGCCGCCCATCCATTTCTGCCTTTTCCAAAGCAGGTTTCAATTGAGTTTCTTTTTTCTTGTTTTGTTTGCGCGTCGTTCTTCTGACCGTTTTACGCTTGCCATCTGATAAGCTTTTTGAAGGTTCATTTCACGGCAATACCACGGACTTTAGCGAAACCAACACCAATACGCTCATTCCTGGCACTTGTACACATATACACAGTGTCGCACAATCCCCTCCCTTATATACGAACGCAAACACTTATGTGTGTTTGTCCAAAATTTACGGTTGTTTGCCTTATCGTAACTATGGTCGGAGCAGCACAATGGGTGCATTTTGTTGCTTCATGAAGGAAAATTAGTTCACAGTGAGGAACAAAAGTGTTTCGTGAATGGGACAACATTGTTGCATTGGGTCAGTCAACATTGTCTTACTGGGAGAGGCAACTTTCTTTCATTGGGTGGAATAACATTGCTTCACAGGGTGAGCAGTGTACTAAGTAATCCAAATATTCTCTCATTGCTTGAGGCAACATCTTTATATATATAATTCTACTGTACGGGCGTTGTCAGTGAACTCCTCCTAAACGGCTGGACTGCTTTGCATAAATTTTTGTATATGCGTCTGGGTGGTGCCCGGGATGGTTTAGATTTACAATTCGGTCCAATTGGACAAAGGGGCGTGGTACCTCCCATACAAACCAAAAATTAAAAATAAATTATTTCTGCTCCTGCTTACGGTATTTGAACAAAATTTTGTGCGTAGGTTTGGTGTACATATCTTAAGTGCTACTGCAAATATGGGCGGGATTGGACAATGGGGCGTGGTACCTCCCATACAAACCATAAATTAAATATCCAATATTTCTGCTCCCGTTTACGGTATTTGAACAAAATTTGGTACATCGGTTTGGTGTACATATCTTAAGTGCTGCTGTAAATATGGGCGGGATTGGACAATGGGGAGTGGTACCTCCTATACAAACCACAAATTAAAAAGCAATTATTTCTGCTCCTGCTAAAATTTGAAGGCAAAGCAACGTTTGCCGGGTCGGCTAGTATACCTATATAATACCGTCCCACTATGTAATACAAGTTTGTCTCACCGATTGAGACAGCTGTGTCTGAATGTCTGGGCTAATATTGTCTCATCAAGGAGAGACCAGATTTTCTCATTGGAAGGAGACATTGTGTGATGCAATATTACCTTGCTTCATAAGCAAATGGAAATGGAAAGAGATCAGGTTTTCTCAATGAGAGGAGACACCAATGCTCACTGGTCAGAGGCAATGTTGTCTTACTGACGGAGCCAACATTATAACCATTATCTCCCTAGTAAAACAATTTCTTTCCTTCGGGAAGAGACAATGGTGTCTCACCGCGGAAGGCAAAGCTGTTTCACCGGGGAGAGACAATGCTGTCTCACAGGGGAGAGACAATGCTGTCTCACAGGGGAGAGACAATGCTGTCTCACCGGGGAAAGACAAAACTGTCTTACTGGGAAGCGGCAACGCTGTCTTACCGAGATAAAACAACATTCCCTCAGTTGTGGTAGACAAAGTTGTCCCATTGGGGGGAGACAACGTTGCCGGGCTTTGGAAAAGTTGTAGAAAACAGCACCAGCTCCGTATGAGCCCCTATCCAATCTATCACAAGTATAATTTACGACATTCTTCTGTTTCGGAATTTTTACTGAAACCATATTGACTTTTTGAAAGTAGTTTTCCTCCATCGAGATATTCCAAGAGCTGTGAAAATATTAATTTTCCAAATATTTTATCGAATAACAAAGATGTGGTCTTTCCTTCGGAATTGGAATTATTTTATGCACTTTCATCAGGACATAAAGCTGTTCTTATTATATTGTTGAGTATATTAACCAAACAAGGACATAATTCTAGCGCATGTTATTTTAAAACTGTTGCACTAATTCCGTCACTATCTGATGTTTTTGATAAATCTAGATTTACTAGTAACGTATTGAATTCATTGCCACTTGAATCGGTAAATTTGAAATTATTTCTGTGGACACGTAACTTCCTGAGGGAATTAAAATGATCATCCGGATATGCAGATAATTTCTGTCTCAACTCTGACAGCGAGTTTATGGAAAACTTATTAAAACTCTTAAATTTCATAATGACACATGTGATGTGTTCACCTTACTCATTTCTTAGTTTTATTTCGAATTTCAAAAATCTTCCCATTGTTTCATTCAGAAAATTCCAATATTTGGTTGGCCGATGTTGCAATTTTAAGGCATTTTCGAAATAATATTTCAGCCATTAAAATTTCTGAAGCAATTTTATGATCTTGCTTATTCTTTTCAATATAAATTCAAAATCAAAATTTTTACACTTTTTTTCCTTCTCAGCTTCAAAAGATTATTTTTGTAAGTCTGTTACCCATGGAGTTATTTCATACTTCAATAATTTTTGTTTTTTGGTAATGGTTGTTAATCTTTTTACTGCATTTGAGACTTTGGAAATTAGATAAGCCATATCACAGGACGAAATTCCTGTTTTGCTCGAAAAAGACAAATTGCGGTTAATGTGGTATTTCACATTGCTATGATTGATATTAAGACGTTCTGTATTCACAAAATCATCCTTACAGCCGCTGGATTTAAGTCTAAAGATTCGACAGAACAAATTTCTAAGTTAAATTCCAAATTACATTATCAATATATGCACCACTGGATGATGGTCGGGTTAGCATATTGTGGCAGTTTTAATAACCATAACAAGTAAGTTAATTCATTAAGTCTGGCAATGAATAACTTTGAATGGTGTCCAAAATGGAATCACCAACAAGGATGCATGGTTTTCTCCCAAATCGATTGAATATAATTTCTAGATTATTGAGGAATTATTGTGAGTTTCCTTCAGTTAAGTTTTTTATCTTCCCTACTTAGGACAATCGTATCCAAAAAATGTTTACTTTCACACATATCAATAGAAATTTTTAAATTACTACGGACATATGTAGAAGCCCCACCGTAGCCATCTGAACGGCAACAATGAATAGCTTTATATCCAGCTATATTATAAATTTGAAGCAAATCACTTTGAAACCAAGTTTCTTGAATACATATAACGTCAGGTAGGCTGGGAAAACGTAATGTTAGACTTTCAAATCTGTTAAATTAGTTTAATGAACAAATACTTCTGATGTCTTCATTGTTTATTTCACCAAATTCTTTATCATGATTTGCACAATCTGTAGCATTAGGATCTCTATTACGTGAAGTAGTTGCTTTTAACAAAAGTTCATCGACAGCAGAATGAATATATTTAGGTTTTGGAAGTTCGCTTATCTTCACATAAACTCTTCCACCTGATGTTAACGATTTTGCATGGTTTAGAAGAGTTAGTGTCTCTTTACTCAGAAAATCACTAACAGAGACTGATTTCATCTTCTCATTAGCTTTTAATTTAGGTTTCGACATCATTACCTTCCGTTTTGAATTAACAGACCTCAATGTAACCACCATAGTCTTCTTGGTTGCGTTATTTTTGTTTTTAACGAAACATGCATCCTAAATTTCTGCAGCTTCAAGCCCAACTCCCACCGCATTCATTATAGACACAATTGTATCTACCCCATTTATATTCCCAGTGTTCTCCACTCCACTAATAAGGCAATCATCCTTAACTCGATGATCGTTCAACATTTTAACGGATTTTATAATTCGCCTATTTCCATTTTCAACTTCTTATTTTCTCTCTGAACGATATCGAGTCTTTTTTTATTTTCTTAAATACCTTTTAAAATGTCATCGAGTTGTTTTGACAGAAATGCCATTGAAGTTTGAAGATCATCCAGCTGATTTAGTTTGCAATTCGCTCTTCAGGCTACCTCCGTCATCACTACAGAGATGACAGATAAACTCCTCTTCATCATTATTCATTAAATGCTCAAACTGACGTTTATCCAAAGTAGTGCGAAGAGCGTGAAATGTTTTGGCACATTTGTCGCATTGAATTGCATCTTATTCTTCTTCTTTTACTTCTGCTTTGCACCCACTACAGAAAATTTTCGAATTTTGTATGCTTCTACGACTTTTGGTCGGCATTCTTCGTGTTATTGTGAATACACAATTGTTCAGAAGGGGAATTCACTGTAATGAAGAGTCGAGCAGTACCGTTTGTAAATGTATTCAATAATTCCGATCTGGATAATTTACGCTAAAAAAGATAGCGGGATATTACTGTAGTATTCTCAAGTGCTGAAAAAGAGTCTCTGAAAGCGGGTTTGGCAGTACCTGATAGTAAAAGCAAGTTAATTGCTTCGATGAACAAAAGCTAATAACTATAACTTTAATATAATGCTATCACAGACTTAGTGCGTGAAGCCCTCTCTCGACGATGGTAAATTAAATGTCACAAGTCTCTTGTGTTAGTTATTTTACAGTAAAGAGGCAGAGTCAGGTAGTCTTCGAATGAAAAAAACTCATACGACAATCCATCCTTGTGGCCAAGTATACCAAAATACAAACCACATTGGCTTCCTCATATTGCGCGGATGAACCAAAATTTCGAACTACTACAGCACGAACAGTCCCCGACAACAAACTCGATAGACAACGCACAAGAGGGCGAACAAATCTCCGTTGAAAGGACATGACGTCTGAAATGCTGTCAACCCAGGATTCTGCACTGAGAAGCAAAAGATATGGTTCTAATATCTGCCAGAACGCCATAGAGAGCTTTGCCATTGAATCGCTTGCTAGGTGGATAATTGAACCTGTTCGCAAGCAATACTATGTTCCTACCATATTGGCTTATGTTACTTGCTTTACTACCAAGTATGTAGATTACATCCAAAGTTGTTATTGTCAAGTCTCAAGTAGATTCCAAAATTAGTATAGATTGTTTAATCGTCGGAACAAATAATTTGATTTCGTCTTCGAATGCCGGCAGACTCTCCATTACTGACTTCTTCTCAATGCATGATAAGGCTGAAGTAACATCTAGCGGGTTTCGATCAATTATGCCAATATCGTCGACATATCCAAGCAGCATACGACTATTGTCAAAAATTCTTCCCGTCGTACAACTTTCTCAATATTATCTCTACAAGTATACTGAAGAGATCGTATGATTTTTGTCTAAAGGTCAGTTTGGTGTAAATTGGCTCAGTCATGCAAGTTGTGCTTGAAAGAATTAACTGTCAACGTTAACTTTGTTGTCGGGGAAATATGATTTTCTGTTTTGTCCATCCATTTAAATCGGATAGAATAGGCTTTAGCTCTCCAATCATCTACGCTACTCTTACCTCATCTTTACTTCGGCATTATCTTTTTCCCGATTCTCCCGATATTTCCATAAAAGTTTCTTCCATTTGGAAAGTATCTGTCAACTTCTCATGGACTTAGAATTGTTTGCAGCGTCGGCATTTACGCAACATCCTTTCCCTCACTCGTAATTCGACATTCTTCATCGCATCAGGGCTCGTTGACATTGGTTGCCAATAATTAGCAAATCTTGTTCGATTAGACGACACCGAACCATCATTGCACTTGGCTTTGTGTGTTTTTCGATTTACTCAAACTCTTCCGTATAATTCAAAATATGACTTTCGTAAAATATCACGAATTATATTTAAAGAGTCTGATGATTGTGAAAGCCTTCATTTCATTTCTGAGCTAATTGCCGTTTTGTCTGATACTGCTGAAGTGTTTCTACTGTTAAACTAAAAATTAATTACTATATGGATCACTCGATTTCATTATTTGTTAATACGGCTAAAACTTTACTACATTACATCAGACATTTTCTGCCACTGTGCATGGTAGCAAGTAAATGAATGGAACGCGGTGAGTGTCCATGTATGACGACGATCTAACTGGATACAAATCCTTGCGTAGGTTTCTATGTGTGTGGGTGTGTGTATTTGTGCATGTTGAGTAGACGTCTTTGCATCCCTGCGTCTTTGTTGTTGTATTACCAACTTTCCATGCTCATTGTTATAGTCGTCAGTGTTGCCAATCGAACGTGTTCGAAGTGTACCATGTTTGTGTGCCATTGCCTGTTACCTTCTCTCCCCCTTTACTATGTAAGCAATTGGTGGTGGCAGCGCACAGTGTATAAATTAAAAAGATATAGATATAGTAAAAAGAAATTCATTATTTTTCCAAAAGATGGCTTTGAACATCCGTATCTCTCTTTGTACAAGTGCGAACGAGTTGTACTAGATGGCGTTAGAAAGATAATATTTCGTACTAAGAACATCACTTAGACAGTTCTGTGATTACTTGACTCAGTATTGTTTGAGAGCGCATCTAAGAGGATATGTGCCATATTTTACATTTTTCTTGATAGAGGCGAAAACGCAAGCCAGGCAGCTAAAAACGTGAATATTGGTTATGGTCCTGATACTTCAAAAACACAGTCCATTTTTATTCACAAATATAGGGTGATTTTAATTGTAGTTTTTTTTTAAATCGAATAAAAACACTCAAATTTGCGTCACATATTAAAATTTTTTATTGGAATCGATAAATTGGTCTTTGCCATTTAATTTTTAAAGATAATTCCATGTAAATGTTTTCCGCGGCTCCGTCCCAAAATGTCCATTCGGAATGCCCAATTTTTCGTCACTTTTTCAAGAATTTCGGCCTGTATTCCACGAACAACCTGTGTTATGTTATCCTGTAAGGCTTCAATAGGGTTCAGCTTGTCCACATAGACTAACGACTTGACATAATCCCACAAGAAATAACCAAGAGGCGTCAAATCTTAGGGGCCAGCTCACAGGGCCAAATCGAGAGATAAGCTGCTCACCAAATTCATCCCTCAACATATCCATGGTTTCACGAGCAGTGTGGCATGTTGCATCGTCCTAATGAAACCACATGCCAACCAAGTTCAACTCAGCCAATTGAGGCAA
This sequence comes from Philornis downsi, assembly GCA_019455685.1. Taxonomy (NCBI): domain Eukaryota; kingdom Metazoa; phylum Arthropoda; class Insecta; order Diptera; family Muscidae; genus Philornis; species Philornis downsi. The sequence continues at coordinate 3,113,422 of JAHXMU010000525.1, read as the reverse complement.
AAACATTCCTTGTAGTTCAGTAACAAATGCCCACTTGCTGAGAACGGCGACGAATTTACATTTCACGATTGTCATTAACACTGGTCGCTACGACTGCAATATTTTCTTCGGTACGCACTCTACGCATGCGAGTCGATTGCTTTATGTCCACCAAAGTAAATTTGGTGCGAAATTTTGAGATAACAGCACGAATTATTGACTCAGCAGGTCGATTATGACGACCATAAAATGGTCGTATCAAACGATGCACATTTGTCACAGAGCACGAATTTTGATAATAAATTTCAACGATTTGCAATTGTTGCTCGTTTGTTAGTCTTTATATGATGAAATGGCAGAGTATACTGTACTCTTTTTACTTTGACAGATGACGTTTGGACGACATTACCAACCAGTGCTGCCAACCTGAAACACTTAAATCTTAAAAAATCACCCTATACTACCTTGACGTGTATCGAATTTACAGAATTTTACCTTAGAATTAAATCGATCATGTTTGTGACAGTTACCAGAAGGGACATGGTTTGCTGGTTGATTTTGTTAAATTTAATCAAGAATTATAGAGCAAAATGCTGGGGAAAAATTTATATCGCTACAGTTTACGTGTGGGGGTTTTCAGGAATAAAATTGAATATGGGAAAATCGGGCAATTTGAAGGCAGGTATCACAAGGGGAGTGATAAAGCAATGCACTTTCATTCTCAAACTCTACCTTTCCTAAATTTTTAAAGTGTTCTAAATTTGACTGAATTTAAATTCATATGAAAGGTACCGGAAAGGGCATGGCTATCCGATCGATTTTTATTTTTACCAAGAGTTATAAGTCAAAACAATGGACAAAAATTCAGAACACCGCAGTCACCCATTAGATTAGAAGTAACAGGGGAACAACTGAATTTTGGTTTATATGGAAGACATCAGAAGGGATGAACCGATATAGTCCATTTACAATTTCCGGCAAAATATTAGATCATGTCAAATTGTAAGGAATTTCGTAAAAACTAACTGCAGTTATTGTGTCTGTCAGCCAGGCAGTTAGGAGGTTCTTACACATCCATCAAGCTTGTAAAAATCGACTGTCCTGGTTTTTTGCCAATAGAGAGGACGGTTTCAATGAGAGAGACATAATGGAATTATCTTCAAAATGGCAAGAAGTTATCGAACAAAACGCTACATAAGAGGGCGGTCCCAAAAATAGGCGAAATGAGGCACAGGTGGTGCCAGTAGTTTGAAAAAAGTGATTTTGTTAAAAAGTGCCAAACAACAGATGTTTTAAGTTTCAAGGTGCCACTTTGTTCAATGTTTTTATTGGAGGCATCAAAGGTAAACCATTTTAGTGAATTTGTTAATAATGGAAAAAATTGGATACCGTTATGTAATTCAATATTTCTCTTTGAAAGGTCTGAGTTCAACTAATATTAAAGCCGAGCTAGATTCTGGTCCGGGGGAGTCCGTTCCTACGTTTACGACTTTGAGTATCAGACTTCAGACGAGACCGTACGAGCTACCAAGACGAATACCGTAGTGGTCGACCAATTGAGGTGTCCACGACAGACATGGTTAAGAAAATCCACAAAATGGTATTGGAGCTAGCTGAAATAATATGCATTTTAAATATGTAGACCGAAGATTTGAAGATGAGAAAGCTGTGCACAAGATGGGTGCTGCGCTTGCAAAAACAGCGTCGAAGAAATGCTTCAGTAGAGCTTGGTTAGTTTGGCGATGTTTCATCGCAATTTAGCCAAATTTTTGCATCGATTTATAACCATAGATTAGACGTGGGTCCACCATTTTATACCTGAGACAAAGGAACAGTCAAAGCAGTGGAGTGGGGTAGGAGAATCGTGTTCAAAGAAGGTGGAGACGGTTGCGGGCCAGGTCATGGCGTCCGTTTTTCAGGAAGCTCATGAGGTTGTTTTTGTTGATTATTTTCAGAAAGGAAAACCCATTAACGGTGAATATTCTGCTAATTTATTGTGGCGTTTAGGTGATGAAATTATAGGGATTGATGGTTTTTTTTAAACAGTTTGACAGTTCTTACTATAAAAACGTATTGAGGGAAAAAGTGTACGGGCTAAAAGAAGATTATGTTGAAAAATAAAGAAAATGTTTCCTAACCATTTTTGTGTCTTGACCACCGTGTTCGTATTTAACCTAAATTGAACCATTCTGATTATGTTAATGAAGTTTTCGATGTCATTGAAAAATAATGGATTTCTTTTTATTACTAGAGACAGTCTCGTCTATTTTTAAAATTAATTTCAGATGGATGTACGAGTATCTATTTTACCCAAGCATACCATTTCGCAGAAAATATCTAATGAAAATTTTTGGAGATGTTTTCCTGCGGAATTCGTAACTATTATTATTATTATGAGGGTTCTTTAACGGTTGTTCAAGAATTTTGATATTTTGAAAATAGCCAAATCTGTCCATCCGTTGTCAAATTTTTATTGAGCTTAAATATCTCGATCTAACCACAACTTGAGTAATCTTTAACTCTATTCCTGTGAATTTTCATTCAAATCTGAAGTTGTAAACATATTTCCACTATTTCTTAGCAATTATTCCACTGTGCATATCTCCTTATATGTGATAGTGTCCTACCAGCCAAGCCAAGCCAAACCTTCCAGCCTGGTGGTCCTTACGTTATGCTTTTGTGGGTTATGGCGTACAATTAGCGCAATAAAACAAAAGTATTAAAGCGTTAAATTATCGTATATTTGTTTTCAGAATTCATTTGTTATAGGTGTTGTTGCTGTTGTTGCGTTCGTTCGTTCTTTTTTTTGGGCTGCGGCAACCATGAAACCAATCAATGATTACGTGCATTCTTGTGTCGCAGGACATGGTCAGATTTATGGCGATTAGTCGGCCGAATATGTTTTAACTGACTTTAGGCATCTTATCTATGATCTTGATTTACGGGAACCACTAACTAACAGCTTCAAGCGATTAGATCTTCCTCTTCCTCCTAAATATAAGAATGGTTTCGAACACTTTGGAATTCCGAATACGAAGTTGTCTTTATAACGGAGAGAAGACATCGTCAGTGAAAAAAAACAATAGAAACTGGAAACTTGGGTGATTTATTTATGAAACTTTTCAATCTAATTAAGAGTTGCCACTCAGGCACACACGAACTCGGCCTTAGCTTTTCCGCCATTTAAAAATTTGAATCTTAGTAGCCTTGAGCACTTTGGAATAAGTTCGCCAGGATTTGAATGTGGAATGTATCTGCCTACTAGTATAATAATAAGATTCAATAGTAGATACAATAGCATAAAGTACATGTCTACAAAAAAACTCAATTTAATTATTGATTCAAATGTTTAACAATTTTGATATGACCAACTTATTCTTTGTTGAGTTACCATAACTGAAACCATATGTTTGGGGTCAACCTCCAGGAATTTCTTACAAATAGGGGAGCGCTGGCAATCGCATTGTAATATGGCCAGTGTGTCGCACACCGTGGGTAAGGCCTTCACGGCGAGACTCACGTTAAACCCTCGTGGACTTCTGCTTATGGATGGGTGGGGGTCTGTCATTGTCTGGCTCCAGATGGATGCCTGCCTTTGTGTTTGAATGGCTCTGGCTGTCTGGCCGGCTGACTCTGAATGGTTCCGTCTGGCTATGCTTGCTTGGCTGTCTCTGGCTAGCCGACTGGATGTCTGGAATTAGTTGGATCTTTCTGCCTCTGGGTGGCTGGATGACTGGTTGACTGGCCGACTGACTCTGAATATTTGATTGGGTAGGCGGGTGTTTCCTAGGATGCTTTGTACCGATTACCCATAAAATGCAAGCCTCTCTACCCCATCCTGTAATTAAGCAGGCAAAGGATGATGAATAATAGTTGTACGGCCAGAGAGATTTGGTTAATAGACTATGATTGGAGCATGGCGTGCTTTGCTGTGTTGATATTCTCTCGTCGGACATTGAAAATCTATGCCGTAGATTATGGATTACCAGTTCCATGCGAGGTATGATAAAGCAAAACTGGAGTAGCTTGTCTGCGAAACCCAGACCAGAGGGTTATTTTCTTCTGGTAGCACGGGTGACCAGGGGCCCAAGGAACATTGTTCCTTCCTGGTCAATGGTGTTGGACCATCATCCAAGGTCTTCCTAGAGGCCTCCTAGATATCCGAGGTCTTCCTAGATTACCTCAACTCCTAACCGGGAGGTAGCTCACTTCATACTAAGTGACTGCAAAGGTACTTTGGCCGAGAGAGGAAGCGGGCCCTGAGGAAGGTTTTTCAAGGGGACCTACTTCTAATCTCAAATGTAGTTCGAGTAATCCTTTCAGGATTAGTTTGGGTACCCCAAAGAGGCGCCTGCTGCCGCAAGAAGAAAAACATTATAACCAAGAAAAGAATTATAGAAAACAGCACCATGTGTGATGGCACACCATGAGTAACACAGTTGACTGATTGACTCTGAATGTATCTGTCTAGCTGTGTTTACTTGGGTGTCTCTGGCTGGCCGAGGGTCTGTTTGGGTTAGCTGGCTCTTTCTGCCTATGGATGACTGGTTGCCTGGCCGTCTTGCTCGGAATAGCTCTGTCTAACTATGCTTGTTTGGCTATCTCCAGCTGCCCGACTCGGTGCCTGAGGCTGGTTGACCGACTGACTGGCTCTGAATGACTGGGTGCCTGGCGTTGTCTGGCTGCGGCTGGCTGCCTGCCTTTGAATGTGGATGGCTCTGGCTGACTGGCCGATTGGCCAGATTGTCCGAAGTTGGATGACTGTGTCTGAATGGCTGGCTCTTACTATCTCTGGAAGACTGACAGACTTTGGCTGGCTGGCCGAGTGGCTCTTTCTGGCTCTGGTTAGCTGGGTCTAGTAAACTGACCGACCGGATCTGGCTGGTTGCATCTGTCTGACCGCCTCGCTATTTGGCTGGCTCTGGCTGGCTGGAACAGAACAGGTTCGGTTGTGTCATAACCCAGGATTCAGCCCTGTATATCAAGGTAGGTTAGAATAATGTCTGGTACAGTTGGTCTATAATAGCACCTGTTTATGAGCCATACTTGTTTTGCAATTTCTTGGCTAATGTTGTTTATTTTATTGAAGGCGGAACTGAAGTAGAAGAAATCATCGCCCGCCCGAAAGTTGTCTTGTATGTCGAAACGGACAAATTTGTTTTCTCCTCATTTACAGCCAAAACCTCTTTTGTTGAATTGAGCTTGAGGAGGTTATAGTAACAACAGAGTGTATAGTTAGATCATCAAAGTACACAAATAGGTTTTGGCTTTTTAAAAAAAAAATATTATTTGCTATGGGCTTTTCCATTATCATCTCCATAAGTTTGATGAAGAGATCGTATTGAAGACTTTTTGTCGGCCAGTATCATTGGGCAAAGACGTATAAACAGTGATACCAAACTCAATCACAGTCTCAAATATTTCCTGATGAATCGGACTTTCTGATGGCACGAAATGATCCTGCAATGGTGATTACACATTTTTTAAATTATCTTCATAGTCTTTATAGGGACGAAATCCATACCATAACTTTTAGTTTTTATCTATTGGTATAATTTTAGAACTTCACTTCTATTTTTCTTAGACGCAACGTGACCTTTCCATCACACCAGACGCTTGTATCAACACCCCTTTTCATACCCGGCTAAGGTTTTTGCAGCAGTTGCAATCGAATATGCAAAATGTTGTCATTTTGTTTCCGAAATATCAGGATTGGAGGTGTTGTGTCTACGGTTTTTACTTATATTCCTAAAATAAAAAAAATAACAAATTTCATTGCATTTCATGAATGGGACATATGGAAGCGTCTTAAATTCCGTGAGCTTATACGCATTCTATTTTTAGACTCATTCAGCGGGACCTGCAGTTTAACGACGTTTCCGGACGTCACAGTTTGACAAGCATTTGGCTGACTTGTCGATTACTCGACTACTCGAAGTGTTCATCAGAGGAATCGAAGTGACCGGTGCTTAAGTGTCGGAAATTAAAACCGTAATCAGCGAATGGTGGTCGCATGAACTAACAATCGCGGCATGGTGGGTCGCAGCATAACTCACGGATCTGAATCTGTTTTCAGAGCTGTAGCTATTCAGATTGATTTTATCGATTATTGGACTAAAATTGATTTGCTCTCCTATTTTAGCACTAAATCAACATAATTCCTGACAAGACATTTGCTTTTTCTAGGGTCTCATTATCATTTCCTTCGGTTATGGCTGGTGCACAGATCAACATTATAAAAAAAAAATCCTCCTTGATGCGGATTGTGCCTATTCGTTAGTTTATAAGTTTATACCGAGGGGCAGGTCTCTTATCTACTTACAAAACGTCCCAAAAAAGTAGAGCCTTTGTAGATCGAAACCAACGGCTATGTTTTGCCTTCCTTTACCATTAGACTCATTCTTAATGTTGAAGAAGACTGCAGTAACATGCCGTAGTTTCTAGTCAACAGTACCACCATACGGAAGCTGCTTTTTTTAAAGATGGTATAAGTCATATTGACTGTAGCTTTTCTTATAATCATATCTTACAGTGTGTCAAAATCTTCGTATGAGTACCAAACGCAGACATGGTTTCATACAGTGTTTTCTTTTTCGGGCTGTTAAAGATAACTTTATGGGCGACGAAAAGCTGATATGTGTTGACATATTATTCTAGGGCTTTCTGCAGAATTTGCTGTAGTGTTAATATCTGGTTAGTTGTTACCGGGTATAAAGCCGCATTGATAAGGTCCACTCAGTTCAGCAAGGAAAGGCTTTACTCTTCCACATATCATACCTGACGAAACTTTTTATTTAATTATGCATTGATTGAGTCAAATCATGTTTAGGAGCTGAGCCTAAATTTGGGAGACCGCATCCCCTCCACATCCAATATTCCTAATATATTGTTGCTGATGCTACCGTTGTTAGCAAGCAGAGTTCAAAACCATGTAAGAAACAAATTGCATATACCTGTCTGTATTACCGATGAACAGGCATGGGACTGGGAATAAATTCCTTACTTTGATTTCTTTTGGAATATAGCATACATTATTTTATATTACGGCTAACTGAATTGCCCACTTTTAACATTCATACTTTTTAATAGATGTTTTTTCTTATGAACAGGGTGACGTACGAATCGTGCTACTGTCAACTGTCAATGGGGACCGTTGTTTTAAGATGTTGAAGGAGTTTTTTTTTACCAAGAATTGCTTTGAAGACGTATCCGTTTCAATAGCATTTGGTCAGCCCGGCTATGGCGGAGCTCCATCGAAAATTCCTAAACAAATTAATACACGGTGTCTGTCGGGAAGGTATACTACTTTGTTTTGCCGCCATTTTGTAATGTTTAACAACAGTCTTGACAATTCATATTTGGTAGACGTGGCAAATTTATTATGGAAAATTATTCGATAAACTAACGTGTTGTAATCGTTAAAACATTTTATCAAAATCAATCATCGATTACTGTGACGATGAGAAAGTTACGTGAAATTTTTGGGAGAAACAAAGTGCCAACAAGGCGCACTATTCATCATGTAGTGAATGATTTCAAAGAAAGAGGGTTTGTAGCTGATAGGGCCCAGCATAGACCACAACGTAATGTAAGATCGGCTGAAAACATTGCTGCTGCTCAAGAAAGCGTTTAAAACAATCCATCACCCTCAATTCGACGCCGTGCTCAGGAGCTTAGTCTTCAAAGAACAACTTTGGCCACAATTTTGCACAAGGATTTCCATTTGTTCCCATTTAAGATTTAGTTGGCACAAGAGCTTCTTCCTTAAGACCATTTACGCCGCCGTATATATGCCAATAGAATGTTACAGCTCGTCTATGACAACCCCGATTTTCATGAAAAAATCATAATGAGTGAATGGATATGTGAATAAACAAAATGGTCGGTTCTGGGTAATGGAAATCTCTCAAATTATTTATCAGTCACCTTTGCATCCATGGAAAGTGACCGTCTGATGTGCAATTTGGCCAGAAGGAATCATTGAAACTTACTCCTTCGGAACTCAAAACGGCGTAACGGTAACTGTCAATGGGGAGCGATATCGTGATATGATTGAAAACTTTTTAACGCCACAACTGCATGCTTTGGGCTTGATAAATATGTGGTATCAACAAGACGGTGCCAAATCGCACACAACCAGGGTTACGATGGAATTACTGCGAGACCTCTTTCCACAACAAGTTATTTGAAGAAATGGTGATGTTGATTGGCCTCCATAGTCATCTGATTTAACTGCTCCGGACTTCATTTTGTGGGGATATCTGAAAAGCAAGGTTTATGAATACAAACCAGAAACGTTTGAGTAACTTAAACAAAATATACGTGATGAAATTAATGAGATATCGCGTGAAATGTGTGAGAATGTAATGAAAAATGTGCCCAAAAGGGCACACTCTGTATTTTCCGCTGGACTCCAAAGTCACCTGACCTGGCTGCACCAGATTTTTTTGGGGTTACGTCGAGCAAGAGGTGTACAAAACGAAACCAAGAAATTTGATTGAATTGAAGCAGTAAAACATTAAAATAATAATTGAGGCGATCCCGCAATGAATAATATTCTGATCACTCGAACTGTCATTTACAGTCTGTCATCCTCGAAACCAGTTAGTTATATAGAATAGAATTGAATAAAAAAGATTGAATGAAATACACTGATTAAAAAAACGTTATTTGAATTTCTTATTGTACCACTATTAGTGCGCCACCCTGTACCACCTATATAGCGACAGCTATTCGTATTACTCGCAGAAATGATTTAAGTCACCGTGCCTATCCTTGTCACCATAATACAATCATCCATTAGCGATTGACCTTTTGAAAATTAAAATGAGAACTTGTAATTTCTAGTACACTGAATATTTTACAAATTACCCAGATTCCTGAGGATAAGGCCTGTGATCCCCTTAACATTTACCCCTCAACATTTCTCTGTTAACTCATTACACCTGCTAAAAGGATGATGTGTCTCTTAGCCAAAGTGTTTACATGTTTGACAAGGGTTGCCAAACGTCGGCTCGAAGTAATTCGTAATAAAATGTTCAACATGACAACTTTAATTAAATGGTACACACCATACGACGACGGCGACTACAACTGGCAACAACAACGTAAGCAAGAGAGAGCCTAAAGTGAAATGAAGTACGTGAGTGAGGGTGGTTTTGTTGTGTCGTGCGGTGTTCGAGAAACACCGTTTAATAATACAATTATGGGTAGTGCATGAACACTGTTTGGGGGTCAAAAAAGGTTGGAAAGAACAGCAGAAGGATAACCGAAAACAAACAAACAATAAACGTAGTAAACGTGTTAGGCCGTTTGGGAGGGTTGGTAAGACAGTGTAAAGTGTAACGGATACTATGTGTATAAGTGTATAAGTAAGACCAATGAGAAACATCACAAGGAATTTTAGTTAATGGAGAGCAGGATACAAAGTTGGTTGGAAGAGCCACACTAAAAACCTTTTAGGAGAATGTAAAACTTTATATCACTACTCCCAAAAAAGCGGTAAAATAGCAAAATAGCTAAAGATATGTGTGAAAATGTCAATGAAAGCAAGTGCACCTTTAGTGAAATATCTTATACATTTTGAATAATGAAGTTTATAGACATTTTTTTTTGGTGTCGCTTTCTAACAAGAATCGTTGGTTTTACAAATGTCATAGAAAAATTTCTTATTTGACATGTTTAACTACATACAAACACGTACGTGTTTACCGTTGTATTTCATCGGCGGTCTTCGTGCGGACCTGGTGTATTCTTTTTGATTCATAACAGAAGTCGTGAAAAAACGGAGTGTGATTAATGACAAACTATGTTTGTCTCTTTCTACATTTGGCACCCACAAACAACAAAAAGCGAAGGCCAAGGAAATAATAATCGATAACAAAGTTGTAGAGTTACGGTAACAGTCACTGAGAGAGAGAAAAAGGAAGAGCACGAGAAGCTGGGAATAACAGAATGTCGAGCTCGTTCTCTTGCAGTGTTACCAGCTAAGCATACATATGTTTTGGTTGCTGCGCTATTTTATTGTTTTGAAACGTAAAAAATAAATACTTTTTTAAATGTTTCTTTTTTTTGTTTTCTTGTTTACAGGCAAAATATTTTTAGACACGGGAAGGGGTCATCTCAATTTGTATATTTCTTTGAGGGACTGTTTGCAAAGTGATTATTATGAGTGGTTATTGTAAAACACAGTTTCTTAATGTAGCAGCATTCATTCACCATCATGTAATATACGAAAAATTTGAGTTTTCACTTAAAAAATTAGCTAATTTTACATATTATGTATGAGAAGGGTCGGTTCTACGAATTGCAGAAGCCACAAGGGGACGAAATCGGACCAATAGAAAAATGTAGCGAATATAACTGAAAAAATGTAAATTTTTCAGAATTCTTTGATGGTGTAAATTGTTGGCGTAGTTATTGAGAAATACAAAAATTGGAATTTCTGCTATAGAAACGGGCAAATTCGGTATTTTATATATAAGAGGAATGTTTTTTTTAGCACCCCCACTTCTCCGATTAGTCAGCGGCATCGTTCATGGTAGTTATGTATTGCAGTGGATGAAATCAGTCGAGTAAAAATAGACTTGGACTTTAATCCAAAATTAATTTTTCTCAACAAAAAAAAAAAAAAAATGAATAAATGGAAAATATTCAGAATTTTTCAACAGTTTCTTTATTTTTTCATTAGAGTAAATATTTTGGAAAAAATTGATAGTTATGGAGTAGAACTGTCCTCTATCAGGTACAGGTAGCCTCCGCGTCACGTTTAGTCACAGAACAATCAGAATCTATACTATTGTTCACAATTTGTTCCCTAAGCCCATGAATTATGTTGTAAATAAATTTTAAATTGGTCGGCCCAATAGTTTCATAGATAAAACAATTTTAATTTTGTTTCATACAGAGATTTTTTTTAAATATACTTCTTCTCCCGACTATTTTACGTTTAACTATTGATTTATTTCATTCATACAATCAATTATTTGCAAATATATCATTTTAAATTATCTTGTATATATTTTTAGTTTATTTTCAGGATTTTGTATTTAAATCTTACCAATTATTTTGAATATTTGGCAGATTTTATTGCCAGCTTCTGGCAACGCTGATTTTACGCTCTATTGCTTATTTCCATCCTCGATATTTCCGTGGACATGGATGATAAATGAAACTTGCTCAAAATATATTTCATTCGAATTGAAGGAGAACGAAAGTGGAAGAAAACAGATTTGAATTCTACCGTAGAAAAAGAGAACATTTCTAAAGACGTGATAAACTTAAAGCGCATGAAGTATGATTTATGCAAATTTAAAGCCAAATAAAAATCAAAATAGAGATTTCTTTGATATATTATAGTCAGTCAATAATGATTACAAATTACAATGTTCCACTGCATTTATAGCAGTTAAAACCAAGCTTGGACAATATGTTCACTTGGGGACTATATAAAAAACCATTATAACGTTGGAAAGAGTTCTGATTATGTTGATTCTAAGTCGAATCAATACAAACCATCTTTTGTTAATCTATATAGCTACCTTTGACTCTTGTGGTAATCCTGAAAATTATATGCCAAAAATTTAATTAAGCGAGGGTAATTAATTTAATACCAGACCAATTTAGGTGAAAGTGACACTTGCCATAAGGTCATGAACGATATACCGATTAATGCCAGATAAGTGGGTGTGAAAAACGCCACCTTCTCATACGCAGGGTGGCACACGAATCGTTTTACTGTCAACTGTCAATGGGGACCGTTATTTAAAGATGTTGAAGGAGTTTTTTTTACCCATAACTGCGCCGAAAACGTATCCGTTTCAACAGCATTTGGTTCCAGCAAGAGCTGGGACAACTGCACACATAGCCAGACCGGTTATAGTGGAGCTACAATGCAAATTCCTAAACGAATTAATATCCTGAAACTCCACTTTTCGGTGGCGTCCAAAGTCACCTGACCTGATTGTGCCAGGCTTTTTTATGGGGTTATGTCAAGCAAGAAGTGTTCAAAATGAAACCAAGGAATTTGACTGAATTGAAGCAGTCCATTAGAACAATAATTGAGGCGATCCCACAATGAATAATTTTCTGATTAAGTGTAACGACCGATGTTGTTTCTCATCAAAAATAGAATCAAATGACTACAAAGATTTTGGTTATTTTCACTGTTTACAAGAAATTAAAAGTAGTGCCACTTAAAGCGCCAAACACAAGTAATTGAAATTTTATGCAATTTTGGTACCGGCGTCTTTTGATGATTATCACTTTTTAAGAAGTACATATATCTACTTTTGTTAAAGGTGAAATCTAGAGTTTAATGCCTAGACTTATGTACTTTTAAAAGAGTTTACAGTCGTACTAAAAAAGTACACAAATCCTTTGGAACATTCATACCTAAATGTTCAGAATGCAGTTCATAGCCCCTTACTCACTCTCTCGCTCTCTCTCTCTCTACTGTTATTTACATAGAATTCTGTGCGCTTACGGTGTTCTGTTAAATACGTCAGTAGAACTAAGTAACGAGTGCTAAATCGCTAACTGACAGTTGCTTCGAAAACTCGCTGCCAAATGGACTCACATTTGAATTTTGAACTCTAAGCGGATTGTACATTGAAACGGATGCCAATTGGATTGGATGGGAACTGAATGGTGTAAGCAGGAAAGGAAAGAAATGCAGAAAAGGAAAATGGAAAAGATAATATAAATGAAGCTCTAAACTAAAACAAACGCGCCGTGTAACAAATAAGAAAAATTCATATAAGATAATTTGCATGCGAAGAAAAAATTAAAGAAATTGTAGCATATTAAAAATTAAATAAATCACAGCAAAGTTATTAAAAAGTGTAGTGAATTATTAAAATACAAGGAATAAGAATAATCAAATAATCAGATTTTAGTGAAGTGGAAAAAGTGGTGGTGGTGGTGGTGCTGCTGCTGAAGAAAAAGTCGCAGAAAAAAACCAAAAAAACTTGAGGATTTCCTGTACCATTTTTTTCCAAGTAAATTAACGGTAAATGTTTTTAAATGTCTTAAGTAGAGAGTTTATTTGAATTATTTTTTAAATAAAGGAAAGTTTTCTTTCATTTATGTGTTGATTTAAATGTCTACATTTAATCGGAAATTTTTTAACCCTCACACTATGACAATTTCGTTCCTTTTTTTTTTGTATTCCCTCTTGCAAGCACCCATACATTAACACCCCCTCACACTTATTCACATACAGTGTAGTAAAACACATACACTCACATGCACACAAGAAAACATACACACACACACACACACACACACACACACAAGGCCAATGGTTACTCATACACTCTTACACGACTATATCCTTGATAGTACTACACAGTTTTTTTCTTGTCCGAGTGAGGGGGGTTACCTCTGTTAGCTCTAACATAAACTCCCCTGAAACGAAATCCTTTGACAAATATGCCCTTTCTCCTGCCCTCAACGTCCCCTGTTAAAGTTTTCATTTAACATTTTATGTGAGAGACGTATCTAACTGCTGCTCTCCACACAGTCAGGGAGAGAGTTGTAAAAACTAATTAAATACTACAGACTTCTGATGTCCTATGTTGCGGTGTCTCCTTCAACACATGCCGTCTTAGTCTCATTTCAATGCTAGAATTGTCTAATGCTCTCATACTAGTTAACATTATCATGAATTAGTGTTTTACAAAAGTTTCTCTTTCTCTCCTTGTCCATTTCATTTGTCGTTGTAAACTGTCACATCTCTCTCGTCACTTGTACTCTCTCGCGCTATAGAACTGTCAAATGTTATCTTGTTAATTGTTAATATTTTGTCTGTCATTTGACGTTACGGTATTTCTAGGTCTGGATTTTTTTCATTTATTTATTTATTTTTTTATGCTTTTGGGTATGAGAGGGAGAGCTCTTTTAGGAGTTATGGAGTTAGATTGTGACAAATTGTCTTTGCAAATCGTATGAATATCTCTTCTCAAACTCCTTACGATGGTTGGTAAACGTGACAAATGGTACAAATTTCGTTCCACAATTTAAATAATTTACCGTAATCAATTTTATGAGTATAGGATTAATTTGGAAAAATTGTCACGAATTTGACACAATTTTTCTTAGAGTTTGACAATTGCGATTATTGAGTTTAGGCAAGAGGAAGGTATAATTAATGTCAACAAAGTCTGATTACTGATTTTTTTGCTGTAAGTTCGTTTTAATTTCATTTAGCGGAGCTATTTATTACATCATTATCTTTTCGTTTAGATATAAAGTAAATGAGAATTAGAATTACAGTAAAATATTGAAAAGCTACAAAATATAAAGTTAAACTGGGTTATGTGAGGTTAAGTACAGATTTAGATCGATTTCAGAATACATCTTCTAATAAGCATTGTGTTCCTTGTTTTTCAAATAGACTATTTCATGTGCAAATAACAAAACCTTTCAAAAATTGTTTTTACTAACTCTGGACAGATTTATAAAATAAATTCAGTGAATCATTTTTGTTATCTAATAACCCAAAAGTTGGCATAAATTTGCAATTCTTCATCATGTATTTGTAATCCGCAGTTCCATAGGCGGTATATTGATTGACCATAATAATGGGTTATCCGTTTAGTGATTTCAAAACTACCAGTCTGGCAAGGCTGTCAGCTGCTAAATACCTGTCATCTGAAGTGCTATTTATTTAGTGAAAGGCCATTGAAGAATATTTATCGTTTAACAACCGAAGACGTGTAAAAATATAATAGTAAAAACTTAGTGTGGTTTGACTTTATTGCATGAGAAGTTTTCAGAAAGCATAATTTCATGTTTTGACGACGTCTATTGGCCACCAAGATCATGTGATTTGATGCCGTTACACTTTTTTCGTGGGGCTACGTCAACGACCATGTTAACGCGGATAATCCTTAAACGTACCGCCAGAAATATTCGAAAAAGTGGTTGAAAACTATCTCAAAAAGATCCACTGATGAAACCAATCCACAGGCGGTCATTAAAATGACTTAGTGTTTCTTACATAATGGCGAGGTCCAAGGATTATAATGAAATGAAAGTTTCATCGAAATCATAGCTTTATATGAGTTTTATTCAACTTTATTTTTGAGAGCGAAAAATAGATATCCTTGCATAAAAGGGCGTGTCGAAAACGTAATCTTCTCTTACAAAATATGTACGAGTATATGTAAATGCATGTAGCCCATTTTTGCAGTGATAACTTGTAATTTCAATAAACAGGTTCAGAAAATACTGATTCAAATCGATTTGAGTTGTCTATCGTATCTGATCTTACTGAATCTCTCATAATTGCTATTAGCATTTCCGGATCGAGTTTTCAAATTAGTTTAGTTCTTGTTGTCTAAAAATTAAAAGGGGTGCAAAATTGAACACTCGCTAAAATTTCGTCCGTATTGAAGTTTATGTACCCTCCATCAACCGGTTGTGGTCCGCAGTTTCATGGACGTTGTAACGGCCGACCATAATATAAATTGACGTGTTAAAAGCCTTATTTTTTCATGCTTAATAAGATGCGAAGTTAAAATAAATCCATTATTTTTGCGTGACATTGAAGGCTTTATTTGGCATAGTTATGAAGGTCCGATTTTAGTCAAATATACACTGTTTTGCTCGATAACCAGTTGCCATTTTGAAAGTAGTTTTATTACGCCTATTATGCCTCTCTCATAGCAACCCTCTTTCCCATTGGTAGAAGAACTTAACCTGCTCATTTTCACAAGCGTCTCTTGGTGCCAGATTTGCGTCATCAAGAAAAGTTTGCAAATACTTGAAAAGGTCATAATCGTTGGGTGTCGGGTCTGAAATATATGGCGGGTGAGATAGAACCTCCCTCCAAAGCTTTCGCAAGACCTGAAGCATGTAAGGCCTGAAGCTGTCTTGAGGGGACACAACAGCTGTTGTTGCCAGTGGCAATAAAAGAAAACAACACCTACCGATTTGAATGTTTAATTTTCTTTAAAAACCTTAAAACTATTTACTTCGCTAATACTTAACTACGTATTTTCCTATCTAAGCCTTTTATTGTCTTATAATCCAGCCTTTATCATTTTATTAATTCTAGGCTGCTTCACGCATTGCCTTTGGGAATGAGTTTAAAGTTTGTTGCACGGCCAGGACGTTGTGTGTGTGTGCATACAGGTCAAAATACACTGTGGCCGCATTGAAGTGGCATAAAAAAATTGACATATTTTCCTCAATCTATTCTCAAAAGAGATTAGAAAATAACAATAAACATGATCATAAAACTTTATAATTTATGACTATTTATTCCCTCTGTCAATTCTCTGATCCTTCTCAATCCCACATCATATTTCTAATCTCAATTTCTTGACAATTCGCGTTTTCAAATTTTGTTTTATGTTTATTAAACAACTTTGTTATTGACTAGCTCTGACGGCTTCTTGTTTGGCCTGTTTAAAACCATTAGATTGTTATTAGTAGAGGCCGGAATGATTCCCTTCCAATCCCACGAAATGCTTAGTAAAATATTCTTGAAAGTTAAATCGAACTTGCTGATAATTTGTGCGCTTGACTATTATTCTTGTATTTGACACACTTTTTTTATCGATCTGCATTGGTCTTAAATATAAGTCGATTTCTGTCCGTTTCAGCAGCAAGTCGGAGTCATCGATACGGTCCATAACGTTCTTTTGCAATAAATCTTGCGGCGTCATCTTTTATAAATGGTTCCAAAACCTTTCCTGTGGTATGGATTCGACTTGACAATTTATTGACTTTTTTGGCGATTGATCCAGATGCCTCATCTCCGACATCCAGGTTAGAATAATGGAGAATGGAGTCCTTAAACTTAACGTTTTACTGTTTCATTCAGTACTGAGTGGATTCATAAACTGGACAAAATTTGTTTGGCTGTCTACTCTGGATTTCTGTCAGGTCACAGTGACACTGCAGAATGTTTTGAATTTTCTTTTGTTTTACCTCAATTTTGGTACGCCAAATCGATTTATTTTCACTTTAATTCAAAGTTGTTAACGAAATTTTTTGAAGCATAGTGTCATCTTTAAGTTGCCGTACAGTGTGACCCGATGTGACACATGCTTCGGGAGATAGGGCTCACTGAAGACATCTAGCTGAAAACATGCACAACTTGTTACTTAACTAATGCACCATATTTCCAGTGGAAAACCATATTTTTTATTATTTTTCAATAAACGGACTCACAATTATATAACATGGACATGACTCCCTGTTGAATCTGTCAACAAAATCCATACATCGCTTTTAGTTAATGCTAGAAAAATATTGAGGAAGATCTCCGTTCTTACAGAGGTGGATTTAGCTCTTCTATAGATTACTTTTTCCTATTGGGCTAATTTTTTTACTTGTGAGACTTGCGGACCATAACGCTGCGAACTAATCTGTCGGCAGATACGTGGGAATGTCAAAAAAAAAAAAAAAAAAGAAAAATATGTGCGAATATCAAATTTGGATTTTTGATTATTAATACAATAACTTTACTATATGAAAGCAATAATCTACGACCTGATTGCGAGCTTGATTGTGGAATAATACGAAAAAAATTCAAATTTTTCCTATAAAAACAAATTAAGCCGACATACAGCATTATGTATGAATAGCGGAATTTTATGACATGACCATTTATCTGGTCATGCGTCGGTACATCGTCCATGACATCCATATTGCCAGCCAGTTGTCAGAAGTGAGAGGAATCGGTTTAGTAAGAGAAAACTTATGTGAAAGTTACCCTAACTGTTGGTGAGATTCTTGAGAAATACCTGAAAACAAAGGAGAAACAGATAAAATCGATGGATTATCCAAGGATGAGCTAGATCGTACATCGTCTTTGATACTGCAGCCCGCAGGTGCAATAATTTGGCAAATTTAATGCAGTAGGAAAAAGTTGCGGAAAAGAGGCCTAAATCTAGAGCATTTTCGATTCTTTTTTATCGATTTTTTTAAATTTTTAGACAGCAACGTATATTCGATAAACGGTAAAATCGTTAAAAAAGAATAGCAATTCATATCCCTTTAAGGCCCTCTAAAAAAAACACAATCGAACTTCTTAAGAAATTACAGCTTGCTTTTGAATTAAACTTAAAACTGAAAGAAGTTCGATTGTTTTTCTTTTAGAGGGCCTTAGAGGAGATATGGGACTGCTATT
This sequence comes from Philornis downsi, assembly GCA_019455685.1. Classification (NCBI taxonomy): domain Eukaryota; kingdom Metazoa; phylum Arthropoda; class Insecta; order Diptera; family Muscidae; genus Philornis; species Philornis downsi. The sequence goes on along the minus strand of JAHXMU010000525.1, from coordinate 3,095,301 downwards.
CAAACAGAATTTCTGTAAGGAATAACAACTGTCGTTTCAGAGGAGCTTCTTATGGTTGTGGTTTAAGAAATCCTTTTTTATTAAGACGGTTAGCTTTCTAAGCAATACATTTGAGATATTGTAATTGCCGTTACAGAGTAGCTTCTTAAAAAAATTCTATTACCGATTTAGAGGATCTTCTTAATGAATTAGAATTATAACACAAAAGGAGTTACTTAACGAACTACGACTGTCTTATTAAAGGAGTTTCTTAATAAATTACGATTGTATTTTCAAAGGAGTTTCCTAATGAACTACGATTTCGGTTTGGAAGAGAATTATTAGGGAAATACATTTGTCGTTCTAAAAAAGATTCCTAAGAAACTGACATTGTTGTTTTAAAGGCTTTTTTTTCTAATGGAATACGATCACTGTTATGAAAGAACCTCTTCATAAATTATGATTGACTTCTTAGAGAAGCTTTTAGGAACGACGATTGATATTTTACATATCAAAGTACCTTCTTAATGATGATTGTCGTAGCATGTAGCTCTTAAGGGAATCTTACGAATGTCGTTTTACGATTAAGGGTGATGTAATAAAATTTTTTTTTTTTTTAAATCGATTAAACACTCAAATTTGCCTCATATATTAAAATTTTATATTGGAATCGATAAATTGGTCTTTGCCATTTAATTTTTGAAGATAATTTCATGGTGTCCATGTGGTCCAATTTCTCGTCACTTTCTCGAGCATTTCGACCTGTATTCCACGAACAACGCGCGTTAAGGCTTCAATAGCGTTCGGCTTGTCCACATAGACTAACGACTTGACATAATCCCACAAGAAATAACCAAGAGGCGTTAAAACGCTGGATCTTGGGGGCCAACCCATAGCTCATGGCTCGAAATCGTTCGCCGTTGACGGTAACATTTGGGAAAGTAAGGTCGCATAATAGAAATGAATATCTCTGCCACACCTGGTACTTTCTGGTGCCATCCATACAAATTGGCCAATTTTCTGATATTGAATTTTTCCTCTGTAATTTGCCGTCCGTAGGCTGCACTAACCTATGTTTGTGTTCAATACATTGATTTATAATTCTTTGTAAGACTTGAGAAGAAGTGACCAGGCCTCTTCTGGTACATCCCATTCATATGGCCCATTTACACCATATATTTTAGCATTTTTGTAAAGGTGTAAGTGCGAGAGCGGTCTCAAAACTAACCGACTTGACTTATAGATGGTGCCGATAGTTTGAAAAAATTATTTCGGTAAAAGGTTGCAACCCTATAACACATATGTTTTAAGTTTCAAAGCGTCACGTTGCTCAGTATTTTTATTTGGGCCATTAATAGTAAACGATCTCAGTGAATTTGTAAACCTGGAAAAATTAGTCACCGTTATGCAATTCAATATATCCATTTGAAATGTCTTAGTCCAACCAATATTAAAGCCGAACTAGCTTCCATTCTGGAGGAGTCTGATGCTTCGTTTTCGACTGCAACATATTGGGTAACAGAATTTAAACGAAACCGTACGAGCTGCCAAGACGAAAACCGTAGCGGTCGAGGTCTCCAGACCAGACACAATTAAGAAAATCCACAAAATGGTATTGGATGATCTGATGGCGGCTGAAGGTGCTTGAGCTAGCTGAAATGACAGGCATTTCAAAAAGTGCTATGATCGTATATTGACCAAAGATTTGAAGATAAGAAAGCTGTGTGCAAGATGGGTGCCGCGTTTGCTTTCAATAAAGCAAAAACAGTGTCGTGAAGACGTTTCAGTAGAGATTGGTTGGTTTGGCGATGTTTCACTTCAATAAAGCCGAATTGTTGCGTCGATTTAATGACACAAAGGGAGTGGGAGAATCGTGTCCATGCGTATGGGATTATTTTTATTGAAAGGAAAAAACAATCAACAGCAAATATTATGCTAATTTATTGCAGCGTGTAGATAATAAAATTATAGAAAAATGGACGCACTTGGCGAAAAAGAAAGTGTTGTTTCCTCAAGACAATGCTCCAGTTCACACATCCACTATTGCGATGCCCAAAATTAATAAATTAAAGTTTGAATTGCTTCATTATGCACCTTATTATGAAATCCTATCTAAATATCTAGATATGAAATATAACACGCCCTGTATATGACCGATGATCGTATGAGTGGATGCTGTTCAAACTTCGTTCAACTTTTTATATCCTTTTTTAAGTGGTGATTTCTCTGTTGTCACTTTTCTATTCACGAAGTGTAAACGATATAAAGGTTTTTATAGCATTCAACTGACGTGCAAAGTTTATTTTCTGTCTTAAAGCAAATTTTATTTCTTGTTGTACCTCAACCATTGTCCCTGAGTTGGCAATCCTGGTTAATTTAGATATATTTACTGTGAAGTTGACGTAATTGCCTGTAATTAAGTATCTGCTTGTGAACTTGTTATCGCATTAATGTGTACTTTGATACTTGTTGAACTTAATGGTGTGAATAATGTAGTTTCTCTTGAAAATGTTTCAATTCTCGTGAAAATTTTGTTAGTTTTTCGAGGATATTTTCATCGATGTCTGTGTGCTTCTATTTGTGCGGAAATTTGTTTTCAGGCAAACGCTTTAAGTTTCTTTTTATAGATGACATGTGTGTTGGCTTATTAATATATAGGTAGCAACAAGAACACTATTTGTGTAATATTTATAACAAATTTTGATATTACATGCGCCATATACGTTTGAGCGGTTAATTCTGCTGAAATTTGCAATACCAATAATTAATCTGATAAGGACGATAGAATGACGAAATATAATTTTTGACTTTTGTCAGGAACTAAATTGATAATAATAAGTTATTCACTTAACACTAAATTTATTTGCGATAATTATTTCACATTAGGTTTGCTTGTGCTATATAATCGCAGGCCTGTAGATATATCTAGCATGTTGAAAACACACGACTCCATTATGTTGAAAATGCACGACTTTGACCCCAGGATTTTGGAAATATAAGCATCCAAATCTGACTCTGGCATTTTAAAAATGCACCAGTTAATGTTTCACCTTCTTCTCTGTCTAAATTTAGCTTCTTCCAACCTGGTTAGTGGGCAACAATTGGATTTAGATTTAAGTTTTTTTTTTGCTGGCTTTTTCATAAATTTCTTCGATGTATTTTTGAATTTTCTCTGCTTTTTTAGCTAAGAACGTTATTGACACTTTTTTAGCACAAAGAAAGTCTAAAATAATTACTATTACAAATTGCTACAGTAGATTTCAACTTATAGGAAAACGAAGTGGCTGCAATAAAATCTTGGGTATGGAAAAATGTCTTTGCGAATGGACTACAGAATCTCAAATTCAGAATCTCACTTTGCGAAATAGATCAAAAACGAAGGCATAAGTCAGTCAAAAACGTTTTTATTGTGCTGTAAAATATCTTGGAGAAATTTTACGAATCAGAATATTATAAGTTATCCAAAGGTACATTTGAAAAATTAAAAATTTTGTGTAGAAAAATTAACACGAACGAACTATAATCGATTTTGCTATTAAGCAAAGAAAAATTTATTAAAAATTTAAAGATACTGACTCTGACACCTTAGGAGTGATGCTAAAATCTAATTGCTGCAGAAAATCTAAATATAATATTTAATTAGATAATACTCGGAATGAAAATTTTGTATATTCAGTAATAAAATATCAAAATTATTAAAAACAAAAAATTAGTTTCACACTATATTTTGGCCATTTTTATCAACAGTTTTAGGCAAAGTTGGATTGTGAATTCAGATTAAGTAAGAATTTTAATAGATTTCAACCCTGGAGACAATTTTAAGTCCATACATAATCGAAGTAATGAAATGTACTTGTCAAAAATCATACACATTCCACATTTGAAGTTTTCTATTTGCTGTGTTACCTAAATGGTCCTTTTACTGCTGGTATGGAGGAAATGCTTCCAGCGTTAAAGTTTATAATACAATCGTAAAAAAAGCTCTTGATAAATTTTAATATTTCCCGTAAATCCATTTGTCGCTGGTTCATATTCGTCTTGAAACACCAAAAAAAAAAAAAAAAATTAATCAATAAATAAAAAAGAGCAAATGTTTAAACGTAGGTTGAGATCAGAAATTATTTGTTTAAAAGAAATGAAAGACTGAAATTTAGTGTTGCGTTAAGACAAAACTGGGGGATTATTTGGGTCACCTTTATTCGCCGATACACTTTGTGTCGTTTGAGATTCAGAAAAAGAACTAATTTAAGTAGCAAAAGTTCAGTTAATTGTGGCGAAATATGAACAATTTCGAACACAATTGCTGGAATACAAAATGGCTGTGAAATAAAGCTTTACCACGCGATAAAGTCATTAAATTCATGACCATTAGTGATAATACAGGGTGTCCGTCGGGAAGGTATTTGCCACCATTTTGGTAAACATTAGTCTTGGCAGTTCATATTTGGCAGTCGTGAAGTAGAGACGTGACAAATTTATTATGGAGAAATATTCGGTAAACCAACGTATTGTAATCGTTAAAACATTTTATCAAACTGCAAGAACGGCTGAAAATATTACTGCTGCTCAAGAAAATATTCAAAACAATCCATCAACCTCAATTCGACGCCGTGCTCAGGAGCTTGGTCTTCAAAGAACAACTTTGGCTACAATTTTGCACTAGGATTTGCATTTGTTTCTATTTAAGATTCAGTTGACACAAGAGCTTCTTTCACAAGAACATTTACGCCGCCGTACATATGCCAATAGGATGTTACAGCTCGTCTATGACAACCCCAATTTTCATGAAAAAATCATAATGAGTGAATGGAAATGTGAATAAACAGAATGGTCGGTTCAGGGTAATGGAAACCCCTCAAATTATTTATCAGTCACCTTTGCATCCATTAAAAGTGACAGTCTGGTGTGCAATTTGGTCAGAAGGAATCATTGGACCTCACTTCTTTGAAACTGAAAACGGCGTAACGGTAACTGGCAATGGCGAGCGATATCGTGATATGATTGAAAACTTTTTAACGTCACAACTGATGTTGTATTCAATACATAACTGCTGAAATTAAATAAAACATCAATATAAGATCCATTCTCTTTCGTTTAATCAAAAATTATAAACAAACAAAGTAGTATACCTTCCCGACGGACACCCTGTATAATAGTAAACCATGAGTAAAACTACTTAAAGTTTAGAACGAACTTTAACTTTATAAAAAAGATGTAAAAAAGTTAAACTTAGTGCATCAAATGTGAACTGCCTTGATGAATATAAATCTAGAAGCTATTTTGAAATAGCTCGATTCAGTTAAGAATATTTAAATCAGTGACGCACTTTTCATGCAGCGCAAGATTACTGTTTGTTCTGATTGGTGGAAAATACACATTTTATTATCTGAAATGAAACAAATTATAATCATTTTTATTATTATTGTAAGCGTAATCTCCATTACATGCAACTTTAACACGATTGATTACTGTTAGTATTTCACAAATATTAAAATATTATTCGGAACTTTAAATCTATTAACTGAAGTAAATAAACTTTTAATCAAAATATTAGCTTTAGGAAAAGGGGTCATACCGTAAAAACCATTTCATCGACTTGGATACTCTAACAGTAAATAATAATATTCAAAAATCCTATCCTAAAGTAACTGAATCTAATCTGAAAAATGAAAGGAATTATGTGACTGGATAAAGATTACACTTTTTTGTAATTCTTGTGAGTTCTTGAATCTTAAATATATCGGTTATACATTTAGTGGTTTCAAATCCGTCGGTCTGGAAAGGCTGTCAGCTGTTAAATACCTGTTATCTGAAGTGTTATTTATTTAGTGAAATATTTGGCATTTACGAATATGGATCGTTTAACAACGCAAGAATTTCGTACATAATGTCGATATACAAGCATTATAATGAAATAAACATTTCATTGAAATCATAGCTTTATGTGTGTTTTATTTAATTTTACTTTTGAAATCAAAAAATTCATAATCCCAATATGTAGGGTGGCGCATAAGTAATGTTAAGATTTGATCAGTGAATACATTTTTAGTTTAAGTCTTTTTTTCGTCTCTTTGCAGAATTAACTAAATAATAGTTGGGAAATTTATGATGGAAAGACTCAGCACAGCAAAAAGAACCAAAGTTGTTCAATTTTACTTTGAAATTCAGCATTCGATTATTTAGATCATATCGAAATGCTCCTAGCGCTCCAACAATTTACCGGTTGGTTCAGCGTTTTGGGCAACAAGGGGCTGTTTGTGATCTTCCGCGTGTTGGAAGACCTCGTGCATTTCGAAATGAAGTGACCATTGCTCGACTGCAAGCAAGTATTGAGGAAAAGCCCAAAACTTCCACCAGGCGACGTTTTCAGCAGTTGGAGATGTCTAGGCGGTCTTGGCAAAGAATTTTACATATGTTACATCTTTTCCCATATAAGATGCGATTGGTTCACGAGTTAAAACCAAATGACGCACAAGAACGCATTCAATATAGTCGCCGTTAACGTTACTCATGCGTCACGCTTTACTTATACTTATATTGTAATATACATATATAACTTTGTACAAACGTTAGCGTTTATGCTAAGGGGGTAAGGGTCGATTGGTGTTAGCGTTTGGATAGAGTTTGATGATAGCGCTTGACGTGGATTCCAATCGATCTTCAGCGAAGTTGTGGTTGTTAGGATGTGGACTGTATCTTTGGTAAAGGCAGATTTCACCTGTTTTGCGGTAGCGGGTTAGCTCTAGAAATTGAGTATAGCCTTAGATACTTACAATCTCTCATACAACGAGAAATTGTATTAGGATTTACGTAGAAAGAAAAAACAAGAGATTAAACTCCGAAGGATTAAAGATAGTGGTTAGATCCTTGAGGATAGCGGTTATACCTTACCATAAATGCTTATGAAATGATTGGTGAACAACGTAAATTCTGTTCACGTTATAATAAGTAATTTTAATGTAGAATTCGAGATGAGGGTAAAAATGACTACTCGTTATGATGTGATGCAAGAAGTGCCGTTTTTGGCATATTAACTTAACTTGTTACTTTATGATTTATCTATTTACAATTCATTAATCAATTCACAATAGGTAACAAGTAACTTCCATAGCATAGTTAAACAAAATTAATTCACGATTAAATACGACCTGTACATTGATTGGCAATTCAAATTAAGTACATTTTTGAAGTGCAAATTGAGTGTTAACTAATTTAATTTCAGATAATTATAAGTAAATATAAACGCTGTAAGTTTATACAAACTTATATCGCAAAAACTTTTAATATGAATAAAGATCTCATCTCCTAAGTCTCAATTTATATAACGCAATAAAAATTATGTACCTTCATGTAATAACTTAATTTTTTTTTTTTAAGTTATCCTTTTTTCTGAATTCTTATTAGCTTCTTTTAGCTGTTTTTTTGTTGCTAAGTTCTGGCAACGCTGGTTACAAAGATTATTTTTTTTTTGTATATTCAGTCTAATGTACATCTAACTGACTAGTACGCGAAATTCTTTTTTATATCCATCACCATAGAATGAGAGATATGCGAGATATGCTCAATTTGTCATTCCATTGGTAACAATTAGAAATTCTCACCTGAAGGCGCAAAAAGTTCCTGATCATAGTAAAAATCGTTATTAATCTAGGCATGATCATCTGAGTGTCTGTTGAAATCACAGTAGAGGTTGCACCACTAGATTTAAGAGGCTAAGATTTGATAATAACTTTATCACATATTCGTTGGACAAAATCGACACAAGCATAAATAAACTTGCCCTTGTAAGAACTGATACCATCTCTAGGAAATTGAGTATATTTCAGAATTTCTTTTTTCAAAAAATGTACTGTTTATTGGTTAATTGAAAACAGTATATAGTATTGGTAGTATTTATATGGTATGGCAATATGTGATGCAAAGACACCGAAAAAAATTATGCCAATTTAGAGAATGAAGAATCGCCCATGACTGAAGTTAATGGAAAGTTCATGAGAAAAGTGGCTTAAGTCGATATTTTTTTATTCAGTCCACTGATATACAAAACATTTGCGATTAATACGCATCAATTAACGATCGTATGTAAATTTAATTTAGAGTTTGGAGAAAAAATATTACAAAATTTTAAACATTTTGTAATTGGTCCATTCATTGTTCGTCCATTAATTTGTTCGGTGAAAATGTTCATAAAATGAACGTTCTGAGCAAAAATCACAAGTAGTAGAATGCAAATTCTCCAAATCGAATAATTCTGTGCAATTTATTTTCTTATTTAAAATATTGAATATAAAAATAGTTGGAAAACATGATCTGCGGTCCATCAATGATTCTATTTTGCAATCATTTATATTATGTAATGCATTATATATATGTAATACTCGTATATACTTTATCCATTTTTCGGTTTCAAAGTAAAGTTAAATAAAACACGCATAAAGCTATGATTTCGATGAAACGTTCATTTCATTATAATGCTTGGATCTTGCCATTATGTAGGAAATACAATGTCATTTAAATGATCGTCTCTGGATTGTTTGCATCAGTGGATCCTTTTGAGGTAGTTTTCGACCACTTTTTCGCACATATCGGGTCGTATTTCGGCGACAATTTGACGGATGTTGGTTTTCAAATAGTTCAACGTTTGGAAATTATTTGCGTAAACACGATCTTTGACATAGCCTCACAAAAAAAGGTCTAACGGCGTCAAATCGTATCATCTTGTTGGCCAATTGGCGTCACCAAAATGTGAAATTACGCTTTCTGGAAACTTCTCATGCAATACAACCATGCATGAGAAGTGGTGTTATGTGACTCTTGGCATCGTCTTGTTGAAACCACATACCATTCAGTTCAGTTCATAATCTTCGATTGCAAGCCAGAAAAAGTCGGTTATCATACGGCCATATTGCTCTGTATTGACGGTGACGTTTACTCCAGCGTCATTTTTAAAAAATACGGCTCAATGACACCTTTAGAACATAATGTGTACCACACAGTTAGTTTTTCCGGAAGCAATGAGTTTTTCACAATCATTTCTGTGTTCTCCGAGCCTCATATGCTACCATCAGATGAGAAATGAGCTTCATCGCTGAAATGAGCTTTATCCTGTTGCTGTGAATGGTCCGCCGGCTTTAATTGTTGCGCGGGTTGGACTCTATATGGATGAAGGTGTGAATCCAAATGCAAAATACTCTATAATGAGCCGAAATATAGGCCAAAATACTCAAAACGCCGTGTAGTCGACAAATTGAGCTTATCCGCCACACTTTCACTAACAGAAGCGATATTTTCGACAGTGCGTACATTGCAATGATGCACAGGGCTGACCATATAACGCTTCTGGTCTCTTCAAATTTCTTGCACTTTGCACAGTATATCGATTATGATGACTACAAGTAGTCAGTTTTAACTACTTTTAGGCATTCTTTGCTAGCAAAACGATTCATGTTCATAAATGGCAAATCTTTCTCTAAATAAATAATACTTCAGATGATAGATATTTATCAGCTGACAGCCTTGCCAGACCGGCATTACCTACTATACCTACATATTTTTTTTCTATATTATTAATTTATAATGGTCGGGCAAAATCCGAGAAAAATTTACCAATTAACTACGCCCTTCCTGCGCCTCCCATACACATTACCGATTCAACCCGTATGTTCCTGGCTTCATATCTTTCAAGTGGTTGTACGTAATTTTGTCAAATTTGGCGTGCATCATGCGTTCGATTAATTTAGTTCTGAGAACGAAAATAGATGGCATTGCCACGATCCTTCTGGTACTTCACATATGCAATATAATTTTTTCCTTGTTATCCCTAATCCAGTGATTTACAATGCTGAAACTAACTTAAATACTTGTTAATTCTATCGCATTATGAAGCATGATAACATTTTTGGAAAATCAACCAGGGCTTTTCTGGTTCTTCTGGCACAAAGTACTTAACCTAGTTCAAATGTTGGTTATTGCGTGCAATCGTACTAAGTTCAGGATAGCAGCAGAACTTCTTGAAGCAGGAGGCACGAATTTCACCAGTGCTTTCCATCAACTGCTGTGTAAAATCTGAAAGGCAGAAACGATGCCAGTAGAGTTGAACGTCAGTATAATTTGCTCCTCAATGTTGCGCGGCGTCCATCCTATGTGAAAGACTGAAATACCAATGCGGTTTCATGGCTGGTCGCTCTACAACTGATCAGATTTTCGCACTGAGACAAATCCTCGAGAAGACCAACGAATTCCAAATCGATACCCATCACCTCTTTATCGATATTAAACAGGCTTAACAGCTTTATCGATATTAAACAGAAAAATGAGCCATTCGGTGATATAAACATGTTTGGCATCCATTCTAAGCTTATTAAACTATGCCAAATGATTCTGACCAGTACTTAGAGCTGCATGAAAGCCGCTGGGATTACATCTGAGAAGTTTCGCACTGTCAGAGGTTTTCCGCAGGGTAACGTACTGTCCTGTAGCTTCTTTAATATTCATCTGGAACTTATTATAAAACCGGCAAATATCAATACAGACAATATAATCTTTAATAAATCGAATCAGGTACTTGTCAACGCTGATGATATTGATTTCATTGGTAGAATATCGGCCACAGTTATCAAATTATTACTTGTACTCGAGGCAAAAAAACCAAGTTCATGCCCTCATAGCACACCGAAATGGATCCAACCATCCAACTATGGACCCATGTAACATCGAGGTGGTTATAAACTTCGTTTACGAAGGGTCTGAGATAACATCGTGCAATGACGTAACTGCTGAAATCAAGAGAAGAATTGTACTGGCCAGTAGATGTTTAGGTGGCTTTCGAAAACTACTGCTATCAAAAGATCTTTTACAAAAAATAAAAATCAAGCTATACCATCAGCTCATACAGCCGGTCGTTGTATATGGAGTTGAGTGTTGGTGTCCAAAATCAACGGACGAGAAACTTTTGTTGATTTTCGAAAAGAAAATTTTTCGTATAACTTTACGAAGCAATCAAGAACTAGAATAGCTGTATCAACACGCTTATGATGGGCAGGTCATCTGCAATGAATTGAGTAAAATATGCCTGCCAAAAAAATGTTGCCAACGTTTCTGGTTGGTGACAAAAGACATGGTCGGATAGACCCGGCAAGAGGTGATGCTGGAAAACTAGAAATATCTATTTGGAAAACTACTGTTCAAAACAGAAATGCCTGGAGAAAGTTTGTCGACCAAGCTGAAGGTTCAGCGCTACAAGATAAATAAATGTTATCAATTATTTTTAAAAGTCAAAGGCATTTATCAAATTAATAAAGAAAAAACAATTTATAATATATGAATTAAGAAAAAAAGTTATTTGAGTTTATTGCTAAGCAGGAATTGTCTCAATTATTACCCTATTTGGTAGATTTCAAAAAGCAAAAAGCAAGTGCAGTACGGTAAGGAGTTCTTGGGAGTCAGAGTACTGTGGGATTCCCTGAAATCGGTTTGTTGACGAATTCTCACCGGAATTCGGCTATAAGTTGTCTTGTTGGAACTGCAATTCGTAATAGCTCTGGAAACAAAAATTGCTCCGGTCACACTGTATAATAAACAAATAAATAAAATAAATTGCATGTAAAACACTAAACATTGCTTCATATCTTGAATGTGATGAAAGTCTGTCCTGTATGAGAGTAATACATCGGAAACCGCAAATTATCTGATTATAATACAGTTTTCATCATAGTTGTAATGCATAATTTCCCATCTCCAATCTTTAATCCATTTTCCATTTCTTCTATCAACATACATATGTATGTTCCTTGTACCAAATCTCTTATCATTTTATAGGTGGCAAAACAACTCTGACATAACTAAATAGCAAAACGTAAAACAAACGATTGGAACTTACACATACGAGCAGCAACGCCAACAACAGCATCTACAGCAACTAATACTATTACTACAAAAATAGCAACAGCAACAAAAACTGTAACAGCTAAAAACTCATTCATCATACGGTTACAACGACTTTATCTTCACCCCTCTCCGAATGTCCTTCATGTCGAATATACTCCATGCTCTCAATTGCTTTGCTTTCTCTATCCCTCTGGTTCAGCCTATCTCAGAAGTAAAAAAAAAAAAATATGGAAAGGACAGAGCATATAAAGTTGCTTACTTGTTTACGGGGTCCATAAAAAACGCAAAATGTTTGCAAAACTAAAAGGAATCACGAAAACAAAGAAACTGACAATGAAAGAGAGCAAATTGCGGCCGCTCTAAACAAAAACTATTTAAAATGACTGTTAGCTATCTCCGTTATACACCGTGAGAGGGAGAGAGAGAGTTTATATTGGATTTCATATGAATGCGTTAAGTGAGCGTGAGCGGATCTGTATGCTTGTGTATGCCAGTGGTGACTTAACATGTCGGTGATAGGTTAACGTAGTGATTGTTAATTAACATGGTAGCGGAATGTTAATGCTAACATTTCAATTAAATGTTATTACAATGTTATAGCTGTTACCGTATGTGGTTGCTTGTTGTTGTAATTTTTACGCATGCCTATTGTCTAATTAGGATATGCGATTTTGTAATGAACGAAAAAGTTCCAAAAAGTAGAAACGTAAACTCAATTTTTTACTCATTCTTTTACAACACATCTCGTAAGCAACAGGGTTGCCATTGTTGAATACAATGATAACGCTATTTCTCTTGAAGGCAAAACCGGAATTTTATTAGAAAGCATTTTTCATTATGAGTTGATTACGAAAAAAAAAATCGTATTCGATAAAAACATTTTCTGGTCCCAAAAAGCAAAATGTTTGGTCTGGTTTATTAGGAAAATGCGGTCCTCTGGATAGTGGATGGATTTTCACTTAGATAGATATTTAAACGAGGTCATTATTGGGCGTAAGAAAGAATTTCCCGAAAAGCAAAATGTTTGCTCTGGTTTATTAGGAAAATGCGGTCCTCTGGATAGTGAATGGATTTCCGCTTAGATAGATATTTAAACGAGGCCATTATTGGGCGTAAGAAAGAATTCCTAGCGTTTCGATATTCTGCTTTTTATAGGGTTTCATATGCCTGGTTCTTCCAACGGAGTATTTGTCATCATTTTCTGCGACATTCACATCAAGTTCATTCATTAAATGCGCCAGGGGTGACCGCTGTTTTCCGTACTCCATTGTAGTCGCCGTTTTGTATGAGGATTAACGCACTGTATTGTGTTTATTGAGAGAGATTTAGTAGAATAGACCATGACTATCTCGGGGGTACGCAGTTTTGCGATGTCAAGTTTTTTTTTTGTTCTTGGTTACGTATACTTTTCTTTATGGTCAATCTCGTGGGCACATTAGCTGTAACCATGTGGTGATCTCAGCCCATGATGATGTCAAAGCTCATATGCAGGTCCGTCACACTATACAAATACCTTTCACCTATTACCACGTGTTGAATTTGGTTTAGTTTCGTATTTTGATCGGGGAATACTTAAGCTGCCTTTTATATATCATTGTTTTTTTCGCCGCAGCGAAACTAACCAGTCTGCTGGCAAATATGTTGTTATGCGAACAGATTTTACCTACTTTTCCTTTCTTCCTTTTGAATTTTGACATTAAAATTTCTGCGGCCAGGTCAACGCTGTGCATTCGGCGGTCGAAATTAGGCGAATCACTATTGAATCTCAGCAAAATCGGCTCATTTTGGTTAATTTGCAACAAAGTAAAGTGAGCTGGCGCAAACGGTGGACAAGCCAAGATTGATAATTAGGAAGCGTTTGTTGTGTCTTTGGTGGGATTAGCGGGGAGTCACTTAGTATGAGCTACTCCCCTATAGGAATACTGTCGAACCAGTACTCTCAACAATTGAACCGTTTGAAGGAATCAATCGCTTGGAAGCGTTCATTAGGAGAGGATAAGAAGATAATAAGAGTAGAACGCCTGACCATACACACCGATACTAACTTGCCAGAAGCTGTGCGAGCTTCGTTGGGAGATTCTTATGCATCTACTTTATAGTTCGAACCTGGCACCAACTGGTTATCACCTGTTCCTGTGTGTGACGTTTTATTTTGCTGGAGAAACGTTCGTCCTTAGAGAAGCTTGTGAAAATTAATCGTCCAGGTTTATTCGCCAATACGCACACTTATCCTAACTCGATAGAAGCTCCGCGAGCTTAATTGGATGGTTCTTATGCATCCACCTTATAGTTCGAACTAATCTCCAAGTTATTAACTGCTATTCCTGTCTAAGGTGAATGATTTTGATTTTGTTTGGGAAAAATCAACTGTTCCAGTATATTTGTCAATAGGAACAAGGGTTTCTATGAGGGAAACATGATGGAATTACCTTCAAAATACCAATAAGTTATGGAACAAAATAGTGCATATTCGACCCAAAATGGGATCATTTAAACTATGCCAAACAAATCCTTCAATGTCATAAACAAATAATGAATTACTTTTACTGTACCTTATAGGATAATATTTTTTTCACTTTGAAGCTTTCGTCCCAAATTAAGAGTCAAATGCATATCATTTGAGATCCAGACGTTTTAGATATTCCAAAAATTGTTTGTCGTTCACCTGCTTCTACCTGCATGGTTGGATTGCTTTAAGCTTCGACTTCAAAATTCACAATCTACGCGTTGGGTTCTTAACTACGCCTTGGGAATTGGTGTTCCCCTTTGTTAGCATTGGGTTATCATGTTCTGGGAACATTACCGGACAGTAATCAGTAGCCACGTATCCTTTCAGATAGAACTTCTGGAAAGAACAGGGATGTTACTCGTAAGACTACATGATAACAAATTCTTAGAAATGAAAACCTGCTAATAGATTCTAATAAGTCAAGTCTTGTAATGCAATTCGGGTGTTACTGTTCCTTCAAATAAGTAGCCGTAACTTAGCCTGCTTCAAGTTCGGTTGATAAATGAGCCCTAACGTTTTGTTCGAAGCGGTGAACAGAGGTTGGTGGTATAACTCAATGAGCCGCAAAATCTCATAACAGCCTTAAATGAATTCATAATTGGGATCATCTTGATTTTTGTTTCTGGCAACTCTGTTACTTATATGTCAGGTTGCCAATGCTGATGTATGCGTAATTTCTAAATATTATATACACGTACTCGTATGTATGAGTGATTATCTGTTGTATTGTTGTTTTCGTGCCTCAGTCAATCGGTCGGTATATATGTTCGCTAAACTTCTGTGTTTGGATAGTTATTGCAAAAAAAAGTGATACAAACCGAAGAATACGAAAATGGAAAAAAGAAAATTAAAACAAAAAGAAACTAATAATGTATGCAACGCACACTCTGACTGGAGCGTACACTGTAGTACGTGTGAGTAGGCGAGTTTACTACAGTAGTTGTGTTAGCAGTCGTAGTAGCAGTTACTCTCATACGCAGACTGACTGAGTGAGTACCTAAAAATGCCGGGCTGTATTGTTGTTGTTATTGCTCTCCGACTTATTCTTCAGTTGTAATATCATCAAGTAAATCATGTTTGTGACTGTAAGCGAGAACCCAGTGGGGGTCTACACACCGTGCATACAGACAATCATTATCACCATCCACAGACAACATAAAAAGAAATAAATTTTGGCCTCCCCTAAGCGCCTTCCGGTGCTGCTCTTTCACTTACAGTCTTGTATATCTCGGGGTTGATGTTAATATTTGAAGGACTTTTGGCCTGCACAGGATCTTGGTCAAACTGCTAATGTTGTTGGTGCTTTTCTTTGAGACTGGGCCTAAAGGTGCTAAAGCGTTGGGAAAGATTTGCGCTTAGTAGAAACATTTGCCTCAAAAATATGTGCAACATTTAGAATTTTAGTAACTGTGACCTAAAAGAAAGCGAAGGTAAAATGTGTATAAGAAAAAATATTCAATGATTTTTGCATTTTATTCAATAAGATTGACCTAAAGATATGTTATGCACTTTAAGGGTGTCAGGTGACAAATAAGGAATGCATTTTGTAGAACTTTATCAATTCTTTTAGTTTCATCCAAAGCAGAATTAATTACATTTAAGGAAAAAATTATACTCAAAATTCCTCTTAATTACATTTGTTGGCTTTTTTGAACATGCAAAACTTGAAGTTAAAGAGAAGTTAAGACGTGTAGTGTATTGGAAGAGAAGATGTATTTGATCCTACTATATAAATAGAAAATTCGTAGGAATTGTTGAAGCTTAATAGGACATACCATCTGTCTGTGTAGCTGGCCGTGGCCTGAGATTGACAGTGGCTAAAATCACTACTGCTGCCTTTCATGGGATGTTGAAAATCCCGGCAAACTTTATAAGAACTAGGATTTAAGTATATGTAATTGGAATAGCCGAACTCTTTATGGAGAAAATGGAGATGTGATGGACAGGATCAGAATACACATAGGTTACACACAGTGGCATCTTTTGCAGCTGCCATGCTTAAAAATAGTTCTTGTGACTGTGAGCATCAGGTAGAAGATTGGAAGCATGTTTTATGTGACTGTCTTCTACAGGATGATATTAGGGACTTGGGCACATTAGCGATAGTTAGGGTTGGATATGGTTGGCAGGTGAAGAAAATATTGTGCTCAACAAGCAGGCTGGCTGAGGGATGCCACTTTGCAAGCAGATTGTTTGCAAGGCGTCGGAGCCGGGGAGATCAGTAGAGATGAAGTCAGGTGAATAGTATTGGTTTTGTTGCTGTTAGGGTCTAGAGGTAGTATTGCAGAAATGCGCAGCCATATGTGTTGTACTACCTACGGTGAATGTAAATGTGTGTTGATGTGATACGCCCCTTTTTCTGTATGTGCTTGCATAATACAAGGACATGTAGCTGCGACCTGTTGCGGGTGCATGCTTGTGTCTCGTACAAGCGTGTACGATGGACGACCAGTTCCATGCAAGTTATGATGTCAGTGAATCTGGAGCAGCTTTTGCCTACGAGTCCATGACTAGAAAGTTATATTTTCTGGTAACAAGGGAGGTCAGAGTCTACAAGAACAGTTTTTTCTTGCCCCTTGTGGGAACATCGTGGTGACTGTGGTTAACAGAACACGTGTTATCATTGTTATTGCATTACACCAGGTTCTCCTGACGGTGAAGCGAGAACTTGGAAAACACTGTTCGTAGTCAATTAGGTTAAGGTGTCAAGATAGGCCTCACTCCCAACCCGAAGGAAGTTCGCTTCATACCAGTGACATCCACAGTACTTTGGCTAAGGGAGGACACAATCCCTGAGGAAATTGCCCAAGCGAATATGTTTCTTATCGCAAAGGTGAGTTCCCTAAAGGGACACTGACTGCCACAAATGCAAATAAAAACAGTCCCACAAGCTTTCATAGCAAGACTCCCGTAAAACTACTTCGGATTATAGCTGCTATGAAGAAAATCGTAAATTTAGATGTGAAATTGTAGTTAGCGAGAGATTTAGACCATTCGTGTCATGATTGAAACGATCCAGTAGCCCGGATGGAAGACGACATCAATGAGACCAAATGAACATATTATTAATGCTTGGAATAAAAATATGACAGTTGCCATAGTTACGAGATTACAACTTTTCCTGGAGATTGGTTTCGAAAAAAAATGAAGGGTGTGTGACAGTTTGGAAAGTCAGTTTGTATAGAGTTTGTATACAGTTTTACCTCGGTGAAGAACACGAAATTGGGTGATCACAAGGAAACTTGGCTAAATCTTGATGAATACACAAAAAACCAGATTGATCATACCATGTAATAGATAAAATCTTTGATGTTAACTTGGACGTCCCTAAATTTACAAACGTGATTGAACAACAAACTCTTTCAATTACTACGACATGATATCTATAACCCAAATATTACATACATTAGCAACGTACTCTGAGTTGGTCGCTGATGCCCCGACAAAGATCAAACTGACGAATGAAAAACCACTTTCATATGAACTCTTAGCGTCAAAACCATCTCTCAAAGTGCAAAAATGCAACCGCATCGGGCATTAGTCTTAGTCGATAAACGATGCAGAAGAAAGTGACCAAAAGTCCATTGAAAGGATCAGGATTTTGAAACACTGCCAAAAATTTTTGCATCGCATTCTAGAAGATGCGCTGAAGACCGAAATGCTTGGCATTATTTTCTAAGTACGTATAATAAATAATGAATTCTATTCTATTCGCTGTCTATAGATGGGGGTGGTTCCAAAAGTACCCAACTTAACAAAGAAGACACAAAAACTTAGGGAAAATTGTTCTTTATTTTTCAAACACAATTTCATTTTAGATAGATACACTTATAATATTAATAATATCGCTGAAACGATATTCAATAGTTTCTATATCCTGTTTATAGTAAGAACTGTCGAACTCCTTTGAATAGCCATCAATTGCAGATTCCACCTCTTCATGGTAGGCAGATATTTTACCAACGAGCATTTTCTTCACGTTTGGAAATATAAAATGGGCCGAATAAGGTGGATGATGAAGCAGTTAGAACTTTAATTAATTAATTTTGGTCATCGCAATAGTGGATGTGTGAATTTGATGTAAAAACACTTTTTTTCGCCAAATGCGGCCTTTTTCTATAATTTCATCACTTAAAAGCTACAATAAATTAGAATAATATTCGCCTTTGATGGGTTTTCGTTGCGCATCCCAAAAGAAAAAAAAAAACAGATGCAATGTCTGCAGACGGGACCGCTTTCACCTTCTTTGGACACGATTCTATCATTTCAGTCCACTGCTTCGACTGTTCCTTTATCTCAGGTGTAAAGTGGAGGAGCCATGTCTCATCCATGGTTATAAATCAACGTAAAAATTCGGCTTTATTGGGGTGAAACATCGCCAAACACTTAACTGAAACATCTTCATGTCGATGTTTTTGCACTATTGAAAGCAAGGGCGGCACCCATCTTACGCACAGCTTTCTCATCTTCAAATCTTCGGTCAATATACGATGTATAGCACTTTTTGAAATGCCTATCATTTCTGCTGGTTTACGCACATTTAGTCGGCAGGCATTCTATACCATTTTATCGACCACTACGTTGTTCGTCTTGGCAGCTCGTACGACCTTGTCTAAACTCTGCTACCCAATGTTTTACAGTTGTGCATGAAGAGGCGGGCTAACCTAGAGAAGAATCTTGCTCGACTTTAATATTGGTTAGACTGATACCTTTAAAATGGAAACACTGAATTACATGACGGTGTCCAATTTTTACAAATTCGTCGAGATCGTTTCCTTTTGATGGCTCAAATAAGAATACTAAAGATTATCAATTTCCACCAAAATAATTTTTTTCAAACTACTGGCATCATCTAAATGCCAGGTCGGCTAGTTTTGGGACCGTCCTAGTAAGTAAGTAGGTTTCGTTGTGCATCAGCAGTGTGAAGCTAAATGCGTTTCGTACCCTCTACCTTGCAAAGGACCAGGCTTTTAAGGCAGAAACATGACATTTTACGAAAATTCTGTCATACAACAGGTTTACGACATAGCGAAATAAAATTTGTGTATGAGTATACGTATAATGAAGATGCCAGATATTGTTCTTAATATAAAACAAATAATATGCGCCAAATTTTTAATTAACAATACAAAATAATTAATATTTGGATTTTTTTTTGTTAGAAACTCATTAAAATTTGGTTGTTCCTGTACCAAAACAGAAACTAATTCCGAGTATATTAAATGCTGCATAAAGGACAACTACGTAAAATATGATGAGTATTGCTCTTCGTTGAGGTTTTGAAAAAAGCACAGATTACTGGAACCGAAAAAACTGCTTTTTGTATGAGGTTGAGATGCCTGTGCTTACAAGGAAAAAGACCACTCGGAATTTATTGTTTTGAGACAAAAAAACATTTTATAAATAGCACTATTTTGCAAATTTGTTATAACTTTAGTTCATCTGAATTTTTGTGATCTCACGGGGATTCAAACAGATCTAGAACACCGAAGTTTAGAATTCACGGCAATTTTTCATCATTTGAAGAGAAAGAAGTTTGCAATTTTCCTCAGCCTCCCATAGGTGGCGGTACTACGTCTTTAAGGTTTAATATTGGCTTTTTCGTCCGCCTGACATCGCCGCTCTTAAAGAGCGACCGATCCCATAAAGTATGGTGGATTTGAGTTTACATCTGATCGTTTGATGTAGAACCTGCAGTGGGAGAATTGCGGGAGTTGTGGTTGAAACCAATATCGCTGACTCTTCGTCACGGATGTTACAAATTCTTAGAGTAGGCATTAGCGAGCTATTAGAATGGGTCTCACCTCACCAACAGGTATTGCGTTCTGTTAAAAGAATACAGAGAACTGGTAAATAAAACACAAAATATTTGTTATTCATTCAAATGCATTTTATCGTCTTCCAACTAGGCCCATTCCAAAACAGTACACTTACGTATGCCAACCAATAATCCAACCATCAAAATATTTTTCAAATCCATTTTTCGGAATAGATTTCTCTAGTTTTAAGCTTTTATACCTTTGATTTGAATTTTGAAAGAGAAAAAAGTCAATCGAAGCCATCAGATAAATACGATTGTTGTTTGATACTATTTATTAAGTTTTTGGTCAGAAGTTCTTCTGAATGGCAGACTTGTGAGACTATAAATCTGACTTTTATCGGTGAATTTGCTCTCTTAAACAGTGAATAATGAATAAATAATGTTCTTTATTTATCGCTTGACCTTCTGGCAGGAATATCGAGTGCAAAACTCCGCGATA
The DNA here is from genome assembly GCA_019455685.1 of Philornis downsi. Classification (NCBI taxonomy): domain Eukaryota; kingdom Metazoa; phylum Arthropoda; class Insecta; order Diptera; family Muscidae; genus Philornis; species Philornis downsi. The sequence goes on along the minus strand of JAHXMU010000525.1, from coordinate 3,074,667 downwards.
ATCGGAGAGAACAGGCGACATTGCATTGATTTTTGATCGACTCAGATGGATGACGCCATTTCGAAGGTTGTTGACCGGTTTGCATATCGAATTCGTAACACATACAATAAGTTTTATGAACGATGTGTTGGAATTGACTAGTTTTAGCATATCTTCACCGATTGCCTTTACACGATTGAGTTCTAAAAGTAAATTCAGGTCTTTCGAAACTAATTGAGCAACATCGCTTTTTTTAACAAAACCATTGGGTAAAATCGTACAAATTGATTTGTAAGGCGCAGAAGGTTCAGCATCTGCCTTTCTTAGATTTAATTGACAATTTGACAATTTTCTTTACTTTTACTATGTTAATTCTTTGACGTTTGCGAATAAGGTCTTAAGTCATATACTATAGTTTTTCGTAATGTAAAATTGAAACTTATTTAATTGTTTGCAAATCAGGATAAAATTTGTCTTAGTGCCTAAAGACCAAATGATTACGATTGGATGCAGTTGTGCCAGATTTCAATTATTGATACCAAACGAAAGAGAAAAAAAATGAGTTAAACCCAATCAAAAACTCAAAATGCATTTTTTTGACTTAAGACCTTATTCCCAAACGTGAAAGAATTTCAGTTACAGGTTACAGGTGGCCGACCAAAGCGACTCAAATCTTACAAAACATCTCGATCGCCATTGAATGCACTGCACCACTTGTAGGCGTCTGTTTTTGATTTATTAACAATGCCAAATTTGAAACAAATTTTTTATTTGATATTTTTATCCAATATAAAAATTGCGAAACACACTTTAGATAAAATGACAAATTCGGACACTGTAAATAAAATAAATCACAGACTGCTCTCAAATTTCGGCTCAGAACAGATGACTGTTGTGCCAACTTCATAATAAAAATAACTTTATCAATTCTTTTAAACGGCTTTTTAAATTATTAATTCCCGGTACTTTTGTGGCAGAATGTATTTGATATGAGAAGAGGGCGTTTTCTACTCTTACCTGGCTGGCAAATGTCAAAACTGTCAACATTTTTCTAAAATTTTTACTATTTATCCATTAATTAAAGTCCACATATATATGTTATATTTAAGTGTGATGTTGAAGAATCACCAAATTTGATACTGGGTTATCCATTTTTCGGTTTTAAGAGTAAGTTAAATAAAATACTCTTATTTCATTATAATGCTCGGACCTTGCCGTTATGTACGAAGTACAATGTCATTTAAATGATCAGCTCGGAATTGGTTACAGTAGTGGATTCTTTTGAGATATTTTTGACCACTTTTTTGTATATTTCGGGGGGTATGTTGACAATAACTTGACCTAACATTCCAATTCTCCAAAGTTTGAAGATTATCCGTGTAAACACGGCCTTTGACGTAGGACCACAAAAAAAGTCTAACGGCGTCAAATTGCATGATCTTGGTGGCTAATTTACGTCGCTAAAACGTGAAATTACGCTTTATGGAAATTTCTCATGCAATAAAGCCAAAATCGCTCATGTTGTACGGCCCTTGACACCATCTTCTTGAAACCGCTTATCGTCCAATTCATAATCTTCAATTACATTTCAAAAAAGTCGGTAATCGTGCGGCCATATCGCTCTATATTGACGGCAACGTTTCTTCCAGCGTCATTTTCGAAAAAATACGGCCCAATGACACCTCCAGATCATAATGCGTCCCAAGCTGTCACTTTTTTGGGATGCAATGACTTTTCCACAATCACTTTCGTGTTCTCCGAACCTCTTTTGCGACAATTTTGCTCGTTGACGTAACCACCGATTGGGAGCAATGAGCTGCATCGCTAAAGAACATTTTGTTCGAAAAATCAGCATTAAAAGTTTGTTGCTGTAGTATCCAATCAGCATATCTACGACGTTATGAGTTGTCAGCAGACTTTAATTGTTGCATGAGTTGGACAAATTGGGATTATCCGCCACATTTTCACCAATAGAACCGATATTTTCCACAGTGCATACATTGCGATGATGCACAGGCCTGACCACATCTGTAACGCTGCCAGTTTTTTCAATTTTCTTTATAATCTTGCCAATTTCTTGCACAGTAGGTCGATTATGACGATCATAATCACCCCGTAATGCACGAAAAGTGCCCAACAAATAATACTTCAGATGACAAGTATTTAACAGCTGACAGCCTTGCCAGACTGGCGGTTTTTAAGCCACTAAATGGATAACACTTTGTTATGCATGGAAAGAACTCGTTTTTACCTCCTTTTTCGTATCTGACGATGAGTGGATGCATCATTCACGTCACTGTGCAGGACAAGTATATCTTTTGGTCTGATCAATGTTCAATTTCAACTATTTCGGACAACAAGAAAATCCTATTTGCAAATATTGAAAATATGAACATTTGAAAAAGTCATTTCAATAAAGTTTGCGAATGCATTAAATGTTCATTTCAATATATGTAGGTCGGGCAAAATTCTTATGACCACATCTCCAATATGGTACCAATTCTGACTTTGTCATAAAACGGCGATTAGACTCCACATAAATGCCTTCTAGCCTTGGTGTCACTATATGAAGGAAAGGCGCTTGGGATATGTATGACTAGAAGCCCATTATTATCCGGTTAGAACTGACCATTTAAACAAGTATATGGGTGGATGGATAGATAACCCACATGGCACATGATTTATACGGTTCAATGCACTTTCTATCAATGATAATTTCATAGTAAAGAAAAGAACACTTTGTAAAGCCTTACAGACAACATAGACTACCTACGATTTCTATACACAAACTATTCTCAATGACCTCTTTGTGGTGTGACAACTTATTGTCTTCTCGTTTCGCTCTCCCATCACCCTTTAAAGCCAATTCTTAATTTAGCTTCAGTTTTCCGCCAAAAAATGCCATTAACCTCAGTATGAAATAATATGTAGCAGTGTAGCGCAGTGTACTTGTACGAGTACAGTGTGAGAGCAGTGATTCATGGTCACATGAATCACCGAAAACCGACCTCCTACATGTTAAAACAGGTCTGCTGCTCCAAACAAAAGGAGACCTCAACTAGCTCGACCTCGCTCATCGCAACCCGCCGCCTTCTGCCACTCTACTTAAGTGCAACTAAACCAAAGGATAGGAGTGGATGGATGGATGGATGGATAAATGGATGTACTTACATGTCTGCAAAGCTTTAAGAAAACAATGCAACCATAACCGTTGGAACTTTAATTAAGAACAGGGAAACAAAGCAACGGCAAGGAGCCGACAAAAACCTATTTACCACCAAAGATTAACATGAATTCATGAACAATTACCATCCAACTAAAAACTCTGAGACATATGAAATAATTTGCTTGTTTTTCGTGTGTGTTTTATTTCTGAATGAGCCATAGGGGTCCTTCCTCCCTGGTTCATATGAAATGAAATGAAAAACGCTTGAAAAAGTGTAACAAGAGAAACAGGACGACGACAGTCTGACTAAGGGTAATAGCACAACGACATCGAACATCGCGCAAGGATGCACAGACGGGAGTGTGGCTGATAGATGGAAAGGAAACAATTTACCAAAAGTACATTGTACAGAGAGGAAGGTGGAGAGAGAGAGAGAGAGAGAGAGAGAGGTAGAGAAAGAGAAGAGGAAAGTGTAATATAGACAGGCTAAGAGGTGTATGGAGCCGGAATATGTGAAATAGTTTGGTACTTTAAAGTTTTATAACTAAACTTCGACTATAACATTTGATTTATAGCAACGACAGAGAAGATAGTAAGAGCGCCATCTAATAACAAACACCGAAAATAATATTAAAAAACTGTAACGTATCCTGTCTATAGTACATACGTTTACATATATGTATGTGAATGTAGGTATAGAAGCTTGCAATTGGTGTAATTTCATACATACTCGTATGTACTCTTTGCAGTTTGAGTATTTTATATTAAAGTTCTTTTATCCCTTACTTATTTTGTCCTTGTCAGTAAACTCAACAAACAAACTGACACAGTGACAGTTACTAACACTAAGGCACACATTACGGATAGAACATATACATATACCCACAAAAATATGCAATACAGTGCAACGACAACAGAAACTAAAATGACAAACAAATCTAATGGCTAGGATAAAAAAAAATGGATCAGGATTCCGAGCACTGTGGGATAGGAACATTTATATAAGCGTAGAAATAACCAGACTTCAGGGGTGTGTCTAATATACAGTGAATTTTGATAGATAGGTTCTCTTTTATTTCTGAACCAATTGCATAGTTTTTTTCCTAATGTTAATTATTGAGGCCAACTTCCGATATTTTATCGAAATTATTAAGAGCAAATTATGTAAGACCATCAAGAATTATATATCATCTAAAAAATCATCCGGAAAGGCGTGACAGACTAAGGTATTGTAAAAAGAAAGCCATTATTTTTGCACGGAATTGAAGGTTTCATTTAGCATAGTTAGAATTATTCGATTTAGACTAAATATGCACCGTTTTATTCGATAATGTATAGTCATTTTGAAGATAATTCCATTATGTCTCTCTTACAGAAACCCTCATCCGTAAAGACAATAGCTTCTTTTGAGGCGAATTTTTTAGCAGAAAAATTATTCGCCATGGAGATGAACAACTGGTAATCACTTGGTGTCAGATCCGAATTATAAGAAAGATGTCAAAACCACTTCCAACCAACCTCTCAGAATTTCAGATGAGTCATTAGCGATGTGTGTGGCCTGGCGTTGTCGTGGCCGAACACAATTCCACTCCTATTAGCAAAGCTTAGCCGCTTCTATGCGATTGCTACGTTCGGACTGTCCAATTGTTGACAGTACAGAGTCCAGGGTGATTTTACGTGAGTCTTGCCGTCTTAGTCATGGTTTGTTAATAACACTGGACATATTGCAATGCGGTTGCCAGCGCTCCTCTGGGATAGCCAAGTTGACTTAGACCACCATGGAATGGAAGTCTAGAATTTTGGTAGCAAGTTACCTTAACTGTTAGCCCAAATTGATTATGCTAGTAAGAAACGCAATCCCCTTTGGGGGAGATGAGACCTATTCTACCACATTTGCTACTCTAAGGGTCTGTAGCACTCGGTTGCAATGCAACTTCACATTCGAGCACAAAGACTTTACCGGCGATTTAGGTTTCAACCAACAACCAGCGTAATGCTCCCACTATGGTTCCATAACCAAATAGTCAAGCGGGAACTCTGTCCTGGGGCCTCCTGATCCCCACGCTACTGGCCACAATCACCAGTGGGACTGCACAGATAAGCTGCTACCAAATTGCGAATTATACATCATATTTCACGGGATTGGTCAGCACAGACTGTGCAAAAAGAGTACGGAGACCCCAGGTACATAGAACGGAACATTACGAGAATGCAGTGTTCTTACCGGATAGATCTCTCGCACAGACACAGAGAACAGACAGACAGAGGCACAAACTCGAGACCCTGTCTGTTGGAGTTCCCGTCACCCCCGGTACCAGAAAAGGCCTCTGGTCAGACCCTGTTGCTGACCTATTACCAGTTTCAACTATTTGTGGTCCGGCGACTGGTGCTCCTGCAATGAGCAGTAGCTAAGTAAGATTGTGGGATCAGCCCGGCCTGAACAGTTTTGCTGCCGCATAATCCTCAGGTCAGACTGTTTCGAAAAGGCCGACGGAGCCACTTCCTACAACTTAGTCATACTAGCTCTACGTCATGTAAACGCTCTGGAAGTAAACTCCTTTGCTCTGGCTAACACGCCCTTGGTAGAGGGCATATTACTGATTGTCCAGTCATCACCTGACTTAAATATCGCTAATCTCTGGAGGTCTCTTATAAGTATCTGCATATACAGTACAAGTTTGAATTAAGACTTTGGCATCAAGGGAGCATCTTACTATAGATGATTCTTTGCCAATCCCAGCAAAGACACAGCAAAACCTTTCTGACCGTCAATACTGGATTGGCAAGGCTTGTGCCTACTCATCGCGATTTGACCACGAGCGTTTTCACTGAACGTTGTCGTAATAATCAACCACCATCCGTTTTAGAAATATGCCGATTTTGTTGCTATTTAGTTGCAATTCATGAGCTTTTTTATTGGGCGTTAACTCATTGACACCCTTACATTTGTTTTTTTTTTGTATTCAGTCTCATTCAAGTGATTACAAATGGCCTTCTTTAAGCAATATTTAGCTGCCGGACAATCGAAACAGTGTTTACATGACAATTTCCATTATTCTATCGACATTTTCAACAACTGGTCTGCAGAGAATGTCTTTGACATTAAAATTATCGGAATGGAATCCACGTATCCAATTCAGTTCTTCTAGTTCCCCATGAAACTTCTTAAAAGTTGGCACAGTCCAATATTTTGCCACATCGTTGCTGAGAATTTGTAAATGGATTATATCGATCCACCATATCTGGTACCTTCCATACAAATTGACCGATTACCTGTAACTGCTAATTCTCTTAACAGTACTGACTTAAAATTTATCCATTGTATGGCCGTATTACGGTTATTATAATTGGAAAAAATGAGCTGATTTGTCATGCCTTTTTTGGTAACTCCATACAAATGAACCCACAAATTCTAAGTGTTAAGCAGTCGTCCGTAATTCAGTGACATTTTACATACTTCATTCTCTGCAATAACTAGTTGTGAGAAAGAAAATGGATGGGATTTTCCGTCCCTTTTAGAGAGATGCTCATACAAATGGATGATTTAAACCAAATATTCGTTTTCTTAGGTTCATATCTGTTATTCTGTGGAATAAAATTCAGTAAAGTTTGATAGGCGCTAAGCATTTGTTAAAGTAGATTCTAAGGAAGATATTGCACAGCACTGTTACGTCCCTCCTGGTGTGTCCCATATCAATAAGCAGTAACGTAGGATTGTGTCTATTGTCGATTTAAGGTATATGTATATATTGTTAATGTTTCGATTTTTCCTCTTAAATAAGTACAATTTATTTGTTCGCTTTATTTAATTTAGAAGGTAAGCAAACACCATTTTTCATTTGTTAGCTGCTCAGATATACAGGGTATCCGTCGGGAAGGTATACTACTTTGCTTGTATATAATTTTTGATTAAATAAAAGAGAATGGATCTTATGTTGATAAATGTTTTACTTAATGTCGGCAATTATTTATGGAATACAATATCAGATAAACGTCCGCCTCTGTTAGCCTCACAAATGCGAGCCTTTTTGAGCACATTTTTCATTACATTCTCATACATTTCACGCGGTATTTCATTAATTCCATCACGAATATTTTGTTTGAGTTGCTCAAGCGTTTCTGGTTTGTTTGCATAAATCTTACTTTTCACATATCCCTACAAAATGAATCAACATCACCATTTCCTAAAATAATTTCTTGTGGACAGAGGTCTCTCCATTGTAATCCTGGCCGTATGCGATGTGGTACCGTCTTGTTGATATCAAATATTAATCAAACCCAAAGCATGCAGTTGTAGCGTTAAAAAGTTTTCAATCATATCACGATATCGCTCCTCATTGGCAGTTACCGTTACGCCCTTTTCAGTTTCAAAGAAGTAAGGTCCAATGATTCCTCCTGACCAAATTGCTCACCAGACTGCCACTTTAATGGATAATTTGAGGGGTTTCCATTACCCAGAATCGACTATTCTGTTTATTCACATATCCACTCAAATGAAAATTTACCTCGTCACTCATTGATGATTTTTTCATTAAAATCGGTGCCAGCTGTAACATCCTATTGGCATATGTACGGCGGCGTAAACGGTCTTATAGAAGAAGAAGCTCTTGGGTCAACTGAATCTTAAATGGGAATAAATGAAAATCCTTGTGAAAAATGTGGCCAAAGTTGTTATTTGAAGACCAAGCTCCTGAGCACGGCGTCGAATTGAGGGTGATGGATTGTTTTAAATACTTTCTTAAGCAACAGTAATGTTTTCAGCTGGCTTTGCAGTACGTTGTGGTCCATGCTTGGCCCTATCAGCTACAGACCCTTCTTTCTTCGAAATCATTCACTTCACGATAAATTGTGCGCCTTGTTGGCACGTTTTTTCTCCCAAAAATTTCACGTAGCTTTTTCATCGTCACAGTAATCGATGATTGATTTTGATAAAATGTTTTAACGAATATTTTTCCATAATAAATTTGCCACGTCTCTACTTCACCACTACCAAATATGAACTGTCAAGACTAATGTTTACCAAAATGGCGGCAAAACAAAGTAGTATACCTTCCCGATGGACACCCTGTACTTATCGTTGTCGTCTGTTCCGTGGACCAAAAAACAAGAGTTTCAAAATCGCAAAAGCTATGTGCAAGTTGAAGAGTGCCTTGCCACAAATATGTTCTAAATTTCCATATTTGGGCAGATCATAAAAGTAATCCGCTACTTTGCAAGTCATCCACTACGACCTCTACTCAGCGTATGCGAAAACACAGCGTTAATACTGTCATTAGTCAAAAAACAAAAACTTGGTGAGTCGAGGCGTAAGTGAACAATATTCAATGCACAACTTCTTTCGGTGATCGCAACAACAACAACAATTTATCTTTAATATGGGTGGTCTAATTTGTGTCAGAGGTTAAGGTAATGGGAGCTAAGAAGTTAATTTTACAGTGCTGAATTTAGTTATAGGATCAAATTAAATATTGAAACAGAATTTTGCAAGTAATAACTTTAAATAGTATTACAATGTTATAATGATATGCTATGTTATGAAAATTATACTAGAAAATTTTAGTTATATTAAAATTGATAATAAGAAATGGTTCTTTTACAGTTTGTTTTAATATTGAAAAAATGGGTTCTTAGAAAACAAATAAAGGTTGGAGAAATATAATTATATGTTTCCACAAACAGTTAGCTTGATATCTTTCAAGCACTTCTACTGAACTCAGTCAAATTTAGCACACATTTTACGTTTTGGTGAAGCAGATTCTGAGAATAAAAAAGAGGGCATTCCACATTCCTTCTAGCACCCTTCATACATGTTGACCGATTTATAGAAATTTAATTTTGAAGATGTAATTCCTAATCATTATTCGTTATTTACGATTTTGTCAAGGGTATTGCATTGCACTGCTATGGTAAGTTTTAAAAAACCGATATGATAACCACGCCCCTTCTAGTGCCTTTAATATAAATTAGGTAATTTTACGGATGTATTACTAGATTCATATTCTTCATTCAATTGCGCCAAATTCAGTAGAACTTAGTGAACATCAGGCACCTAGTAAACTTAGCCTTACGAGTGAAAATATACTACATTGCCACGCCCATTAGGGTACCATTTTCACAAATTGGCTGCTTTAGGAAAGCTAATGATATCATGCCCTTTCAGCTCACCTGGCTGTAATGGTTTTTGCATACTTTTCAATGTATTCTATAATTTTCTCATCTGATACTGTAGACTTAAACGAAGAAATATTTAAAAAAAATTTATTCCGCCATTGCATCCATTGCATACATGGTTTCTGCCCTCACATCTTTGCACTTTACTCTGGACTGTGAAACCTTTAATATATTTTTTGTTTTGCATTAGAGAAAAACCTGAATCATCCACTTCACAATCGATAGTAACGCCGTCACTGCTTGGCCTCTACGGCCAGCCACAGCCTGTGTTTGAACTTATTAACAAGTATATTTTCAGAAATCTGCAGTTGTTGTTTATTTGATTTTCAAAATTGTTGGCGTTAATTCATTGAATTTCCTATTTAAATCTTTTATATTCTCACTGACTGAGACTGATGATTCAATTGGGTTTCTAAATTCTCTTAACTTTGCTGATAATAAAAAATGAATGTAATCATTTCAGATGATGATTTATTAGCACGCAATAAATTAGTTTCTATTCTACAAATGTAACAAGAAATATAAATCAATTTAAGTGCATTCATATATGTCGTGCTGAGAGTAAAGTATTTGGTGGAAAGTATAGTGGGAATAAAATAGAAATAACTGACCTCAAATACTCTCTGTAAAGACGGGCAAATGAAACGTTTTCAACTTTTGGTGCAAAAATTTATACCAGCCCAGAAAGCATGTTATAATGTTAAGATATTGCTAATGATTTCATATTTCATATAATGGATGTCCAACTCTTTCAAACAAGGAAAAACTGCTACAGCCTACTTATCGAACGTATTAATTTTTGGAGTTCAGAGAGAGAGTTGGTATCTCTATATCATTTTTCGCCAATGTTAGCACAAAAAAATAATAGTTATTGCTCCAAAAAATATGATAAGAAATACAAATTCTTGCAGAGAGATTTCGACGGAGAGTCCATGGCATACGGAGGTAGTCCATAAACTAGCCGACCTAACAAAGAAGTCATAAAAAAGTTTTGAACAATTTTCTTTATTTTTCAACATAATCTACTTTCAGCCCGATACACTTTTCCAGCGATATTCAATAGCTTCTATACCCTGTTTATAGTAAGAACTGTCAAACTCCTTAACATAACCATCAACCGCAGACTTCACCTTTTCATTGTTGGCAAATATTTTACCGCCGAATTATTTTTTCAAGATTATAAATAGGAAATAGTCCTAGGGAGCTAAATCTGGCGAATATGGTGCGTGAAAAAGCAATTCAAACTTTAATTCATTAATTTTGGTCATCGCAATAATGGATGTGTGAACTGGATTATTGTCCTGATGGAACAACACTTTCTTTTTCGCCAAATGCGGCCTTTTCCATTATTTCATCACCTAAACGCTGCCATAAATTAGCATAATATTTGCCGATGATGGTTTTTCCATACTGAAGATAATAAATAAAAGTAATCCCATGCGCATCCTTGCTTTCAAATGGAACCATCTTCGCCTTCTTTGGACATGATTTGCCCATTCCGGTCTACTGTTTGGACTGTTCTTTTGTATCAGGTGTGAAGTGGTGGACCCATGTCTCATCCATGGTTATAAATCGACACCAAATTTCGGCTTTATTGTGGTGAAACATCGCCAAAGTGACATTATTCTGTTAAAACATCTTCATAACATTGTTTTCGCTCTATTGAAAGCAAGCGCGGCACCCAAATTGTGCACAGCTTTCTCATCTTCAAACCTGCGATCAATATACCTATACATACAGCGAATAACACTTTTTGGAATACCAGTCAAATCAGCTAGCTCATGCCTCTTCAGCTAGCAAGTATGTATCTAATATCATTTAGTGGGTTTTCTTTATCCTGCCACCTCAATTGGTCGACTCATCTTGGTAAATCGTACGGACTCATTTAAACTTGGCTACCTAAAATTTTGCAGCCGTAACCGAAGGAGCAGACTCCCCCAGAATAGAATCCAGCTCGGCTTTAATATTGGTTGGACAGAGTTTTTTTTTTAAATGGAAATATTGAATTGCATAACGGTGACCATTTTTCACAAAGATCGTTTATTTTTGAAGACTCAAATAAAAATACTAAACAACCTGGTGTCTTGAAACTTAAAACATATGTTCTGTAAGGTTGCCACTTTTTAGCAAAATAATGTTTTCAAACTACTGGCATCGGTTCGGCTAGTTTTGTAACCGCCCTCGTAAAGAATAATAATATAGATGATTCAATTCGCTGTTGGCTACAAACAATTAAAATATGGGACTAGTAGGCTCAAGCAATTTTTTCCTGTTTGATAGAGTTTGACGTTAATTTGGTTCAAGTCCATGATATTTACTATTTCTAAGCTGTACAAAACTAGTACAAAATATTCCCAAAAACAATAACTCATTATGCTTTCAGGCATAGTATAAACATTGGAGATATTTAGCTTGCTCGAATCTACGGAAAATATCGGAGGCGATCGAGTTAAAGTCTCTATGTTATTCCCTTCCATGGGAATAATATAGAATATACGTTCAATAGTTTTATTTATTCATACCGAGTTTGCAGCGGATTTATAATGTTTTCCGTGTTGGGGGTAATAAATTGCAAGATTTTTGCGTAATATCGGATCTTCCACTTTAACAGACTCTTCAAATTCAGCATGATTTCTGCACTGTACTTTGCTTTCCCTCTGAGTTCACATTCTTTACCGTAGACCTCTCTTGATTTTACTTATAGCGAGTTTTACATTTCTTTCTAGTTCTCTGTGGTTTCTGAAGTATTCGAAAAACAAAGAGAGATCTCTCACTCTCACTTATTATTGAGTATTCGGTTTTGTGCTCATCGGCTATTGCTTTTGTTAGTTGTGGAAGTATATTAATGGCGTTCGGTTGTTTTTGGATGATCGTATGATATGGAATTGAATCAATAAAGCATTAAGAAAAAAATACCTTGTTAATTAACATTAATTTCAAATTTGGTCGCAGATTTGAACAAAGATTGGTTAACATAAGAATTTTCTAAGTTTTGTGCTCCGAATTCAATAAGAGCAGATTTTTGATAGCCGAAAATATCTAAACTTAAAAAGACATTCGGTTAGAAGATTCAAATTTGTTTCGGATCGACTTTTGGGCATTTAGTTGACAGGGTAAGTTCGTTATTCTATAAGTACTTTTGCCATTTAAATAAATCATTATTTGGTCTTTAGCATTCAAAAGGGCTACAATAATTTTGTCGCCTGGGGTCTAAGAAATTGAATTTTGAAAGCAAGTATTGCATATATAAATACATATAATTTTATATTAAGGGCTTAGTAAAATGAAATCCATTATTTTTGCATGACATTTAAGGTTTTATTTAGCATGGTTAGAATGTTTTAATTTAGGTCAGATATGCGCCATTTAGTCTGATGGCATATTGCCAGGGTGATTGTACCTCTCTCCTGGGAACCCTCATCCCCATTGGCAAAAAAAAAGCTGGGACGATCAGTTTCCACATGCTTCTCTTGAGGCGAATTTTCGCCAGTAAAATCATATGCCATAGATAGGAATAGGTGGTAACCCTTGATAACGGGTACGGATTATAAGGTAAATGCATGAGAACTTGCCAATCAAGCTCCCGGAGCTTTTGGTGAGTCACTATGGTCTAATTGTCGAAAGGTCCTCTACAATTGAGTACAATAAAGAAACGTTGTTGCGTTGTTAGTTAATACAAATTCTATATCTCTAGAAAAACTGAATGAAGATTCGCCAAAATCATCCGAATTTTTTAGGCTTTGTATACCAAATGCGAAGAGAGGTGTCAAAAGTCACAAAATTTAGCAAAATATTAATTGTACAGAATATTATGTCAATTTTGGGTATAATTCTAAGTACTGGATGAGTTAGAATCTCAAATTTAATAAGTCATTACTTGACCTGTGGGTCATTTCAAAGGCTTTAAAAATTTTCTACGCTCACAAAATACTTCGATGTTATGTTACGGCTAGAGAAGTACTTGAGAGTATGTATCGCGATTTAATATATACATATATATAACTTATTTCGCTTATTTTTATTCTAATATTGCAATATCACAAAATTTGCTGTGATTTGAGGTCGAAAATATCTTGTTGTTATGTCAATATTATTGATATAACTGATATTACGAGGGCGATTCCAAAACTAGTCGACCTTGGCTCATAAATGGTCGACTAAGTTTCAAGGCGCCACGTTGCTTAGTATTTATATTTGAGCCATCAAAAGTAAACAATCTCAGTGAATTTGTAAACATGGGAAAAATTGGTCAAAGTTATGTAATTCAATATTTCCATTTGAAAGGTCTCAGTCCAACCAATATTAAAGCCGAGCTAGATTATACTCTGGGAAGTCTGCTCTTTCGTTTACGACTGTAGTATATTGGGTAGCAGAGTTTAAGTGAGGTCGTCGTTGACCAATTGCACCAGACAGGGTAAAGAAAATCCGCAAAATGGTGTTGGATGATATGAATGTCTGTTGAAGGTGCTTGAGCTAGCTGAAATGATATCCATTTCAAAAAGTGTTACACATCGTATATCGGCCGAAGATTAGAAGATGCGAATGCTATGTACAAGGTGGGTGCCGTGCTTGCTTTCAGTAGAACAAAAGTAACATCGTGACGACGTTTCACGATGTTTTGGTAGAGTGATAGCTGTTTCACCGCAATAAAGCCGAATTTTTGCGTCAGTTTATAACCATGGATGAGACATGAGTCAACCACTTCACCACCACCTTCTGCGACAAAGGGAAAGTCAAAGCAGTGGACTGGAATGGGAGAATCGTGTCGAAAGAAGGCAAAGACGGTTCAATCTGCAAGCAAGGTTATGGCGTCTGTTTTTTTTGGGATGCGTAGGGGATTATTTTTATTGGTTAAGGAAAGAAAGGAAAAATCACCAGCGGCTAATATTATGCTAATTTATTGCAGCGCTAAGTTGTATTAGCATCACTGTTTAACAACAAGTGCAAGATTGTTGGCTCAGTGAAAATAAAAAGTTTTTTAAGGTTTATACCCGTCTCAGTGCGTGCTAGTAGTACTAGCTATTTTTATAAATCCCCCAAAATTAATACAAGCTGAAGTTATATTCATATTTACCCAGGTGAGAGTAATTAAACAAAATTGCCTTGCGGGCACCCGCAGTACGTGCTTGTGTTTTTTGTTTTTGCGAATCACGTCAACAGCTGTTTAGCTGAATTGTGTGATTCGTACAAAAAATAGTACGAATATAGTTCAACCACACGCAGGGTTTAACATACCTTTAGGCGTATTTATAAATGGACAGGGTTACGGTGTCTACTCCCCCAGTTGGGGAACTCTCAGTTAACACGCCAAAATCGTTAACAATTCCGAAACCTACTAAAACTGTAATGACACCAGTACCAGGACTTAATAGTCCAAATGTAAATTCCCTTACTCCAGGAAATGCTAGAAATCGTTATGAGATTGTAATTTCTCATAACGAACCCATTGTATCCGAGGAGACAGGAAACTCCTGGACCGAAGTTCCATCAAAAAGGCCTCGCAGTCCAAACTCATCCCCGAAAAATCGGAAACAGGCTACTTTGGATGAGTACTGGTTGGGTGATCGACCAAAAAATCAAAATCGATTTTCTGGGCTTGAAGCCGATGAACAGCTTAAACAAAAGGAAGTCGTTCACAAACCTCCTCCAATTTTTGTTGATGGTGTAGTCAAAATCCAACCACTAATTAAAGAACTCAACGAAAAAGTAAATGAAGGATACATTCTTAAGGTACTAAACCACAATAAAGTAAAAATACTACCTAAAACCCCGGAATTCTTTTCGAAAATTGTGAAAGTTTTGGAAAATAAAAAAACAGAATTCTACACTTATAAATTGAAAGAGGAAAGAAATTTTAAAGTAATGTTAAGAAATCTCCATTATTCGACGGATGCGGAGCATATTGTTGATGCTCTTAAAAATTTAGGACACAACGTCAAACATGTCCATAATATAAAAAGCAGGTATACCCAACTTCCCTTGTCTTTTTTTAGGATTAAATTAGAGCCCCATGAAAACAATAAGGATGTATATCAAATTAAAAGCTTGCTTAACACGATCGTGTCTTTTGAACCCCCCCGACCAACGAGGGAAATCGTACAATGTTCTAATTGTCAACACTACGGACATACGAAGGCTGGGTGCCATAGGAAACCCAAGTGCATTAAATGCGCTGGAGAGCATCTATCAATAAATTGTTCTCGAAAAGCTCCAACTGCAGATGTAAAATGTGTTTTGTGTGTGCCAGGTCTATCAAAAGATCATTAACCCCAATAAAACCCCAAGAGAGCCGATAATTATGCCCAGCAGAAAACAACATCTCGCGTTGTTTTTGATAAAAATGTTACCTTTAGGCAACCTCCTGGTTATTTCCCCGTTTTACCAGGCCCTCGTAAAGCTGTCTGACAAACACCCCTCGTCAGGTCCCGTAGAGTCAGCCCCTCTTATTGCTGAAAAGCAACCTGGCACCGCCTTGCTAGGCACTTTTCCCGCCTTAGGTGGAAATTAGCCGGCACCTCTGCAAGGCAAGGCCGCCGAAAGGCGCCATGGATTCACATATGCAGAAACCGCTAGAAACGGAAACAATCCAAGACATAATATAAGAGAACCTGATACAAATCCAACAGAGAGCATATTGATCACTACACTCACTAATGAATTCCGCGAAATGATGGCGGTAATGAAGCAGATGATGCAGCAAATGACTGCAATGACCACAATGTTGGTAACTCTAATGTCTAAAATGCCATAAATTCGATCGATTGATAATAGTCTTGTGGAATGCAAACGGGTTATCTAAACACAACCTGGAAGTCAAAACACTTGTAGATATGCATAATATCGACATTCTGCTTGTCTCTGAAACTCATTTTACCCGTAAGGATTATTTTTCTATACCGAACTATAAATTCTATCACACAATACATCCAGATGGTACAGCACACGGAGGCTCTGGAATACTTATAAGAAACAACATAAAACATCATTTGTCAAACCCATATGCAAGGGCAGAAATACAAGCCACAACAATAGTGGTTGAAGATTGGTCCGGCCCAATAAGTATCTCCGCAATATATAGTCCCCCCAAACACAAAATAAGTTGTAAAATGTACAAGGAGACTACAATGCCAAAAACACCCTCTGGGGCTCTAGGCTAACAACAACAAAAGGTCGTCAACTTCAATATGCAGCTGAATCAATGAACCTATACACGGTATCAAGTGCACAACCAACTTATTGGCCAACAGACTGCAGCAAAATCCCCGATTTACTAGATTTTTGTGTGACAAGAGGTATTAAGAAAGAGACAGTGCAATGTGAATCCATTTATGACTTGTGGTCTGACCACACCCCAGCAAAGGTAACTCTGGGCAGAAAAATATTGCCTGCATCAAGAAGTTGTGTACTCCATAATAAACGAACTGACTGGAATCTCTTTCGACATTTGGTAAAAGCTAATGTAAATATACATATTGTTTTAAACTCAGATAACGATATAATAAATGGAGTTGAGCAGTTTAATAATATTATCCAACAAGCAGCTTCGAATTCTACCCCTTTGAATGAAAAAAATATACCCGAACGGAACAAAGTTCCATTGAGTATAAGAGAAAAAGTGGCTGAAAAGAGAAAGGCAAGAAAAAAGTGTCAGAGAACTAGATATCCGCCTGATAAAGTGGTTCTAAATAAATTAACAAAAGAACTCAAAGAGATCTTAAGTGTAGAGGATAGTAGAAAAACTGATAGAGATCTGGAAAATTTAGATGCAACTGCAGCTACCGACTACTCTCTATATAAACTAATAAAGCGTACGAACAAGTCCATAAAACACGATCCCCCTATTCGAACCATACAGAATACATGGGCTAAAAGTGATTCTGAAAAAGCTGAAACTTTCGCAAAACATCTGGAGAAAGTGTTCGTACCTAATGAACAACATGATAATGACACTTTTTTAAATGAGCTGCACAACTTTCTAAATGAAGATTACCAGATGGACTTGCCTATTACACAAATTACCACCTGCGAAGTTAAAAATATAATTGCTGATTTAAAAGACCGAAAAGCTCCGGGATACGACTTGATCACTGCTAAAGTCTTAAAAGAATTGTCTCAGGAAGGCTTACAGCTTCTAACGAGAATATACAATGCAATCATTTTAAAGTTGTACATTCCGCCACAATGGAAAATATCTCAGGTGAAAATGATACGAAAACCTGGAAAACCACCCGAAGAAACCTCTTCTTACAGGCCCATAAACCTCCTACCTATACCATCAAAAGTCCTCGAAATTTTATTTCTCCGAAGATTAAACCCCATAATAGAGTCAAAAAAACTAATACCTGATCACCAATTTGGTATTAGACAGGAACATGGGACGATTGAACAGGTTCATAGATTAGTTGAACTGATAAATAAATCTTTCGACACGAAAAAGTATTGCAATGCGGCATTTCTGGACATTTCACAAGCCTTTGATAGGGTACGGCACGAAGGTTTATTATTCAAGTTGAGGAAAATGTTACCCACGAATTTCTTCATTTTTCTGAAATCTTATCTATCTGAACGAACCTTTTTTGTTAAACACGGCGAAGACATGTCGGACATGCTTAAATCGCATGCGGGAGTACCTCAGGGCAGCATTATTGGTCCTACCTTATATCTGATTTTCACTTCGGACCTACCCACAGAAGAAGGGACTCTTATCGGCACGTTTGCAGACGATACAGCTGTTCTTGCCACTGATGTCAACCCGGATCAAGCATCTAGAAAATTGCAAAATCATCTCGATACCATAACAAAATGGCTACGGAAATGGAGAATAAAGGCAAACGAAACGAAATCGGTTCAGGTAACGTTTACACTTCGGAGAGGATGTTGCCCTCCCGTGTCTATTAATAATGTTGAAATACCTCAAGCAAATGATGCAAAGTATCTAGGCATTTATTTGGACAGAACACTAACTTGGAGAAAGCATATATTTACAAAAAGACTGGCCTTGGGACTCAAACTAAGACCCTTAAGTTGGCTTTTGAATGGCAAATCCAAATTATCCCTAGACAACAAATTAAAAATCTATAAATGCGTCTTAAAGCCCGTATGGACATATGAAATCCAGTTATGGGGGACTGCAGCAAACTCCAAACTTTAAATATTACAACGCTTTCAATCCAAAGTACTGCGAACCATTACCGGTGCACCCAGATACTTCTCGAACGAACCAGTTGCATAGAGAATTGAAAACACCCTTCATTAAGGAAGAAGTCCAAAAATACTCCGCTAGATACATGAATCGTATTCAAAAACATCCGAATCAGCTGGCGTCCAATCTGATGAACGAAACACCATTATTTACCAGACTAAGGAGGAGAACCACACAGGACCTGGCTACTGAGGACGAATAAAGCAGTAGGGACACTCAAGGAAGTGTTCCCGAATGGAAAATAAAATTTTAGTATATAAGTAGTATGTAGGCCAATGTGAATATTAATGAATGTCCAATGGACAGATTGTAATAAATCCAGAATTCAAAAAAAAAAAAAAAAAAAAAGTTGATGAAATTATGGAAAAAAGTCGCATTAGGCGAAAGAGAAAGCGTTGTTTCATCAAGACAGTACTCCGTTTCACACATCCTCTGTTGCGATGACTAATATTAATGAATTAAAGGTCAAATTACTTCATCCCGCAACCTTATTCGTCAGATTTAGTCTCTTTCGACTATTTTCTATTTCCACATTTCAAAAAATGGCTCGGTGGTAAAAGATTTGCCAACAATGAAGAGGTGGAATCTGCGGTTGATGGCTATTTTAAGGAGTCTGATAGTTCTTACCATAAACAGAGATAGAAGCTATCCAATATCGCTGGAAAATGTATCGGGCTAAAATCAGATTATGTTGAAAAATAAAGAAATTTGTGGTGGTGTTCTTTGGTCGACCACGGCTACTTGAGCCTCGAGGATTCCACTCTAGCGCAGCCCTTGTGATGATATCTGGTTTTTTTCTGATGGTATGGCAGATCCAAAACAATTTTCTACGTTTTATTTATGTTGGTTTAGGTTCCTCGTTGGTTACCTTCCAGAGATCCGTATTGTTGATGTTGTTAGGCCGGAATATCCTGCATATGATTTGGAGGGACTTGTTGATGCATACCTGCTGTTAGCCAGGTTTCACTTTCGTACAATAGAGTTGATTTTACACATGCATTCAATACTATAAGCTGGTTCATCTGTATATTTGTGAGCTTCTTCATATTGATTTTAGTCGTCCGAATGCCGCTCTTGCTTTACTGAGTCCGTTATTATATTTATATCTGTTTCTGCGCCGCCATTCGTTGTCACTGTACCGCCTAGATAGTAGAGGCTATCTACGTATTCGACTGGTTGGCCTTGTTGTATGATGTTCACTGTGCTAACGTTGCTGATGTTCATAGCTTTGGATTTCTTGATATTTATCTCAAGTTCAACATTGCGTGCTAATCTTTCCAGGTCTTCTAATTTTACTTGGATGTTGGCGATCATGTGCGAATGTAGACAAAGATCATCCGTATTATTCAAATCCTTGAGTTGGCGCAAGAGACTTCATGTAATTCCTCTTCTTTTTGAGTAGACTTCTCTCATGATATCATCCAGCAAGATGGTGAATACTTGAGGAGGCAGTGGGCATCCCTGCATCCAGTATTTATGTGAAATGATCGGCTGATGCTCCCGTTGTGAAGAACTGAGAGTTAGGCATCCTCATACATTCAAGTTATTTTCTGGGGTACTCCTTTTCTTCTCAATGCTTATCATATGTCAGTCTGTCTGGTAGTATTGACGACTTTCTTAAAATCTACGAACAGTAGGTATAGGGCAGTATGCCATTCTAGGGATTGTTCTATTATGTTGGCCTGATCCATGCAGCTAGTGTTTGGCCGACAACCTACTTGTGAGCTCTATAAGGCTCCTAATAAGGTAATTTAGAAATGTCGTTCCTACATTATATTTTTGCATGGAATGGACACCATTTTAAATCGCACTTCAGCATCTCTTTAGCAGAAATTTCAAGAAATTTTTCAAAATTCTTGTTATACAGAAACTAATTGCTTTACCTTTACTAACCATCGCTGTATAGTATTGGTTCCACTGTGCTTCTTGGATTGTTCCTTTAGGAATAAAGCGACATTTGCCGAGGAAACTGAAACTAGAATGAACAGCAAATATTACAATAATTGAACACAGTCAACAAAGGCAAAACGGAGACGTAAGTACACATCATCAACCCTGGAGCCCAGCAGCGCACATCCTGCAATACTGCCACCATTACCATCATTATCGTCATCTTCTTCTGGGCTAACCAGGAAAAGCTCCGCAGCAATAGCACAATACTAACCCAAAGACGACTAAGAAGACATTGTAAAATTGTAATAATATGTCGTAGGGAACATCACCATAGGGGGTTTCCTAGTTTGGCTCTGTGTGGCTACAAACAGGATGACATTAACATCGTATGAGATGTAGGGCGATTTGTACTCGGTGGCATCGATTGTGTGCCACTGAATGAAATTACATTCAAATATATATTGCAACATCCTCCACAACAGAATCTAACTGCACCACTGCCTGTCTTCCTTCCCCGGCTAAGTGGAACAGTGGGTGGATGAGTCATACTAGCAGTACGAATGTGTTGTTATATTTTGTCATATTGTATAAAAAGAATTATAATAAAGATAGTATGAGGAAGAGAAAAAAAAACTGGAACAACTACTACTGGCAACAACCTGTAATGCACCAAACCATATGGCTGCAATGTTGATTAAAGCCACGATAATGAGCTCCAGAATGAGGGCGATGGCGATGACGCTGGCGCTCTTCGTACTATTCCTGCGGCTGACAATGATGAAGTCATTCAGCACAAAAGGTCTTTACTAGATGGAATTTATGGACTCACATTTTTCCATGTTGTTGGGCAAAAGATAAATTTCAGTTTTTTGCTTGGTCCGTATGATCTCAATAAATGGATACATGTTGGATGTTGGAGAATAACCATGTGATCTTAGTTGGTTAGTTGGCTGGTTGGTTTTTTTTATTGAAGCTTTAGATGTTTGAAACAATGGGTAAGAAAACAACGGAAGTGAAAATACCAATAACAACGAAGAAATTGAAGCTAATACACAGTACATAATAAAGTAATATCAATATGTATGCAATACAGACGAATGAATAAAGAATTAAGAGTTGGAAACTAGAAGAGTTTAGAAGAATTTCACAAGATTGTGCTTCTGTATACTAATTCTAATAAATTTTGCATTAGCTTTGAACTTTTTCTTCAAATGCTCATTTTATTATTGTTGAAAAATTGTGCTGTGGCTTCAAACTTCGAAGTGGGCGTCAAACTGTCTCCAGTTGCATCAAACTATTTTCAAGTTGCAACGAAACTTTTACGCAGTATGTCATTAGCAAGAGTTTTCTTACTAAGACCAGGAAAAGTTTCTTGCATCTCTTCAGAATTACAGTAAATCGGTTGCCTCCTTTTCTTCTTTGCTAATAAAGGAGGAACAAAGCCCGGTTGAGGTCATCTTTTACTTCACTTAGGTGGCGACTAGAATAGACGTCCACATTTATTATACGCCGAATTTAGAAAATAATTCCAACCAATTCGGTCTTCTTCGCATTCTCTAAGATACGTTACATCAAGTCTGACAATATTTGGGAAATTTTTATGACAAAATATTTCAAGTTGCTGTTTATTTAGATAATTTTGAGCTAACTTTGTTGAAATCTAGATTTGTATAAACTTTGGACAATTTCATTATGCGAACTGAAATTTTTTGGACATCATCTTATTATAAAAAAGATCGGTTTTAAGGGATCGGTATTACAAAATTTGAAGAAAATTTTTCCACCTAGAAAGTTCATTCTTGACACTGTTAATGTTTAGTGCCACAGATTTGCCCGATTTTATTTCGCCAGAATTATACCTTTAAAATGTTAAATAAAGATCAATAACACACAAAAATTTCGTTCATTCTGATCTCAAATATTACCTTCAAATCAAAATATGGTCATAACTTCTTATAAGATCTCAAATGATGGATAATTTTGTGCCGTAAAATTGCGAATCTTTAGTGGATACGGTTTTTCGTTAAAAATATCGGCTTTAAGCGAGTATTCAGTATCACAAATATCGACAAAACTGTTTTCACCCAGAAAATTCAGTCTTAACATTTTAACGGTTAATTTTGAATTGATAATTGAGACTGTGGGTTTTACCTGAATGCAGTCTTTTTAAATGGAATATTCTGTGTATGTCGATAACAATATTCGTTGCATTTTACAGGAATTATTAAATTCCTTTTGTCGCCACGTTAACACAACTGTCCTCTATACTGACGCGGAGTTTGAAAGCTATCCGTCAAGTGTGTTTTTAAATTTGTACAATAAATGAGAACATCGAATAAAGAATTTTCTCTCCATTTTTGTATTGCAAATTGAATTTTATGAGCCGAATCACTGAAAGTATTAGAGATGGCTTAAGGTGAGTCGATTTTTTCAGAAACACATGCACATGAGAACTACAATGGGTTCAAAAGTGGTCGAGGTGGGCGGGAAGATTTGTTTTGCTCTGGTCAGACATCAACGTCTTCAACTGAACTGGACGAAAATCGCTATTTAAGTTTGAGAGAGATAACTGATAAACTTTCTTTGTATGACGGACTAATTCGTTCCATTTGGAACAATTGTGAAGACTGAGGGGTTGCGGTTCGGCAGGTTTCGAAAAATGTGAATTTTCTTCAAAAACTCACTCGCGTAATGGTCGTCGAAGAAATGCTAGAAAGAGTCAATTCCGACCCCACGTTCATACAAAGCATTCCAACTGGTGTTAAGACTTGATATTCAAACCATTCAACAGGATTCGGGTCGGTCAAAAGTCAAGATAATGTTAACTGTTTTCTTTGATTGTCGCAGTGTTGCGCACTCGAAATGCTTGGTAGAAGTCGAAACAGTAAACGAAGAATATTATTTGGTTATCATTCGGCATTTGAGACTGCAAAGTCGTCAAAAAATTCCAGATTTGTCGAAAGAACATTCAGTAATTTTGCACCACGATAAACCAGCATGTCTCAAAGCAATCATTGTGAATGAAAAAATAAATAACTTCTTTATGTTTAATTTATCTACAATATGAAACAAGTAATTAATTTGTAACATTAACATTTCATTTTAGGTAAGTCAACTTTCCTGTATTTTCGTAAAAGATGAAGGAATCCAACAACTTCGAAAACTATTTAGAACTGATATTAAGGATTTCTTATTGAACAGATGATATAGTAAATATACATATTTTTTAAAAGAATTATGAAACTAAAATAAATAAATAAATAAATAAATAAATAAATAAATAAATAAATATAAATATAAATAAATAAACAAATAAATAAATAAATAAATAAATAAATACATAAATAAATAAATAAA
>JAHXMU010000525.1:2988547-3050799 GCA_019455685.1 Philornis downsi | reverse complement strand
ATAAATAAATAAATAAATAAATAAATAAATAAATATAAATATAAATATAAATAAATAAATAAATAAATAAATAAATAAATAAATAAATAAATAAATAAATAAATAAATAAGTAAATAATTGATTAATTAAATGAAATAACAAATGAATAATAGAACAAATAAACAAATAATTAAACAAAATAATAAATGAATAATAGAACAAATAATAAATATGGAAAAAATTATAAACATCCCTTGTTCTTATTATTGCTTAGTATAATCTAGAAATATTCGTACATCCTTGTTTCAGGGTCATATAGAAAATATGTGAAAAATTAGTACAGAAATAGCAGTCGGGTGGACTGCATTTCTCCTTAATGTATTTTACGTTGGGACAAAGGTATCAGGGATGCTAGAAGAGAGTGATAAATTCTTAAAATCTTATCAGAAACTACGCAGAATTTAAGCATAATGATATAAGCAGTATTATAACTTTCCGATGTACTCTCCTTCATCTAACTCCATTAATTTTTCCTACCCTATATTAAAGCATAACAAAAGAAACAATATTATAACTTTCTCATATAACTTCATTAATCTATCATCAATTTTTGTTAAATCGACAAAGATCTTACCTAAAACTACTCTGACTACTACCAATTACTGCTTTCTGACGTCACCTCATTAATCTAACTCCAGTAATTTTTGCTAAATTGGAAAAGATTTCATCAAAAACTACTCTGAATTAAAGCATAATAAAAGAAATAAAATTATAACTTTCTAACTACAGTAATTTTTTTCTAAATCGACAAAGATCTCATCAAAAATTACTCTGAATTAAAGCATAATAAAAGAAACAAAATTATTACTTTCTGACGTCTCCTCATTAATCTAACTTCACTAATTTTTGCTAAATCGACAAATTTATATGTGCAGTACCTAAAGGAGAGTGGTGATACTTGATGTGAGCTAAATTATACTGAATTTAGTTCAATTGAATGAAAAGAATGAATCTGGGAATATATGAGCTAAATTAGGTGTTTTGGAATTTACCAGAGAAGACGTGGGAATCTGGTCGATTTCTTTGAAGTTTTTTAAACATTGTAGCTCAATAAAAAAATTAATTTCGTAAAATCGGTAGATTTGTGTGGGACGTACAATAAGGAGTGCTCACCAATTTTAGTCTCATAACTTAGTTCTTTAAACACATGATATATATCAAATTTGGGAGCATTCAATATCACTGCTTGAAAGATATGAAGCTAAGAGCATATGAGTTAAGTTAGCGTTTGGTTTAGAAGTTCCTAGAAAATGCGTAATTGCTTAGTGGATTCTTTTAGCTTTTACAAGAAATTACAAATTCATATGACGGACAAAACTGTAGGCTACTGGAACCTATAATTAAAAATTACGGACTTAAGATCGAGTTGCCGAAAAGCGGCCTATTTGTATGGGAGTTAAAAGAGGGGCTTGTTTCTCCCTTCTGAGGTTCTACATTGGCGAACGCTCAACGTGTACCAAACTGAACTAAATTTTGAGGGATGAAAAGCGTTCTCATCTTTCATACAAATAGGCCAGCTTTCCTCTATAATTTTTACCTATAAGTTGCAGTAGTTTACAAGACTGTAAATTGTATTAATTTCGTAATTATTCGAAAAGTTGAAGAAAACAAGAAAAAGAGCTTACGAACACATGGGTTAGGTCGGTCGTTTGTACTAGAAGAGGCGTTGTTAATCGATCATATTGGACAACATTTTTGACTATTGCAGGGAGGTACTAGAATGGCGGGTCGACGTGTCCCATTTACAATCATCGCCTGCGATTTTGTAACTATTTTAGTAGTACTTAGTACTTTATATACTTCGGGTGTTACATTTATTCCATATCAAATGATGAATACTTTCATACCTTCGGGCGAAGATGTATAAGTCAGTTGTAGTGCGATCAAAAGGCTAAAAGGTCAATGGAAAAGTAATGACTTTGGTAAGGAGATCCCTTTTTGTAGGCATAATGACATAAATCTTGTGTAGGATATGCAGAATATGGTGGAAATATTCACTCTTCGGAGGATATTGACATAAATTTGGTGAAGAATACAGAGAGTATGCTACAATTGTGGAAGTTTTACTTAAACTAATTGCTAGTTCTGGAAGTCAGTATACGTATGACTGCCTATTACCGACCCAAAGCTATATCAGCCATTTGTGTGAGCGTAAACTCATATCATTGTTTTGTCTACTTTCATAGTTAAAAACATCAGTCATAGTCTTCTGTTAGTAATTGCACGAAAATGTATTTTTTGTTGTCCCTCTTTATTGCAATACCTAGAATAGTATGCTAATACGAGGGCGGTTCCAAAACTAGCGGACCTGAAGTATGGATGGCGCCAGTACTTTGAAGAAAATTACTTTGGTGAAAAGCGGCAATCTTATAAAACATACGCAGTTTCAAGGCGCCACGTTGTTTAGTATTTTTACTTGAGCCATCAAAAGTAAGGGATTTTAGTGAATTTGTAAACAAGATTGGTTACCGTTATGTAATTCAATATTTCCATTTGAAAGGGCTCAGTCCAACCCATGTAAAATCCGAGCTATATTTTACTCTGGGGAGTCTGCTCCTTTGTTTACGACTGTAAAATATTGGTAAGCAGAGTTTAAACGAGATCGTACAAGCTAGCAAACTGAACACCGTAGTGGTCGACCAATTAAAGTGTCCACGTCAGACACGCTTAAGAAAATTCACAAAATGGTATTGGAAGATCTTCAGCTGAAGGTGCGTGGGATAGCTGAAATGATAGCAATTTCAAAAAGTGTTATATCGTACATCGTATATTGACCAAAGATTTGAAGATGAGAAAACTGGGCGCAAAATGGGTGCTGCGCTTGCTTTCAGTAGAGCAAAAACAGCGTCGTGAAGGTATTTCAGTAGAGTTTGTTAGAGTTCGGCGTTGTTTCATCGCAATAAAACCGAATTTTTACGTCGATTTGGAGGCATGAGCGAGACATGGATCCACCACTTCGCTCTTGAGACAAAGAAACGGTTAAAGCACTGGACTGAAATGGGGGAAATGTGTCTAAAGAAGGTGAAGACGGTTCCATCTGCAAGCATGGCATCTGTTTTTTGGTATGCACATGAGAGTAGTTTTATTGATTATCTTCTGAAAGAAAGAACCATTAAAGGTGAATATTATGCTAATTTATTGCAGAGTTTAGGCGACGAAATTTTGGGAAAAACGACGCATTTGGCGGAAAAGAAAGTGTTGTTTCATCAAATTAACACATCCACTATTGAGATGGCTAAAACTAACGAATTGACGTTCGAATTGCTTCATCACGCACCTTATCCACCATATTTAATTCCCTCAGGCTATTTTCTTTTTCAAACTTAGAAAAATTATTCGGTGGTAGAAGATTTGCTGACGATGAAGAGGTGAAGTCTGCGGTTGATGGATATCTTAAGATGTTTGACAGTTCCTACTATAAACAGGTTATAGAAGCTATTGATTATCGCTGGAAAAAGTGTATCGGGCTAAAAGGAAATTATGTTGAAAAATAAAGAAAATTTTTCTCAACTTGCCTTTGTATTTATCCATTCGAGGAACTTCAAAAACAATGTTTTCTGTGCATTTCAGATTCCTCATTCTGTTAAATTAAGCAAGACAAACAAAACTATTAAGAATTTTAATCGAGTGAAAAGTATATAAACGCATACCCTCTCCTCCTCCTCTGGGAATATCCTTTTTGAGTCCGTCGAGGGAGACCCAATTTAGCACAAAATAACAATTGCAAATGATTAGACCCCTAGAAAGGATAATAAAGCAGAAAAGGCAAACAAAATGTTGGTCTTTCTTACTTACACAAAATAAAAGGCTTTCAAAAGCGATACGAAACAGTATCCAATTCAGCTAAGAACGGAAAAAAGGGGAATAGAAAACTAAACTAAAAGACAAGTGTTGAAAGTTTTTCTCAACCTCGTTAAGTTAGAGCAGTGGAAATATTTCGAGGAATTGACATGAAATGCAGAAAAATAAAAAAAAGAATACACCTAAGGATTTAAATCGACCTCTTTAGAAGAAAATTTTAAAACTAAAGCCTGAAAGAAGAAGAAGCTTAAAGTAAATTCGCTCTTCACTTCCCTCCCTCTCCAACAAAAAAAGATAACGAATTGTAGTTTTAAATCCGCAAAATTTCAACGCTTTTATTTGCAGGTGTTTGGCTTGTGTTTTGCTGAATTTTTTGCTTTTCGAAGCCACAACAAAACTGCCTCTCCTTTGCCATAACTATCTAGAAAATCTTTTGAAAACTAGAAAATAAAGTTAGAAGCTAAGCTGAACACTAACAATAAAATCGCCGCATTGTCGTAACCCCTCTGTTAGTGAGAAGATGCAAAACGCTTCGGCATAAATTACTCATTTGGAAAAAAATACCGGCAAATATCCATGTGGCAGCAACAACATGAAGCATAACATGTAAAACCACAAACCCCTGCTCGGGCTTAAGCTCAATTCACGCCACCTGTCCACACCTTTCTTTTCGGTCTGGTCATCGACCACTATTCACGTCCTTCTCATTCGTTCCCATGCCCTCGTAGGGTTCGCTTGTTCGACCATTTTTTGCACTCCTCCGCGTTTTTTTTTTTGTTTTGAAAACCATTTAAATTTTTATTCATCGCTTTTTCTTGTTGCCTCTGAAAATTTTAGCGAGTGAGTGAATCTATTTCGTTGTTGGCGTGAGAGAATGGTGATTTTGTTGGGCCACAGGATAACAGGAGTTCACCACCACAATGGCCGTCATAAGGATATAAAAAATGTATAAAACAAAGTGGTCTGCAACACAATGAAAAGTAGAAACAACAACAATAACAACAGTCAAATGCAGTCAACTGTCTGTAAAAGGGTAACCACAGTCTGTGCGCTTTTGAAACTGAGTGAGAGGTGCGGGCAATAAAAGACCCTCAAATAAATTGTCAATACATTTTGGGGAATCACTTTTTTTCATTGCCTTCAAAAATATTTCAATGAAGGAAGACATTTTTGAATTATATAGAAGCTATCGTAAAAAATTTCCGTGGATGTCAAAATAATGCTAATAAAATTTGGTTTTTCAAATATTATCTATTAAATTGGATCCATTTTTCTGTTAATTAATTTAATTTATGTTAATTCAAAAATCACATTTTCTGCACTTCATGAGCACTCCAAAGGGAACAGTTGTAATTCAGCTATTCGAATTTGAACTATTATACTTTTGGATTAGATCAGAATCTAGGAAATAAACGTGAGCTTATCTTCTTCTAAGCTTGATTTTCAGTGTTATTGAAAAGGATCGTATTAGGTAGTGAAAATGTACATACAGTTAAAAAAGTGCCAAGATTTGCTCAATAAAACACAACATATTTGTTATTCGTTAAAATTTATTTTATTGTATTTAAATTATGAGGATTCTCAAACTCCTTAAAATAGCCATCAACCGCTAACCTCATCCCTTCATTGTTGGCAGATCTCTTACCACCGAGCCATTTTTACAAGTTTGGAAATAGAAAGCAGTCCGAGGAAACTACATCTGGCGAACAAGACAAGTGTTTAAGTAGTTCGAACTTTAATTAATTAATTTTGGATGTGTGAACTGGAGCACTGTCTTGATAAAACAACACTTTCTTCTTCGCCCAACTGCGACCTTTTCCATAATTTCACTACCTAAATGCTGCAATAACTTAGCGCAATATTCGCCGTTGACGGTTTTTCCTTTCTGAAGATAATCAATAAAAATAATCCCATGCGCATTCCAAAAAACAGACGTCACAGCCTTGCTTGCAAATGGAATCGTTTTCGCCTTCTTTGGACACGATTTTTCTTTTGCAGTCCAATGCTTTGATTGTTCCTTTATCTCAAGTGTGAAGAAGTGGGCCCATAGCTCATCCATGGTTCTAAATCGACAAAAAATTGAATTTTATTGCAGTGAAACATCGTCAAACCAATCAAACTCCACTGAAACATATTCACGACGCTGTTTTTTTTTGCCCTATCTTGCGCACACCCATCTTTGCGCACAGCTTTTTAATCTTCAAGTCTGTGGTTAATTTACGAAGTGTACAACTTTTTGAAATGTCTATCATTTCGGCTATCTCACGCACCTTCAGCCAAGAATCTTCCAATACCATTTTGTGAATTTTCTTAAACGTGTCTGGCGTGTACACCTCAATTGGTCGACCACTACGGTGGTCGTCTTGACAGTTCGCACGTACGGCCTCGCTTAAACTCTGCTACCCAATATTTTACGGTCGTAAACGAAGGAGCAGACTACCCCAGAGCAGAATGTAGCTCGGCTTTAATATTAGTTGGACTGTGACATAACAGTTATCCATTTACGATTACGGATCGTTTAACAACTGAAAAACGCGTAACTTTGAACTATTTTTACGCATTCTTCGATTAAACGTTAAACAATCCATATGTGTAAATTGTAAATCTTTCACTGCATGAATAACATTTCAAATGATAGGTATTTAGCAGCCTTGCTAAATCGATAACCCTTTATTTCGTACATAATGACAACGTCCAGGGATTACAATAAAATAAAAATGTCATCGAAATCATGACTGTATGTGTGTTTTATTTAACTTTACTTTTGAAACCGAAAAATGGATAACCCTGCACATTGGAGGTAGTTCCAGAACTTGCTACACGACGTATTTTTCCTACATATATTTCGCATTATGTATGAAAATTAACCGTTTGTAGAAAAATCAAAGCAAATAGATATGAAAAAACGTTTCTCAATTTTAAAATTCTATACAAAATTCTATTCTGAAATAATATGTTCCGCAACTAGTTGCAAAGAACAAGTTTATGTTCTACTTTTGCTGGAAAGAACCTGTTGATTTTGGGATAATTTTAAATAAAAATGATTGATGGTAGAACCACAATTAGAACGTGTTCTCGAACAATATAAATAATATTTTAATGAAATATTTGCAACAGAAAATTTTGCTCGAATTTCTCTAACGCATTTTCCAGAAAAGTCTTCAGTTATAGCAGTGAATTCTCTTTTATGTCATTTATTCGCTAAAAACGGATGTCTCTAAGCGGTAATTTAATTTTTGAAATAAGAGAAAAAGTCAGTTGGAACCAAATCATGTAAATACGATGATATTGGTTGAGTTTCTGACTAGAAATTAGTTCATAACAACAGTTTTGCAGATGGTGCAAAATTTATGCGTTTTCTTTTCACAAATCAGGTCTTTTTCCAACGAATTTGCAGTTTCAAGCCGCCTGGATAATATTTCTTTTATCTGCCACCTGAACTCCTAGTTCATAATGCCGCGATAGTCGGAGGAAACAGCCAACACTGCTTCGAATTTTGATTGACTTTTACGTGGTTTTTTAAATTTTGGATCAGTTAGCGATGCCATTCCGTATCTTGTTAAATGATCTGTATGTCAAACTCGTGAACCTATGTCTCCAGCACCAGCTATATGGTTTTTTTTTAAGAATGTGCGGTTAGAATTAACCCGTCCAAGCAGCAACCTTTACGCAATCGATTTTTTCAAGAAAAAGCAGGTCTTTCGGAAACTGTCGGACTGCAATGAGTTTAATGCCTAAAAGATCTTGTAAAATTGTTCGAATTGGTTCCTGAGACACAGAAAATTCGGCAGTTTCTCGTTTAAACTTAAATGATGATTTTCATTTCTGTCATCATTTCCTTTACTTTATCTAAATCAATTTCAGATAAAAACATTGATGGCCAACCGCATCTCGATTGCTTTTGAAATCACTTTACCACTCATATGCACGTGTTTCTGTCGTGGCAAGCCTTCTACAGGATTACCCATTTAGTGGTCTCAAAACCACTGGTCTGGCTGTCAGCTGATAAATACTTGTCATCTGATGTGTTATTTATTTAGTGAAACGTTTGCCATTTACGAATATGGATCGTTTAACAACCGAAAAAGCGGTACAAATAGTTAAAACTTACTACAAACGTGGTGATTCAAACGAGTGCAAGGAATTGGCAAGATTATAAAAAAATGTTAAGAGACTGGAAGGATTACAGATGGGGTTAGGACTGTGCATCATCGCAATGTCTGCACTGCCGAAAATATCGTTTCTGTTAGTGAAAGTGTGGCGGATAATCCGAATTTTAATTCAGAGAGTTTCACGTTTTGGCGACGTCGATTGGTCACCAAGATCATGCAATTTGACGCCGTTACACTTTTTTTGTGGGGCTACGTCAACGACGTTGGGTAATCTCCAAATATCGCCCGAAATGTACGAAAAAATGGTCGAAAACTATCTCAAAAGTATCCACTGATGCAACCAATTCAGAGGCAGTCATTTAGATGACATTGTATTGGCTACATAATGGCATGGTCCAAGCATCATAATAAAATAAAAGTTTCGTCGAAATCATGGCTTTAAGTGTATTTTATTTAACTTTACTTTTGGAACCGAAAAATTGATGACCCGGTATAATATTTTCCACGATTCGGTACACAAAATTCTCCTTGCAATTTAAAATTTGAGATAAATTATTTCTTCAACATTTTCATCCATTTTAAAGATCGCAAAACACACTTTAGATGAATTGAAAACAAATCTTGCAATGTAACTAAACTAAATAATAGATCACGTTGAAACTCTGCGTCTTAGTATAAAGGAAAGTTGTGTCAACTTAGTGTCGAAAAGAATTAACATTAATGGGTTTGTTAACCGTTAAGCAGGTTGCTTTAACGATCTTCTACCAGTGTTTTTTTTTTTTTGGTAGAACATTTGTGTCATATTCAACAAGTACCGACTCATGGGCAAATAAGTAGGTGTTTCAGAAAAGTGATATTTTCATGGGTGTTATTTATAGGTTTTGATGGTCTTTTCCAAAGAAAATTTATAATTTTTAGTAAACACAGGGTGTAATCTACT
Source organism: Philornis downsi (assembly GCA_019455685.1). Lineage (NCBI taxonomy): Eukaryota > Metazoa > Arthropoda > Insecta > Diptera > Muscidae > Philornis > Philornis downsi. The sequence goes on along the minus strand of JAHXMU010000525.1, from coordinate 3,041,906 downwards.
TGGATTTGCTTTAACGGGCATCTTTTCATTTAAACAAATTGTGATTAAAATGGAATCTGATTATCAACTTATCGCCTTAAGTATAAATTGCTTTATCTGCAATCCGTTGGCACCCATAGCAGTATCTTTCTTAAGTTTTTATGTTGCTACTCTGTCACCGTTTTTTCCTCGATGATCCCTGCCTTCCAAAATTAACAATTTGCGAAAGTGTTCTCTTCATACTTGCATACTTGCACTTTCTACATGCCACTGTTTACATTTGCATCGTATTTCTTACAGGGGTACCAACTGCCCAGCTCATAAACGTTATTTTCCAGTTTTTGTTGGAATTTTCGAACTACATCTCTGCCCCTGGATCATTCCTATCTTTCTTCAGCGGTTTCTTTCATTCGCAAAGAGGATCTGGCAACTCTTTATATCGTTTCCTCACAGCACGTTTTACAATTGGTTATAATATTGCCACACATTCACCATATATTCTGTCAAAAAGATACCAGTAATTTATCAATCAAAGAAAAAAATTTCGTCGCTATAGGCTAAAACTTTGCTGCTTTTCGCGTTCAAACTTCATATAAAATAAATGATTGTGAAATTGTAAGGTAAATATTTTCATTATGTTTTTTACGCCAATATGTTTGATGATTAAAAAAAAAAAACAAAGTGTTAAATTTTTTGAAAAAGCAGCGATTTTTCGAGGAATTTTTTTGCTCCAGGAAGGAATATAGTACCTAGTTTAATTTGGTACAACTACCCTCTATACTGACGCTTAGTTTGAGTACTATTTGTCATTTAGTTTGTTTACATTGTTCGATTTTATTATTTTATTTCAAGTGTGTTTTGCGATTTTTACAATGGATAGAAATATCGAATTTTGTATCGCAAATGGAACGACGGGTGCTGAATCGCTTCAAACTTAAAACACCGTAAGATCAAAACAAAAAAACACGTGCATATAAGAGATACAACGTACTCAAAGGCGGTCGAGATTTGATAGAGGATTCGTCTCTTTTTGGTCGACGTCTTTCGTCAACGTTTTCAACTGAAGCTAATATCGATAAAATGAAGGAAATGGTGGCAGAGAATCGTCACTTAAGTTTGAAAAAGAACTAAAGCTTAAATTTCCCACATCCCACGAGTCAATTCATATCTTTATATATATAATTCTACTCTACGGGCGTTGTCAGTGAACTCCTCCTAAACGGCTGGACCGCTTTGCATAAATTTTTGTATATGCGTCTGGGTGGTGCCCGGGATGGTTTAGATTTACAATTCGGTCCAATTGGACAAAGGGGCGTGGTACCTCCCATACAAACAAAAAATTAAAAATCAATTATTTCTGCTCCTGTTTACGGTATTTGAACAAAATTTGGTACATCGGTTTGGTGTACATATCTTAAGTGCTACTGCAAATATGGGCGGGATTGGACAATGGGGCGTGGTACCTCCCATACAAACCATAAATTAAATATCCATGGCCTTTCTTAATAGACCGATTGGCATGAAACATTTCCAATAAAAATAAAATTTGGCTAATCACTTTATAAGATTTTTTGGGAATGAAATGTGTTATCGCTCGACTGCTTCCCACATACCTAAATTTACTTCAAAAACTCAATCACGTAAAGGTTGCTAAAAACAAGACAGAATATATTACTTTTGACGCCACATTCATAAAACGCATTGCAGCTCATGATGGATGGACATGGATTTAAGAGTTCGATATGTAAACCAGTCAATAAACTTCAAAATGACTCATTCCAACTGAGTGGAAACTAAAAACACACATCAAAGTCGATCAAAAGTCAAGTTAATATTGATAGTTGTTTTTGATAATGGCGGCATTGGAGCTCTTTGCAGAACGTAAGACGGTTAGAGATGGCAAAAAAAAAAAATTAATCGATTAATTAATCATATGATTAATTGCAGAAGTAAAATAATTGATTGCAATTAATTGCAATTAATACGAATTAATTGATTAATTGTCGATTAATTGCCGATTTATAAAAAAAAAATTAATAATTAAAAGCAATTTACTTGAAAAATTGTTATTTGTTATTCAGCCATGTTTGTAAAAACAATAATTTTGACAACCTTTTAGTTGTTAGTCGGTTTCTTTTTAATGTTGCGGTAGATCCAGCCTTGGAAAAACAACCGTTCCGCAGGCACTGATGTTCCAATCAAGTGGCAATAATTTTGAGAGACTTCATAAAGCGTGGGATAAACTGTTTTCATGTCATCCCAAGCATCTACTACGTTTGATTTAAGTGGCTAAACTTGGGAGTTTAAATAAAAAGTTAGCTCGTCTTGAGGTTGTACATCGTCACATGCTTTTTTTTTGTGCGCGAGAGTTTTGTGTGGAGCCCAGAAATCAAAATCATGTTCTGATTCAACCGATGACTCACTTGCTGTTTCCATATTGTCATCTTTTTCGGTTATTTCAGCACGAATTTATCTTAAGACCGACGACAAGGCCAATGAATCCTTAAAATTAACATTTTTAAATCTGGGATCCAAGATAGTGGATGCAGCTAAGAGGAAAGACTGTTCTATGGTCGCAAATCTTTTATCAAATTGCTTTAAAATTTCTTGTTTCAGTTTTTGTGCTGCTGGTTGACATGGGTGAGTGAGAAAAAAAAGAATTTCATGACTTTGATGTGCGAAAAAGTCACAATGTAAAGTGGCACTAACAAGAATGTTAGTGATTTAAGAAAGAACAAAGAAACAATGCTGCCAAGCACAGATAAAAATATGTGCTCGAAATAAAACAAATCGAAAAAAAAATTAATAAAATACCAAAAGTATTAAAAAAATAACGATTATTTTGCCAATTAATCGATTAAAATTGCAATTAATTGAAAGCAAGTCTACGATACAATTAAATCATTAATTGACCAAAATTAATCGATTAATTTAATCTTTGCGATTAATCTTGCCATCTCTAAAGACGTTAAATAAAGAGTATTGTCATGATGTTATACGATGTTTTCGGGAGTCAAGAAATGTCAAATCTCATGGATTTTGCACCACGATAACGTAATGTCTCAAAGGCTCTCACTGTAATCGAATTTCTGGGCAAAAACCATCATTGAACAACCACTACATTCATCTGTTGTGGTTGCGGCTGGCTTCTTTCCCTTTCCAAAACTTAAATTACCATTTCGAGTCTCCCGTTTTCAGTCTATAGAAGATATGAAAGAAACTTCGCATCGAGAACTAAAGAAAATGTTTTCGGAATATGCGTTTGAAGATTGTATTATTTGTGAAAAGGCGATACAAGAGATTCGCATGAATGATAAGTATTTTGTGTTTTATTGACCAATTCCCGGTACGTTTTTGGATGGAATGTAATCTCATATGTGCTTCAATGTGGGTGTTGAGTGGTAAATTTACTTTTCAGTAAATTGCTGAGTTCCTTATACGGTTATTTTATTCGATCAACGATCTGGCAACTATTTACGCTATTATTCGCAGTGTACCTAAGCTCACTTTGCTCTCATTTGGCAGAAACTCTTAAACTAGAACGGTTGTCGAGTAATTGTAATTTACATTTAATTTTAATTTAAATTTGTTATAAAAACTAGCGCCAGACTGAATTCAGGCCAAACACAATTGTAAGGATATTTGCATATAAAACACAAAAGTATGTAAATAAATATATATTTTAGATTTTAGCATCGTCGTCGTCAACGTCGTCATCATCACGTTTTCGTTAGAAAATTTATAAAAATTAATTCTAAAATAAATTTGGATTACGCTCGTAGGTGTTTATTTGGTCAGGGCGTTGCACGTCATAACAGTGGGTATGTAAATTTCTCTGCGTTACGATAAAAATTCCAATTATTTCATCGCTTGGTTTAAATTACAAATTTTAAACAAGGTGTCCTCAAATTGAATCTCATCGTACAACTAACATAAAATCTGGATCGAAAGTCGTTAGTATATCCATTAAGAGAATTTATAAATATGTATAAAAGCATTAAAAAGTTATTAATTTATTTACACATTTTTCTAAACCACCCAGTGTGATGGCATTAAATCTTGATGGGTGTTATTTTATCTCATATACCGGTTATAATATTGCAAGTAAATTTAGCACCTTCTGGATTAGAGTAGCTGCTAAAACTTCCTAAGAAGTTTTACAAGTTCCTGTACAAAGACACTGAGCTATTGCTTTTCACATAACCCCAGTTGTAGCTTCACTTTAGTAAAACAAATTTGATCCAATTCCTTGAAATTCTCTTACAATTAAGTCCAACTATAAATTTGCAGGTGAATTTTATCATTTGACAGCGGCGGATATCCCCAGCTCATGCCTTTCATTCAGCCCCATTAACCACTGGAAGTTCAGTGAAGTGGGGAGAAGGGGAGTCAACAGGGCGAATGACTATTGCGTTTTATCAGAGCGTTTTTTGTTTTTCGTGTTCGTATTCGGCTTTTATATTTTTCTAAGGGTTGATTTTGATTATTTTGTAGAATTTACATAAAGCAACAATGGGATTAATAATGGAAATATAACATTAATGCCCATTTGTGATAACGTTTGTAATTTTTTTACACCAATTTTGTTCTTTATATTGTTATACATTGTTTTACGGACTCCACCAAATGGCGAAAGTTATGAATAAATAAGTGATGGAGGCATAAGACAGGGAAGGACAACCTCGAGTTAAAACGAGGGTTTACTAAAGAGATTTAATTGCGGCCATCAGCAGGAATTACAGGCACTGATATCTCCGTAATGCTAATACTTTCTTGTTTTACTATCGAAAAAGAAATGGTTGTATGCAAACGTTACGTGATGTTTTTATAGGCTATTGTTAACCAAACTTTTCAAACACTTTAAAATTCTGAAAAATTAAAACAAAAATATTATAAAAAATAATAATAAAAACTGCATTTACAATCTGGAAAGTTTTTCGTTTACAATTTCTATGTCATTTAAGGATGTGTTTCTGACATAATCTCCATAATTTACAAAGTCGATACTAAACAGTAGATTCTTGATATTCTATGGGAGGACACCCCTAAAAGAAGGCAATACTTTAGCAAATGTGATTATTAGAATTTTATCATAATCTAATAATATTGAATTGAGATTGAAATTACGAAAAACTACAATTTGTAGGAAAAAAAATACAAAATTATTCGTTATTTCGAAGATTCACTCATCCGAAATACCTTTACATCACATTTTGACACGAAATTGATCAATAAAACGCAAAATGCTTATTATTCATTCTTGTTGTGTTGTATGGCCTTCAAAATGGGCACCTTCTGAGTAATAAATTAATGCCAAGGAATCATATTTCAAATGCATTTTCGGGAAAAGACTTCAGTTCTCGCTACGAATTTGTCTTTTATGACTTTTTTCGACTGGAAACAGATGCTTGGAAGGGTTGATTTGAGTTTTGGCCATATCGGCCATACCAGGTGAATACGATGGAACATTTCTCGCCACAAATTCACTACTTTTTATATTCTATCGATTCAAACCCGCTTGCTCGATGTACTTAATTGAGTTTCGAAACAGCTAGCAGGAGCTTTATCAGGTAAATACGGTGATTGTTCGATGAGATTTATTGAGTTTTTGTCCAGAAAATTGTTCACAATGGTAGTCTTGTGAGGTGATACATTATTGCAAATCTGTACTTTTTCAATGAATTTACTCCCCCTAATAACGCATAATGCCCGAATATTATTATTTATATATATTTTATATTTATCTGCAATCGCAACTAATGCCAGAAGGAGTTTCGATTGCACAACGCAAAGATAACTATCAATATTACCTTGACTTTTGATTGGTTCAGACGTAGATTTTTCGGTTTCGGCTCATTCCGTAACTTGCTGACTGGTGAAGTGATGAATCGATCGATGGTCTTGTAGTATGACATAACTTTCACGTAAGTATGTTGGTTTAAAAGCAATATTCAACTAGCGCAAAAACAAAAGCCGGTCGATCTTGCGAATTGCTATTGTTTCTATTGTTTTAAAGGAAAATTTGCGTTTACTGGTAATTCCTACGTTCGGCTTAATGGCTATATTAATAAGCACGATTGCGATACTTGGACCCATCAGCTTTCTGTTATGATCGCGGTTATGATCTCTGCACATATCGTATATGCAGTTTTGCATACTTATCCGCGCATACATTATCTCTGAAAGTGAAGTTAATATAATAATATAATTCACTACGGCCTCTAAAGAATTAAACGTTCGATTAGTAGACTCTAGCTGATGTTTCTTGTATGATGGAGTTTGATTTCATTTTGGTTCAAGTCCATGCTACTTACAGTATATCAACCATATGAAATCAACAATACCACTGCCTGCTTTCAGGCGTATAATACATCGTTTTATCAAACATTGGGTATAATTAGTTTGTTTGAGTCTACGATGAGTCTCTGAGCGTTCGTTTCTCTACGTAATTCTATTCTATGATCTTATCGCATGCATTCTAGCTTTACATCACTCTCTTATATCGATCGGGGCTCCACCGTAATTGTTAATGATACCTGTTGTGACGCCACAATAGCGGACTATTTGCTGTCTGAAATTGAAGCCCATAATTTCGATGACATTTGAAACAAACAAGACGACGCTATTTTTCACATAGTCGCTGAATTTGTTTTATTGTTATGATGGAAATTCTTACATCTCTGACTGTTAGATTGGCTACTTTGGTTATGTGATATCGCACCTCTAGATTTCCCTTTGAAGTTAAGTGAAGTCCAAAGTTTACGTGTATGAGTGGGCTTCAATTGAGGAATTCTAAGGCAACATTAATAGCGGCATTCGTCAATTATCATCTACCTTAGAGTGGGCCTTGTTAAATACACATACAGCCAAATTTTGAAAGAAATAAAATAACAAATGTAAGAATGGTATTTTTTGTATGATAATAAATATTTTCTGAAAAAAATTTTTTTTGCTTAAAAGAGAGCACCTGAAAATGAAACACCACTTGCTTAGTTACTTAATGGTTTTGATGACAACTGGAATAGAAAACGTCGTCCACAACATGTTGCACATAGAATGGCTTTTCAAGCGTTTATGTTTTTTGAATCTCTTCTTCAATTCATCAAAGTATGTTCTTACAACAAGTCAAAGACTTTGTCGCTCCAATAGAGTTTTGGTAGTCCTTTTCTCAAGTTCACATGCACCGCATCTAACTTTTGTCTTGTCAGCGCAAATACTTTATTTTGAAACTTTGGACCATTTTGATGCCGACATACAACACATTGCTCATAATTCACATGACACGGATGCAGTTCCTTGATGAGTCAATGCATTTTACGGAGAATTTTCTTCACGAAGTTTACCAGAAGAGGTCCATCCGCTTATAGTATAATACAGAATAATGCACTGTGCAGGAGGGCCAGTGCAGTAGAATTTTTTGGCCTCATTTGTTATAAAAACTACAATTTCTTAATCCTTATCAAAGAAAGAGAAGACTGCAGTAATATTATGGAATTTTCGACCATTATTCGTCAAAGGTTATCCCGGTCGTGTTATTATCATCTCCTTAGTTTATTGTATAAATCGCAAAACGACTCAGTAAGATCTTTGCCTACTTTTACTGAAGATATCCTATCAGCCAGTGTAGTTCAGCAAACGTGTATCAACTTTGCTGCGATACCAAACCCAATTTTGTAGTCACTGGAAGAATAATACATGTCGATCTAATTTTCTTAGCGTTTCTCTAAGATTTGCTGCAGTATGAGTAACGACTTCAGCTTTCTACCTTGACAAAGTGTTGGTTAAATATTTTCATGGCCCCAAGTTAGTGCTTCCCTGTGCAATAGTATAATTTTTTAATGCTTCGATATTTCGTTTTGTTTTATTGCTGTTAAGGTGGCCACCATTCGCTTTATGATTTTTATAGTAAATAATTGTGTGCTTAATGAATAGTAAACTTTAATTGACTTTAAAATGACGATTACTGCTAAAAAAGAGGGGAAGAAGGAGAGAGAAAGAGGAATAAGCAAATACCTATACATTCATACATTTTGTACAAAGTGAATGTACGAAAATTGGGTTGTGAAGTTAATTGGAGTTTGAAAAGTTTTAAGTGAACGAGTTTTTAATCAGGTTATGTAGAGCACAGTGGATGGTTATATTGAAGAGAACTTCTGTTTTCCAACTGGTTCCTTTCAGGCATCCTTTGGTATTTCTGGGCAGGTGTACGATAATTACTGAAATTGTGCCACATTGTGGCATAGTTGAAATTTTTATCTAAAACACGTGTTGAAATTGATCTTGTGCGGGCACAGAAAATGGCACTGAAGTTCTTAATTGCAGGTGCTAAACAGAGTCGCTCATTTCAAGTTACTGAGGGTTTAAGGCAAACAGTCTTCGTAACGACATTGCACAAGAGGAAAAAGAAATATGCCTGCTCTTCTCTCCAGGAAAAATACAACGAAACAGCATTTTCTGAAATAAAATTTGCAAATGTTAGTTATTATTATAGATTATATATTATATATTATACAGGCAAATACCGGTTTAACGAACGATACATTGTCAGGCCCTTTCGTTAAATCGAAAAATTCGTTATATCGAGACTTTTTAAAAATCATTTTATTTCAGTATTATAAAAAAAAGATATTCATATTCATTTTATGAAGGAATATTTTACATTTAATACTAACAAACTAATAAAAAAAACTTATTAATTTGTACATATATTACAAGTTAGAAAGAGTGGAAAAAATCGTTTACTGAAGTTTGTTTTTGTACTATTTGTTTACTTTTTAAGACAGCTTCTTCCTGGATTTCTCTCAAAACCAATGATTTTGAATAATCAATATTGTTTTGCTGGCTCCATAAAATACAAGTTTCGAAACAATTTATTGCATCTGTATGCTTTATTTTAGTTTCTTGTATAAGATTCACAATTTCTTCAGGTTCATTATTTTCGTCGCATTCCTCCTCATGATTTTCTTGGTATTCATCTCTGTTCCAATAATTTATATCATCTATAGTGAAAGTTATCTAAAAATAAAAAATAGAAACATAAATTTGGAATTTAGTCTCTTAAAAAATGAGGCTTACGTCTGGAAAAACTGAACTTAAGAGTCTATTGCTGCGTCTTATATTGACAATTTCGTCCCTCTGCAATAGTTGTGCTAATGGAATATCATCCTCTTCGTCAAAATCATCATTATTTGACTGTAAGATTTTATGCCAACAGTTTGCCGACGTATCCGCCTTTAAATTTTTCCAAGCAAGACTTATCATTGACGTTGCTTCATACAAACAGAGATTTTTTAAAAAGATTATAATATCTTCAGCTCCTGATGAAATAATCTTAGAAAGCAGACTATTTCTATACCGTAATTTAACTAAACGTATGGCATTCTGGTCCATTGGTTGGATGAGCGGTGTTACATTAGGAGGCATGAATATCGTCCAAATTTTTCCATCTTCAGTTGACTTTATTAGCTGGTCTTCGGGTGGATGACAGGGGCATTATCTAGGATTAATAAAGCTTTCATTGGCAACGATTTTGATTTCAAAAACGATTCCACCTGTAAAAACTGTCACCTATAATAATAAAAATAACAACAATGAAACGGGCCATACTAACCTCTGGCACAAACATCTCATAGAACCAAATTTTGAATATCCCAGCAGTCATCCACGCTTTATTTGTATGAAGATAATTTACTGGTAATTCTTTGTTACGAAATGATCGGGGTTTCTTTGCCTTTCCAAGGAGAAGTGGTTTAATTTTTTTTGACTCAGATGCATTGGCGCATAGTAAAAATGTCACTCTGCCCTTCGACATCTTTCTACATGGAGCACTAGCTTCCCCAGCGGGCACAAACTTTTTATCTGGTAGCATTTTCCAATATACACCAGTTTCGTCTGCATTGAAAATAGCATCAAGAGTTAAATTGTGCTCGACTATAATTTTTTGCAATTCCTTTTTAAAAGGTTCCACCAAATCGGCTCGGGACGATAACTTCTCTCCACATTCTTTAAGACGTCTTATGCCAAATCTTTTTTAATATCGAGACAGCCAACCATCACTTGCGTGGAATCCGCCGTTATAAAGTCGCTTTTGTATTTCTATGGCCTTGGTTTTTAAAGCAGTTCCATTAACTGGAATGTGTTTTTTCCTTTGGTCTAAAAACCATCGATGAAGCCCCTTCTCCATCAGGGGATACTCACCATTCTTTAGAGATAGACGATTTTTTGAACCATTTTTGGTAGCTTCTAAATTCGTTATAGTTTTTGTTTAAAATTTCTTCAAAGTACAGATTGAAGATTTTGATATTCCATATTTAATGGAAATTTCATTGAGGCTTGTACCTTTGTCACACTCATCTAATATTTTTACTTTTTCATTCAATGAAATTCGTTTTCTGTTTCCCATATTGTAAACTCACGTTAATACTCGCACTCTTAAAAACACAATAAAAAAGATCAAAACACATATAATTTTATTTTTATATATTTTATTTTTTTATTTTCCTTACCGCTTCTTGTTCGTAATATTGAGCATAACATTTTCTAAATGTTCGCTATATAAGGCTTTCAGTGCAAAAAATAGTAGTTATTCGTTTGATTTTGTTTTGTTTTTTCTTACCATTCGCTATATCGAGCTCAACATTTTTGAAACGTTCGCTATATATGGTATTTAATATTAGAAATTTTACTGTTCGTTATATCGGATTTTCGTTAAATTGAGATTCGTTATACGGGGATTTGCCTGTATATTATATATTATATATTATATATTATATATTATATATATATATATATATTATATTATTAAATGTTATGTTAATTACCATATTTTTTGACAGTATTTTTGCTTATAATCCGGAAAATTTCCGAGAAAATTTTATGCGAGCATACCAAAGAGCATACATATATATTGTTTGCCATATTTTTGTATTTCTGTCACCACAATTTTTCTTCCATTTGTAGAAAACCTGGCAAAGCCAAGCTGGCTATTTTATTCAAACGAAGTGGTTGGCAACGTTCGCACAAAACCTCTCTCTCTCTCTCTCTCTCTCTGCAAAGAGCAATTTTTAGAAAGATGCCCTTCAAGTCATAGTACTGGTCTATAGAGGGAAATAATATAGAGATTTTAGCTCTCCCTGGGTTCCAAAAGATAAAATATTCGTGTTTGATAGAGTTTGATTATATTTTGCACACATTTTGTATGCTCGAACTTATAGAGGGCGTCTACAATGAGAGAGTTAAAACGTAGGGAAGAACGATTTAGAGACTTTAACTCTCTCACCTCGCATACTCTTCGTAAGTCTGAACCAATGGTGATGCAATGAATTATGGGCGTAGGGGTTAAATTACCTACTAGGGAAACCATATTTCTCTTTGAGCTCCAAAAGAAGAAATGTTCAACTAATAGGCTGAAGATGATTTTTTTCGCTTGGTAGAGTTTGATAGGAATTTACTCGTAGTACAAGTCTATGCTATTTACCGTTTGTGAGCCACATGAAATTAATGCTAATGATTGATATAATAACACCATTGCGTGCTTTCAGGCATAATACAGATCGTCCCCTCAAACATTGCAGAGAGTTAGTTTGCTTGAGCCAACGGAGAGTATGTGAGTTGAGCCAGTTGGCGCCTCTATGATTAGGCGGGCACGAAGGTATGCTGTGGTTTTGCGTCTGGAAAATTTTGAGTTGGAACAAGTGTTTAGTAGCATGAATTTAAACCAAAATAACATTGAGCGGTCGACTTATATAAACATTTTGTTTTCTGAAGCCTACAGTGATTTGAAATCTCTATATTATTCTCCTTTATGACTATTGTATCGCATGACAGTTCCCATGTCTATTTGAGAACAACAACTAGTTTTTTTTTTCGATTCTATTTCATTCTGGTTACCCATTCTTATTCTCATCGTTCATTGTTACAGTTTTGTTTTGATCATGGTTTGAATTCGACATGTTTTTTTCTGTACCAAATAAATTTAAGGAAGAACTAGCAATAAAAATAATGTGAAATTTCAAAGTCATAGGTGAAGGAAATTTATTGGTGGGGGTTATTCGAAATAGGGTCGTTAAATCTATCTAAATCTGTACAGAACCTTGCTTCATTTATATACATGCTAAATTAATAAATTGCTTGCTTCTTAGGTATTCCCTCCAAAGTTATTGACTTTCATAGAATTTTTTAGCTTCCCATGCCTTAATTTCAATTAACAATCCAAATTTAACTTAAAATTCACTGCAAACCAATAACAACATGGACTGAGAGTGAGCCGAATTCTGTAGGATAAGAAAGAAAGATAAAAGGTCAATGAAATTGTTCCTCTAATGTTTTACATTACACTGAATAACAAACAGGTCCCGACCTCATGAAATCCCTAGCAAGATATTTACTGAACAAAAGGTTATTGACTTTTACCTACGCAACCCAATTTCCAATAAGGATTCAAGTATTTTCAGAGTCTTCTTAGTCATACCTGCAGCCCGTGTCAGTACTCTATACTAAAGGTTACACATTTATGTAGGACGGGTGGCGACATGGTGCTTCTTTGTGATGCTCTTTGTATAACTTTGGAGGACAACAGGACCTAAACAATCCAGGCGAAACTGAGAGCAATGCGGGCATAAAAACGCCATCATCAACAATAACGGATTGATGACATCAATAGTCCAGTAACTGTTAAAAATAATAAATTTTAAAAAGTACTTTCCAACAGGCGAAGGTGTTTATACTTTATAGGGGATGTTTATGGTCTACGTCCCAAGAAGAAATGCTAGTCAAAATAATGAGAAATATAAACTTTATCATTAGGCGAAAACTGAGAAATGGGTGGAAATTGGACACTGTGAAACTCAGTTACTGAAACAGATCTTCTTTAGAAACTGAGTAATTTTGCCATTTAAGAAATGAACAAATTTATCCAATCCAAAATTCGCCCGTGTGTTTTCTATAGTTTCCTATGCCATTCCTACGATTGTATTACACGTTTGGACAAAAGCGAAAGAAACTAAAAGTTATCTCTGAAACAACGTTCTTAATAATTGAAACGTTGGGTTTCATGGGGGCTTCTTAAATGATCTCTTACGGCAAAGTGAATAATACTTAGTGAGTACTACAGGGCTATCCATTCAGTGGTTTTGAAAACCGTCATGTGAAGCATTATTTATTTAGTGAAAGGTTTGCCACTTACGAATATAGATCGTTTTGCAAATAAAGAAAGTATAAAAATAGCTAAAAATTACTACAAAAGTACCGATTCCAACGTGAGCACTTTTCGTGCATTATGGGGTGATTTCGGTCGTTATAATCGATCTACTGTGTGAGAAATTGGCAAGATTATAAAAAAAAAAAAAAATTTGAAAAGACTGGAAGCGTTACAGATGTGGTCAGGCCTGTACATCATTGCAATTATATACACTGTCCAAAATATCGCTTCTAGTGGTGAAAATGTGACGGATAATCCGCTGTGTCGATTGCACAGCGTTTTTAGCAATTAGACCTATCTTACGGCTGATTATGGCGTATTTTGCGTTTGAATTTGATCATCAATCCGTGCAGAGTCCAACTCACATAACAATTAAAGCCTGCTGACCATCCACAATGCCGTAGATATGCTGATTGAGTGTTACAGCACCGGGCCCTGAATGCTGATTTTTCAAACAAAATTTTCTTCAGCGATGAAGTTCCTTTTATTTTCTTGGTGGTTACGTCAACAAACGAAATTGTCGCACATAGGGCTCGAAGAATCAAGAAGTGATTGCAGTGTCATTTCATCCGGAAAAAGTAACGGTTTAGTGTGCAATATGATCTGGAGGTGTTATTGGACCGTATTTTTTTGAAAATAACGTTACAGGAAACGCTACCGTCAATTCAGAGCGTTATGGGATAACCGACTTTTTTGCCTGCGATTGAAGATTATGAACTAGATTTTATGTTGTTTCAACAACACGGTACCATGAGCCACATAATACGGACGATTTTGGCTTTATTGCATGAAAAGTCTCCAGAAAGCGTAATTTTACGTTTTGGCGACATCAATTGGCCACTAAGATCATGCGATTTAGCGCTGTTAGACTTTTTTATAGAACTACGTCAAAGTCCGTCTTTATGCGGACTATTTCTAAATGTTGGAGCATTTGAAAACCAACATTAGTCAAGTTATCACCGGGATACCCCCCGAAATGTGCAACAAAGTGGTCCAAAACTACATCAAAAGAATCAACGGCTGCAACAAATCCAGAGGCTGTCATTTAAATAACATTGTATTTCGTAGTTAATGGCAGGATCCAAGCATTATAATGAAATAACAATTTCATTGTAACCATTGCTTTGTGTATGTTTTATTAAACTTTAATTTTGAAATCGAAAATGGATAACCCGGTTACCGAGCTACTATATTTTTCCATTAGTAGTGGGCTATTCGACTGTTCTAATCTCAGAAACCGACCACATAAGTCGACCAGCGTATCCATTCGATTTCTGTCTAATATGGGCCGCAGCAACCCATAAGAAATTTTTCAAATACGTGGGTGGGAAAACATAATCCTAAAAATCTTATATAGTCATAGCAGAGTCTGCTATATCGATGACATCTGTTGCTTTGTATTCACAATTATTGCAAAAACGGATGCACCTATGGTTTAGTCTACTGAGGGTTTCTCTGCTCGATACATCATAAGACAATCGCCAATCTGTGGTTGCGTTCAATAATTGGTCTTTTGAATTTGCTTGAAAATGTACAGGTCCTTGCTGTAGACCCGGTATCGTTTCTCGTTTAGTCCTTCCTTTCGTCCTTTCATATGTCCATGAGTCACGAATCGAATGACCCCGATCTATGTAAAATGCAGCATCTTCGTTATTTGACTCTCAGGTAAGGAAAAACTATCTTCCAGTTTAAGCTTTTAAGCAACTCGAGAATGTATGCACGACTATGCAAAAATTGCTTCCATATACCAAATCATATCAATCTGATTGCACTGCAGACATCAGATGGCCCCACAAATAAATTAAGAGGCAGATTGTGAAGAAACGTTTCCAAGAAGGCAGACGGCTGTGGGCTTCTCCTAGCCCCAATAATACCCAAGGTGGCAGTCTTAAGAATTTTGTTGTTTTTCTATAGTTCGGCTTTTAAGTCCTGACATCAAAAGACAATTGCAAGCATTTTGAAAAGATTACCATTTCTTGAGATCCCCACCCATAGAGGATAATATACTCTAGAGAACTCGCTCCCCCCTTGGTAGTCTCCGTAGGCGCTAGCAAACTTGATGTCTCCAAAGTTTAAGGAAAAGATTTGTATTTCGCCCAAAAGCATGCAGTGCTATAGCACCATATGGTATGTTTATGGTGCTATAGCTAATAAACTGTAAATACCATGGACTTGAACCAAAATGACAGAAAACTCTGTCAGACAAGAAAAATCTGCTTGGGTTTACCAGTGGAACATTTAATCTAACGGAGCTTAAAAAGAGCTGGTTGAATTATCCATAGGTCGCTGGTTCAAATCCGGCTCGAAGGACCAAAAAATAAGGATGTCTGGTTCGGCAGGAACGGGTTCACTTCTGACACATATTTACCTCAAGAGATTTATAAAAAATATAAAAAGGCGGGGACTAGCTTTCGTTTCCAAAGTTTATTATAGATTGTACCTTGACTCCAATACAGGATTACATGTGCAGCCAAACTTGCCTTACACGTATGGGGGGAGTATCGGAACTGACTTGAGCAAATCAAAAAAATTTCTCTAATAGCTCAGTCAACTTAAAGTTTACTCTAAAGCACTCAATCTCATTACAATTGAGAACTTTACATGTAAACGTCTCAATTGCAGTGGAGATGATAAAGTTAGGATTTATATTTTAGAACTTGCAAACGTGGGTTCTGGGCATAAACATTGGTTTTTCTATATTAGTCATGCTCTACGTTCTTACTAAATAAAACAATCGTAACAATTATATGAACTACTGTCATATATAACTAATCAGTTATTTCGAGTTTAGCTATCTATGGATTTTCGACTTTTTATATAACATTTTCATTCTCCCTTAATTATTTCTGTTCCATTTTAATTTCTGATCTTGAACTACACCTCAGAATCACAGGGAAGTTTAAGCTCTTCACTATCTATTATTGCCTACCCAAGCTCCAAGACCAGAAAGGTTCAATTCAAACTTCTAATGATTTACTTTTGATCTACAGTCACTGGTCAGTCACTATTTCGGTAGTATCGTTATATAGGGTGATTTTTTAAGATTTAAGTTAGCAGCACTGGTTGGTAATGGCGTCTAAACGTCATCTGTCAAAATGAAAAGTGTACTGTATACTCTGCCATTTTATCATGGAAAGACTAACAAACGGGCAACGATTGGAAATTTGAAATTTATTATCAAAATTCGTGCCCTGTGACAAATGTGCATCGTTTGATACGATCATTTTATGGTCGTCATAATTGACCTGCTGAATCAACAATTCGTACTGTTATCTCCAATTTTCGCACCAAATTTACTTTGTTGGACATAAAACCATCGACTCGCATGCGTGGAGTGCGTACCGAAGAAAATATTGCAGCCGTAGCGACCACTGTTAATGACGATCGTGGAATGTCAACTCGTGTCCGTTCTCAGCGATTGGACATTTGTTACTCAACCACAAGGAATTTTTTTTTGCTCCAATTGGCTGAGTTGAAGTTGTTTTACATGTGGTTTTATCAGGATGGTGCAACATGCCATTCTCCTCGTAAAACAATGGATATGTTGAGGGATGAATTTGGTGAGCAACTTATCTCTCTATTTGAGTCGGCCCCCAAGATCTTGCGATTTAACGCCTCTTGGTTATTTCTTGTGGCATTATGTCAAGCCGTTAGTTTATGTAGACAAGCCGAACGCTATTGAAGCCTTACAGGATAACATAATATGCGTTACTCGAGGAACACAGTCCGAAATGCTCGAAAAAGTGACGAAAAATTGGACCTTCCGAATGGACATTTTAAAACGGAGCCGTGGACAATATTTACATGAAATTATCTTTAAAAATTAAATGGCAAAGATTAATTTATCGATTCCAATAAAAATTTTAATATGTGACGCAAATTTGAGTGTTTTATACGATTTAAAGAAAAAAAAAAACTACGATTAGAAAATCACCCATAGGTAGAAAGTTAACAGTTACCATTGACCACGATTCGGTGCTTCATATCAACATCAATCGAATTCAGAATATGATTCTGTTTGATTTAGAGTATCCGTTTAAAATAAAATTTGTCACAAGTAACCCTGCATAAAGTTTCCTTAAAGTTACATGTAAAACTACTTCGCTTGGCACCCTTAGTAACTGCCCAATTAAAGTTATTCTCTGAGTGTTGATTTTAATGCTCTTCCTTTGCTTTTTCCGCCACTCTATCTTGCTTTGTTATTCTCTTCATTCCCTTATTATTCCCTTTATTCATAGCCAACTACAACGTTTTCTTGAAAATAACACAAAAAGACGAAACCAAAAGCTTTTAAGAGCAAAATTTAGGCGAGAACATACAAAAAAATTAAATGATAAAGAAAAAAATAAGGCGACATAACAAAACATTTTTTAAAGATAAGCAGCTTAACAGGCAGCGATTTTAATTTAATTGTTTTAATGACACAATTTTTGCGCTTCACAATTCAAAGAAATAAATATAAATTTTGACTTCTTTATGATCGGCCAGCGTCAACGCGGAGAAGTCCAGGGAAGGCAACAAAGCAACAGAAAAAAGAGAAAAAAATGCAGCGCCAATGAATGATGTTTTAAGCAATAATAACGAAATCTACTTTAGAATATATTTCCATCACCGTCACCGTCATCGCCGTCGTCGTTGCCTTTGCCTTTGCTTCTGCTGAGGCAGCGCAACATCCATAACGATTAATACGGTTTTGATGTCAAGGAAAGATTGAACGACAAAAAATATGTTTTTTTTTTCATCCTCTAAGCGGTGGTATAAAAAATGTCAATGACTGTTCAGAATAATGGATTTAGAATAAAATTATTTTTCTTTTTTAAATATTTATATTTGAATTAAATGCTTTAAATGTGCTGGAAAATGAGCTGAGACGGATATTGAATTTAAAGCAACATTTTATTAGGGGAATGTAAAGCTTTTTTTGGTAAAACGAAAGTAAATTTCACACTTTAGGAGTAACAGAGAGTGTATTTGTCGTTAATATAATTAGCAGAATATGAATTAATAAGTATGTAAAACAAAGGACATCAGTGTTTTCAGGCGACTGGAAAAAAACATGCTAAATGCGAAAAAATGTATGCTAAATCGGCAACGTTAAAAAATGAAAGAAGAAAAAAGAAAACTGATAATTTCAAAAACGTAATGCCGAATTACAAATTTTGGTAGTGAGCACCAAATTATTGCCTCCTTGCCATTTTTGTTGCATCAGTGGATAATATTTTTTGTATAATTTAACAACAACTACCCCTTCTGAATAACAAGATTTTTCTGCTTTAATTTTAAACTTTGAAACTGAGTTGTATTTAAGTATAAACATTTTATCAGAGAGCGGAGAGAGGGAGAGAAATATATCGTAAACTTTTCATGTAAAAATCGGCAATTTTTGACAGTCTCTTTCATACTTTTCTTGATAGCCGGTTTTATACTTCGAAATAACGAAGTTATACATCATCTCATACATCATGTAACTTCTTTCGACTTAATGTGTTTCATGACATTTTAAGTAGATCGACCAATATCTGTAAATTTTTATGAAACTTTTTAAAATAGCAATGCGAAGGCGGTCTCGAAACTAGCCGACCTGACGCAAGGATAATGCCAGTCGTGTGCAAAACAATTATTTTGGTGAAAAGTGGTAACTTTAAAAAAAAATTATTTTAAGTTTCAATGCACCACGTCGTTTGTTATTTTTATTTGCCCCATAAAAACGATCTCCCCATAAAACGATCTCAGTGAATTTGTAACCGTGGAAAAAATCATGTTATTATATGCAATTCAATATTTCCTTTTGAAAGGTCTCAGTCCAACCAATATTAAAGCCGAGCTAGATTCTACTCTGGGGGAATCTGCTCCTTCTTTTACAACTGTAAAATATTAGGTAGCAGATTTTAAACGAGGCCGTATGAGCTGCCAAGAGGAACACCGTTGTGGTCGACCAATTGAGGTGTCCACGCCAGGCAGGTTAAAAAAAAAATCCACAAAATGGTATTGAATGATCCACGGCTGAAGGTGCGTGAGTTAGCTGAAATGATAGACATTTCAATAAGTGCTAAACATTGCAGATTGATCGAAGATTTGAAGATGGGAGAGCTGTGTGCAAGGTGGGTGCCGCGCTTGCTTTCAATGGAGTAGAAGATGTTTCAGTAGATTTATAACTATGGATGAAACATGGGTTTACCACTTCACACCTGAGCCAAAGAATAGTCCAAGCAGTGAACTGAAATGGGGGAATCGTGTCGAAAGAAGACGCAGATGGTTCCATCTGCAGGCAAGGTCATGGAGTCTGGTTTTTGGTATGCGCATAGGATTATTTTTATTAATTATTTTCAAAAAAGAAAATCCACAAACATCGCAGATTGACCGAAGATTTGAAGATGAGAGAGCTGTGTGCAAGATGGGTGCCACGCTTGCTTTCAATGGAGCAGAAACAGCGTTGTGAAGATGTTTCAGTAAAGTTTGTTTGGTTTGGCGATGTTTCAACACCATAAAACCGAATTTTTGCGTTTATTTATAACCCTCGATGAAACATGGGTCCGCCTCTTCACACCAGAGCCAAAGAATAGTCGAAGCAGTGATCAGAAATAGGAGAATTGCGTCTAAAGAAGGTGAAGAAGGTTCTACCTGCAGGCGAGGTCATGGCGTCTGTTTTTTGGTATGCGAATAGGATTATTTTTATTTATTATTTCCAAAAAGGAAAAACTACCAACCGCGTTTTTTATGCTAACTTATTGTAGCGTTTAGGTGATGAGATTATGGAAAAAGACAGCTTTTGAAGAACACAAATTGTTGTTCCATCAAAACAGGGCTCCAGTTTACACATTCGTGATTACGATGGCAAAATTTAATATATTTAGGTTTGAATTGCTTCTTCTTGCGATGGCCAAAATTAATGAATTAAAGTTCTAATTGCTTTATTATTTATTCGCCAAAGTTAGTTCCCTAGGACTCTTTTCTTTGCAAACTTCAAAAAAATTACTTGGTGGTAGAAGATTTGCCAACAATGAAGAGGTGGAGCCTGCTTTTGATGGCTATTTTAAGGAATTTGATAGTTCTTATTATAAACAGGGTATATAAGCTATTGTATATCGCTAGGAAATATGCATCGATTACAGTGCACCCCTTTAAATATTTTTCTAAGCTCTTTTTTTTTTCAAAATAATAATTATAACGAACTGGTTGTGCTTTTATAAATCATATTTCACGTATTTGCTGTAATTCTATAACATTCATTTTCTTTTATTTTAATGAATTAAGTACTAAAACATTAAACACAAAAAAGTCAGAAATTCAATTTTAGGTTTTGGTTCATTTGAATAGCCCCTTTTACAAAAATTACATTATACAGGGACACATTAATTATAAATTAAAGGTATTATTGTTTGCTTACATCTAATTTAAAAATAAGTATTTTAAATAAAATTTAGTAGTGGGCGCTTCCGCCCTGATTGAGAATATATTCATATATTCTGTTCGGTTAAGAATCACACAGTTTTTTGATTAGGTTGAAGAAAATACACGACCAGCTCTGCTGAATTCCATTAATGCGTTCACTTTTGCTTGAATATTGGTAGCCTTATTCATACAGCTTGCCCCCCCGACCTTTTTTAATAATCTTTAAGTCTGGAGAGTAAAGCAGCCAGTTCATAATCTCAACATTTCGACTTTCAATCCATGATTTGACGACTCTTGCTGTGTGGATTGTCGCGTTGTCTTGCTAGAATTTCCATTTCAAGTCTTCGAAAAGATTTTTAACTTCAGGAAAAGCTTTTTTCAGCACGGCTTTGTATGAAGTCGCATTCATTTTTGCAGAGACAAACTGGAGCTCTATTGTGCCATAATAAGATATCGCACCCCATACCATAACTCCACCTTCCCGGCTGTGTAATCGATTGAGTAGGTGTTTCTTTTTTCGAAGATCGTGGAAGTAGTAAATATGTCCATCAGGACCCTCTAAATTAATTTTTTTTTTTCGGTGGAAAATATAATTCCACTCCACGTCATAGTCGTACGACAAAAGGGGACGTTCCTTACGGAGATTGTCTAGTGGTGGTTTCTTTTTAAGTCACAAGCGTTGCGAGTGCGCTGCTTTTGGTACAGTTGCACTTACGCCAGCTTTTTTCTTGATTTTGGCAGCAGAGTCATGTGAATTTGAGCCATGTCTCAGAATAGCCTTTTGTCAGCCGCTGAAATAGCACTTGCTGTTCAATCTTTCATATTATTTTCATAGCCTTTGGTGTCACGTAAATATGTCGATATAATATTAGGGTTTCTGGCTATTTAATGAATGGAAAGTAGTTTTTAATTTTGGATATTTCTTCGGCACTCGATGATTTAGCTCGGTCCATTTTACTTGAAATCGATTGTTTTATATATAATTATACACAATTACTGTACTCCGATCTGATTTATGAAGATTTGCAAAAGACTTTCACACTTAAACTGATTACCTCGTGAGGGGAGCTATTCAAATGGACCAAAAAGAGAACACATTTTTCACTCATTGAAAATAAAAGAGCGTATTAAAATAACGGGACAATTCCATGGCTTGAAATTTTTTATAGGTGATGTGTGGAAGTAGGAGAAACAAATAAGTAAAAACTGAACCGTTATGTGAAGTGTACTTTAAATAGTAGCCACTATTGTTAAGTGATTAGGGGGGCGTTATTCAAGTGGGCGACCGCGTATGTTAGAAAAAAAAAGTTGTGGGACCGCCCTCGTATAAATATTAAAGTATATAAATTGGCATCCGATTGACTTTCTCAAATGAAATTACTCGTGGAAATCAATATCACGGTGTCGTGCACTTGGAATTCTTGCCGGAAAGTCAAACTGAAAATAAAGCAAATTTTCTGTATGTTATGTGGCTTTTGAGGGAGCAAATTCACCGAAAAATGCCAGGTTTGTAAAAGAAATTTTCTCTCTTGTAGGTCTTCTAAGGCCCAAATGTAACAATTTCGATGATTAAGGAAACATCATAATGAAAATGATCCTTGGAAAAAACAGCGTTTACTTAATATAGCTCAATAATCATTTCAAGTGGCTGGCTTTCTGTTTCTTGTAGCTTTCCGTTTTTAATAATCTTGAATTGTTTCTTTTCCAATAGTTACATTTCAGACCAACAATTGTGCAAAACTGAAATCTTGCTTGAATTGTTGCACACCCTTTACAACAAAGCAAAGTCTTCTTTTTTTTATCAAATTTAATTACAATCCCTTAATGGAAATCTCATCCCTCTTACTTGAGGCAGTGACTGCAAATTCAAGTAATGTAAAACACAATCCCTTTCATTATGAAATTACTAGAGAAATTGCGATTCCAGAATTAGAGTGAAAATCTTGCATAGTCATCAATTGACAAACGTATGGTTATGATAATGGCACAAGAGCAACATCATTGCCGCCATCATTGCCTGAACATCCAGCCTCAATGTGACATTCATAATGACAAATTCACTTTGGTTGACATAACAAATTATTTTGCTGATTGTATGGTTTTTTTTTCCTCTGCCCGTTCACTCACTCAACGATACCCTACACGAAGTGCACATATTGAAATGATGATGATATTTAAAAACCACTCACCGCCCTCTATCCCTAACTTCATCACCATCACCGACGTCATTTCACGTATAATAACTGTCATCGGTTGTTAATAATTTTGCCTACAAAAATAACAATAATCAGCGTGTTTATCCAGTGACAGTTGTTGGTTATTTGTTTCACATCCCATCACTGTTGCCCGCTATTAACAAGTGAATTTATAGGGGTTTTTACACTCAGAGAATAAATGGAGAAAATGTTAAATATAGAACATATTTAAAGGATTTTATGGAATTAAGTACTACATTTTTTGGTTAAAATGGATTAAATCTTGGTTAGATTGAACTTAAGTTACTATTTCATTGGACTTAAGTCGGTTGTAAACCAACTTTGTTTGAATTTTTAGTTTTTTTTTGTCTTAGCCTTCCCTTCATTGCCGTTTCTTTGAGTGTAGTCTGTCATTGCCAGTATATTGGTATGGTCATAAATATTTATGCAACGTTTTATTAAAATTAATTTACTTGCAAAAAACTATAAATTCCCATGATTTTATATGGAATTTAAGCAAATTTAGTAAGGCAATATTTTCCAAATGTGTGTACTACGAAGATATGAATCCCCAGCAATAGGGATGACGATAGCTGAGCTATCATTTAGTTGACTCATTTAGTGGCCAATAGATGAGGGGTTTCATATTTAAGAGTATAGTTAGTTTTGACTAAGACGTAACACATCTGTAACAGAAAATTGATGGTATTCTTCTAACGACGCCTGCCAAAATTTGATGCCATTTCGATTGTCTACAATATATAATTGAAAGCTTCATTTAGTATAGTTATAATGATCCGGTTAAGGTTAAATATGTTCCTTTTTGTTCGACAATTTACTGCCATTTTGAACAGTCGATTTCCACATACTTCTGTTGAGACGAACTTTTCACCTCACAACAGACAGAAGTAGGTGTCATGTCGGGCCTAAAAGATGGATGCTGAGATAGGCAATTCACCGTCGGTGTGTATGAACTGATGTCGCGCTGAATTTCTCTCATATTGGTGAAAGCTGGTCGCTTCTGGGCGATAGCTTCCTTTAGATGATTCAATTATAGTATATATAAAATTACAAGTTTGGCCGTAGACAAGCAGACCATATTAGATGATTCCCTGCCAAACCAAACCAAACAATCAAATCAAATGTGTATGTTTACATGAGTCTCGCCTTGAGGCCTTACCCATGGTGTGCCATCACACAGATGCCGTTTTCTGTAGTTCTTTTCTTGGTTATATTTCTTTTCTTTTGCGACAGCAAGCGCCTCCTTGGGGAAGGAAATCCCGAAAGGATTAGTCAAACTACCTTTGAGATGAGAAGTAGGTCCCCTTGGAAAACTTCCTCAGGGCCCGCTCCCTCTCTCGGCCAAAGTACCTTTGCAGTCACCTGGTATGAAGTGAGCTACCTCCAGGTTAGGAGTTGAGGTAATCTAGTAAGACCTCGGATAGATATGAACAGTGTTTTCCAAGCTTCTGCCTTCCTTCACCAACGCAACCTGAAGCAACGCAAAAGCACTGAAAACACTTGTTCGGCCAACCACAGCCAGCACGATGCTCCCACAAGGGGTCCAACACCATTGACCAGGAAGGAACAATGTTCCTTGGGCCCCCGGTCACCCGTGCTACCAGAAGAGAAGTACCCTCTGGTCTGGTTTCGCAGACAAGCTACTCCAGTTTTGCTTTATCATACCTCGCATGGAACTGGTAATCCATAATCTACGGCATAGATTGTCAATGTCCGAGGAGAGAATATCAACACAGCAAAGCATGCAATGCTCCACTCATAGTCTATTAACCAGATCTCTCTGGCCGTACAACTATTAAAAACGGAAAAGATAAATCTTCTGATATCTCCCGACGGCTTCTCTATAACCGCATCTGTTGCCAGGATGTGTCTTGTTTAACTATGACTCTCTGCTTTACTTGGTTTTCGAAAAACGAGTTCCAAGATCAGTTTGATGTCATATTATAGGTGGATCCCAGGACATAATCCACCTGTTCCTAGGGCGCCTGGCACAAGGCCACACTACTTTGTTTTTGTACATAAACATCATCCTTTGCCTGCTTAATTACAGGATCGGGTAGAGAGAAAGCAAACACTCAGCAAAATCTATTTGTTATGATCACCAGTCCCGATGACCATTTTCGCTTGAATTTGTGTAGTAACTCACCCACTTTTCATCACCAGCCACCGTCCGCTTCAGAAATGGTTCGATTGTTCCGATTCGCAATTGGAAATACGATCCATGAAGTTTTTTTGTTTTGTGATAACTGGTGAGGCAGCCATACATCGAGCTTTATTTCTGTATCCAGTCTCATTAAATGCTCAGCTCCTGGGCAACCGAAATAATGCTTACGTTGTGGTTTGACTAGACGATTTTTATTATTCTATCGACATGTTCGATAAGTTGTCTGTTAGAAGATAATAAAGCTTTGACATCAAAATTGCCGGAATAGAATTGACGAAACCAAAACTGCGCCGGGTGGGCGTAATGAACGTGACCACACACAGTCCCTGTTTACATTTTTCAGCCACCTGGTTTACACTTTCGCCTTTATCGAAGATAAACTGTGAAATATGGCTCATGATTCAAAACAATATTTCGCAATATTTCGGGATCTACCGCAACAAAACTGAGAATAGTCGACATAGTGGACAAATCCAGAGAGATCAGGACCAAATAAACCAGTACACTCTTACGCCTTGATATAAACTGCATCTATTATGTTGAAAAAGAGGGGGTAATCACTGGAAAGTATTTTCAAGAGTTGTTGGATCGATTTGAGAAACTGCGTAAATTGCGCCAAGAATTGCTTCCTTACCAGAATTTCATCGACAGTAGTTATTGACTTTTCCAACCTTGAATACATGGCTTAATAGAGAGACATTTCTATGAAATGAAGATGTCTTCTATGAAAAGCATTTCTATTTTAAGAACATAAACAGATCGCACTACGCATAACAACAGTTAAATTAATGTTTTACCTCCCTCGTATAGTCCTGAAGCAGACTGAATTAGGTAAGTAATGGGTTATCTAAATGGAACAGCAATTAACCACACAAATCCCTTTATACTTGATGGGAGAAGTAAACGAAATGAAAATTAGGTTTTTGTTACAAATCGGCTATTACAGTGAACAATTTTGCAAGTTAAACAATGATGGATAAAAAATCAAACTTCATTTTGCAAATTGCATGTAAAGATTTGTCCAGTGACAAACATATGGCCACAGCGCTCTGAATAGAAATTGGGAATATCCGCCGTACTTTCATTAAGAGAAGCAATATTTTCGACAATGTAATATATGCATATGCGATGATGCACTGGCCTGACCACATCTGTGACGCTCCCAGACTCTTCAAAACTTTTTTTATAATCTTGCTAATTCCTTGCACTGTAGGTCGGTTATGACGACCATAATTACCCCATAATGTACTAAAAATTCGCTCGTTTGAATCTCCACATTTGTAGTAAGTTTTGTAGTATATGAGTGAAGTTTGTCTAAGTATATACTCTAGAAAGATCGTCTAAACTGCGCCTAGAACATTCAAGTATGATATATATAATCTCTTTCCCCCTTTATCTGTGGGTGGGATTTTTCTAGAATTACGTTTACGACAACAAGTTGTGTTTGTTCCTCTCGCTCCCATTGTTTGGTCTATTGCTATCTCCTTTTCACTTGTTATGTATATAAGAACATTCTAGAATTAAGTCTATGATATACAACACTATTCTGTAAATATGTTTGTCTTTGTTGCACCCATTATTTAAGTATGTGTTCTCTCTGAAATATTGTGGCATTTTCTAGAATAAGTAATTTTAGTATAAATAGAGCAACTTTGTACGTTTTTGGAGAATTAATAAAGTTGACGTTGATGTGGAAGTACGCTCCAAGATACCAAAGTTTCAACTATTTTTACGCATTCTTCGGTTGTTAAACGATCCACATTCGTAAATGGTAAACCTTTCACAAAATAAATAACACATTAGATAACAGGGAGTTAACAGATTTTTTAACTTTCATAACTTTTCCAAATTGCATCTAAAGATTTGTCCAGTGACAAACTTATTCGGTTTCTATTGCTTTGATATGTCACCAAATGACACCAAATAATAATGCTGTAATTTTGTCAATTTTTTTCTATATAAAAATTTCAATACATCGTAAAAACATTAGAAATTTTAAGAAAAATTTGTTATTGCTTGGAGTAGCCAACTGTAGCGTGAATATCAGCATCGAGTCTGTCCGGGAAGGCTTCACAAGCTGCATGAAAGCTGCCTGAGGATATTTTGTCCCATTACCGGTTAATAGCAATCTTTAAGGCGTTTACCGTCTTATGTTTTTAGTTAATGATTTGAAAAGGATCCATTGGTTTTAAGTCCGGTGAATATGTTGTGAAACAATGAAGCTGAGAGCGTTCACTTGTAAAAAATGTCGGGCTTCACGAGCTTTATGGGATGAGGTCGGGTTTTTGTGCCGAATTATTTAGGTACCCAATATAAAAAGCATCGTTTAAAATGTTTTCACAGTAGATTCCTTGATTTGCCCCTTGCGGCCTGTTCAATGAAATCGAGAGGAGAGCGTTCTGTGGCAGTTGCTGTGGCTTTAACTCTCACTGACGTAGGCGTTTTTTTCAATTTGCACTTGTTTTTTTACATATTGCTGAGCCGTACACATTTTGTCATTAGAAAGGACCACATTTTCTATGTCCCCACTAACGAGGAAGTGTTTTAACACATTTGCTCTTACTAGGCGAATTGCCTTTTGTGCAGGTGATAGACTTTGCACTGTTTGTATTTTGTATGACTTCAATTGCAGTTAATTTTTTAATATACCCCCATGATACGAGCAGACCATTGAGTTATTTCGCCAACTTAAATGTGTTTTGTAGTGGATTACTTTGAATTCTGGCCTTCAACTTTCGAACTGTTTCTGCCGATGTTGCTGGTTTTGGATGTCGGTTTCTATGACGTAGTGTGTAATGGTCCGACATTACAGAAACATTTCATTTTCACGAAAATGTCGTAGCTCATTAACAATTACCATCAACAATGGTTGGTCTCGATTTTCTAATTAAGTACAAAACAATATCACAGATGCCTTTGATAACTTTGCCACTTCGTTAACCTCTTTAAACTGCTACATACAACGATATGCTTCCGTAGGCTTGTAAATAACATAACAGACTGGCACAAGTAAAAAAATGAGCGCGCTGTTATTAGTCAATCAGCATGAAGTTGGTAACACT
This sequence comes from Philornis downsi, assembly GCA_019455685.1. Taxonomy (NCBI): domain Eukaryota; kingdom Metazoa; phylum Arthropoda; class Insecta; order Diptera; family Muscidae; genus Philornis; species Philornis downsi. The sequence continues at coordinate 3,013,895 of JAHXMU010000525.1, read as the reverse complement.
TCAAGCTTATACCCCTTATTTCGCTCGTATGAGTGATATTATTTGAATTATACTAAAGTTATTTACACGTAATTTAGTGTAAAAGTATTATTATGAATTCAAACTCGTATTCAAACTAATACGTTCAAGATAATTTCATTGCACATCATTTAAACAGCCGCATTGCAACATCATAACTGTTTACATAAAATTCTTCAATGGTTGTAATTAATTCCTTTAGCAAATTGACTGAAATAATAATAATATATCTAAAACTGAACAAATAATAATTATAGCACTATGTTGTGATACATTTCATGTTAATTGAGTAAATAAAGTTTCAATTAAAATCAAATTCCTTACAGCTAAAAGTTACACTCCATAAAATAACATTTATTGGGTCGTGATAGTGCAGAAAATGTGTATAATCTTTAATATAGTACACACAAGGGAATTAAGCCAGTTGAACTCATTATAGAAGTAAATTGAAAATGATATGAGACATAAGTCAGTATTGAGTTAATGACGAAATCGAACAGCTTGCATGTACAACTAAACAATAATAAATCACAAATTATTTAGCCAAATATTTCGTGGGAATATTTTTCTTAAGTTATATTTCGTTGCAGGAAATAAGAGCGGGGAAAATATATTTGGCAAAACAGTGATTTTTATCAAGTGTGTTATGAAGTTGAATAAAGACGACGCTCACGATCAACATATTCCAAATATCCACTTCTTAATTTGTTTGCTTCCAAATAAGCGGTGTTAAATATACTGATTTCGATATTTCATCTTCACTGACCGTGGCATGTTTCGAATGTTTATGGTTTGATGGTAGGTTTCGCCCGCGACAAAATCGTCTACATGTCGGTGGATACCTCGACATACTTTTGAATATTCCTGTAATCGAGAAATTGTCGTTAAAGTTGTACGTAACTTTCATTGTTTCTATAAAAAAAACAAGAGCATAATCACTAAATATGAGGAGGTCTCCTACATTCCATTAAAGAAATGATTTTAATTTGATTTACATGCTACAGAGGGCATTGGAATAACTATTCGAATTGGAATGCTAGTATAATAATTATATTGCACATACAGGGTGATGCACCAATTGTGTTACAACAAGAAATTCAAATTACTTTTTTTTAAACAATGTGTTTAATTTATTGTTTTATTGTATAGAAAATTCAATTTTATTTTATATAACTAATTGGTTTTGAAAAAGGTAGGCTTCAAATGAACTCCATGATCATTCACCGCACATGCGACACCTGATCAGAAAATTATTCATTGCGGGATTGCTTCAATTATGGTTTTAATGGACTGCTTAAATTTGTTGTTATATTCGTTTTGTACACCTCTTGCTCGACTTAACCCCATAAAAAAAGTCTGGTGCAGTCAGGTCAGGTGACCTTAGAGGCCAGCGGAAAGTGGAGTTTCTAGATATTAATTTGCTTGGAAATTTTCGTTGAAGCTGGGAAAAAAAAATTTCTTTAATATCTTTAAATATATTGAGTCGCCCCCATTGACAGTTGACTGTAGCGCTATTCATGCGCCACGCTGTATTATATTACATAAAGGAATAAAGGTATATTTCACTTGGTTAGCAAACATTTAATGGCTGGAAGGAGTGTCTAAGGTACTTACTAACTTTGTACTGTTTCATCACGTTTTTAGTTCGATTGAGCTATGAGCGTTTGGCTGGTATACAAGATAACTGACGTAAATCTCTATTGAATTTTTTAAAGCCTGGCACATCCTAATGTTTTATCAAGCCGAGAATTTTAAATGAGCATTATACGCCCAACTTTCTGGTAGCTCCTATACAAATAGAATGATTTTTCCCTTGTAACTCCTAATTCTTTCTCAGCAGACACAGAACTTTTTGATCAACAATTCTTGATAAATCAAAAAAAAAAAAAAAAAAAATATTGACAGGTTATCCATGCCTCTTCTGATATCTTCTACATAAATAACCAATTCAATCCATATATTCTCCTACACGGCTACACATTAAGAACTTACTAGGCTAATATCCAAAAATGAAAATGCACAACATTGCCACTCGCTTTATGGTATCTTCCATACAAATTACATTATTTAACTCATATATATATTTCTAGATTCATGTATTTCTTTCAATTGCACTAAATGTAGTTTTGTGTCTGATTTCACAGCTTGTTGATAAGTAATGGACGGTGAATTCCTTCAGTCGACTCAAAACAGTGTCCTCGGAGAAGCCTATTGAGTTTAGGATATATCGCACAACACCAAATTAGGTTAACACAGTGGTTGTGGAGCTACATTAGTAGATATTTCTCCGATAAAACCCACCAAGAGCCCATACAGTGTGAAGTGGAGTTCCAGAGTGTTGCAGAAACTAAGAGCTTTCAGCTTTCAAGTCCACGTTCAAGCAAATGACAAGTAACACTCAAATAATATTCTTTGTTAATAGTTTGGTCCTGTGGAAAAACACTAATAATTTCACGAACATCGAGGAAAATTTCCAGTATAATCTTGATTCTTGAGTCACTTTGGATTGTTTCTGAATCATGTGGCACTTGTAAATATTTCTTTGCGACAAATTCTATTCACCAAAGGCCTTCTGCAAATTATTAACCTTTTGCAGGAGAAATTCCATTTCATAAACAAAATCTAATGCAACTTATGCACTCAACAAAATCACATATTATATAATAAAAATCATCCAATTCAGTTTTGCGCCCTATAAAATCAAGCGTAGCTCAAACACTAATGACATTTCTGAGTTTTAATACATCCTTGTATTTGTTATTGAACAACGATCTTAATTTTTGAACACAGTAATCTACAGGGTGGCGCATAAATCGTCCTATTGTCAACTGACAATGGCGACCATTATTTTAAGACATTGAATTGGTTTTTTTTATCTAGATCTGTGCCGAATTTGCATGCGTTTCAACAGAATTTGGTCACAGAAAGAGGTAGCAATTGCACACATAGCTAGATTGTTTCTAGCGGAGTTCCAACGAAAATTTCCAAACAAATTAATATCCAGAAACTTCTGTTTCGGGTGACCTCCAAAGTCAGCTGACCTGACTGCACCAGCCTTTTTTTGTGGAGTTAAGTTAAGCAAGAGGTTTACACAACGAAATCAAGGAATTTGACTGAATTGAAGCAGTCCGGCCAATAACCTTCAAAACCAATCGGTTATCTAAAATAAAACTCCATTTTCTATACAATAAAAAACAAATGAAATATACTGTTTTTAAAAAAATTGTTTGAATTTCTTGTTGTATCACTATTGGTGTATCACCCTGTATGTGAAATATAATTATTATACTAACATTCCAATTCAAATAGTTATTGCTATGCCCTCTGTAGCATGTAAATCAAATTAAAATCAGAAGGGGAAAAACGAACTGTTTTGCATTTCTTTAATGGGATATAGGGGACCTTCTCATATTTAGTGATTATGCTCTTGTTTCTTTTATAGAAACAATGAAAGGTACCTACAATTTTAACGACAACTTCGCGATTACAAGAATACTTGAAAGTATATGGAGTTGTCTACCGACATGTAAACGATTGTGTCGCAGGCGAAACCCACCGTCAAACGATTGACATTCGCATTTACTAACAATTACGACACGGTCGGCGTGGGTAAAGTATCGAAATTAGTACATTAACACCGTTTATTTGCAAGTAAATAAAACTGATACAGTCTTAAGAAATAGATATTCGGAACATGTTGATCATGAGCGTCTTTTTTTATTCAACAGCCGACTTGTAATTTAAAAAAAACTTCTCAGACCACTGTTTCGTCGAATTTATTTTGATTTCGAATTTATTTTGTATTTGATTTTGCATTCTCTTCTAATAGATTATGAAATAGTAATAAAATTTATTCAGAAAACCATTTTTTATCCAAACGCCTTTATCATTCGCGGAATTGAATTTTCCATCCCCTTATTAAACTTTACAGCTTGGATCATGTTATTTTTCAATTCAATTCAATTGACGTATAAGTAATATAAATTGTAGGAAACAGTTAACATACCACATACGCCACAGAGCCATGTGCAATTTTCAGCGTTGAAAACACATTCCCTCTTAGACATTCACCAAAAACCCCAACTTTTAGCGCTTTAACTCTTACCGTTTAAGAATCGTCCATTACAAAATTTCGCTCTGCTGACATTAAATCAAATTAGACGGTGACAAGCATGATTTCGCTTATAAACGGCTTCAGGCGAAAAACGATTGAACGTCGTTGGCGTCCAAAGTGTTCAGCCAAATGACAACCAATGACACTGGCAAAAGATAACCAAAGACACAGAACTGAAGAGTGGGCGATGTAACAGTAGGAGTTTGGCTATATGTAATGTAGGGAATTCACAGTTACACACACAAGTACAAATGCTATTATAAGAGAATGTTCATGTGGTATTAAAAAAAATGTCATATACATAACCGATGCTTATGTGGAAAGTCAAATTATTAAACCGAATTAACTATAAATTTTAATACTACAAAATATACTTCTTATACTTCTTACTAAAATCCACTTATATATATATATATATATATATATATATATATTCATTTATTTATGTGTTATAAACGCAAAAGGATAAAGAAAATGTTGATTTAAAGGCGCCAATTTTCGCCCTAACTATGCGATGTTGGATGTCGAAAGGGTTTAAAAGCGTCTGCACACACTAAAAAATACAGTTTTAATTGGAAAAATGCTATTAACAAAATCTACAAATTTTTCTGTTCAAATGATTTACATTTCTTCACTGTATTTAAGGTGAAACAAACGCAGATATAATAATCTTCTAGCACTTTGATTACCACTAATGATGCCTAAATGTACTATAAATTATCACTACTGCGACGATTTTTAGGACCAAAAATTAAAAAAAAAAATCTGATTTCCAAGATTTCTCAAGCAATGATTCTTTTTTTTTTAAATTTTAAGAGGCTGTCCTTTAGGGAATTCGGAATGTGCTTATGGAAACTTCGATATTTTTGGAACCCAAATAATATATGAATAGCAGCTCTAAATTGGATAAAGTGTAGTGAGAAGAAATCCATTGTTTTTTTCAGGGCATTGAAGACTTTATTTGGCTTAGCTAAAATGTTCAGATTTAGTTGAAATAAATACAGTTTTGTTTCATTACATGTGGAATATAATTTCATTCCATACCCACCTTATAGAAACTGTCGTCCTTATTGGGAAATAAATGAGGCAAACTGTTCTTAAGACGATTTTTTCGCTAGCAAAATTATTCGCCGTAGAGAGGAAAAGATGGTAATCACTTAGTGCCAGGTCCAGACTATAACATAAATGTATGCGATCCTCCCAACCAAATTGCCTGATTTGATGTGAGTCACCTTCGATGTGTGTGATCTGGAATTTTCTTGTGGAACACAATTCTTCTCATATTGGCCAGATTAAATCCCTTCTGGCTGATTTTTTTCTTGAGACAGTATAGATTTAAAGAGCTTGACCTAACAGTAGTAATTTATAGTGGCCCAACCCACCAAACATGCAGCAAATCTTCCTGACCGTTAATCCTGGCGTGGCCACCGTTTGCATTGGTTGCATTTTTGCTTGAGGTTGCATTTTCACCACCGAATTCAGAAGGGATTCGAATATGGATGTTCAGTCCACGAGGTTTTTTTTACATTAACAATCCACACAGGAGGATCCTTTTCAGGCTTCTATTCAAATGGATCCAAATGGTTTCTTCTAGACAATCGGAACACCACAATGCTGGTGATCGAAGTTGACGACTGGCATTATTCTTTCGACATTTTCGACAATTGGCCTTAAATAGAGTGGAGTATCTCAGACATGACCGAAATTGCGCTCGATTAGCTGTTACAGTGTCAGGATCACAAACACTATTTACATTTGCAGCTGCCTGGCATGTCACCCGCCGCCTGGAATTGTCATCTACGAGTATATCGTATCACAAATTTGTCTGAGTAATTTCAATATATGTCCAAGGATGTATGAGTAATAATTATTCGACGTAATAATGTATTGATATTAGTCATACGTTCAGAGTTTAAAAGTTTTGTAGCCGTTTCAAACGAAATTTTCAATTGCCTAAAGAATAAATGATGATAATATAATGAACATTTTCCACTGATGGAAATTTTTTGTCACTTTCCCTTTAGATCGCAAGCCGTTTTTGAAGAAAACTTTGTTAATATATGGAGTTACAAGGGGTTTGGTGTATGCTTCTCATTTTATTACACAATGAAATTGGGCTTTTTTATAGATGGTAAGCGCATAAATATTGCTTAATTTTAAAGCCGCAGGCTTTTGCCACATTATAGTTGCAAATATAGTTTTCTCTTGCTCACAGCTCTCTATAGATTGTCTTCGTTGTATAAATAAATTGTCAATTAGCTAACGAAAATTTCATTTAAACTGTATTCAATGTCGATTAAAGTAATTTATCATAGCAATTTTTTATTATGTTCCATAAATTATCAGTATTTTATACAATCTCGGACGTTTTCTCTGATCACTTTATTAAGCTTCTCAGTACAATAACTTCTTCATTTTCTTCTCTTTTCCAGATTCCTTAAACCACAAATCACTATTAAGTCACTTAATTCAACAAAAATCGCCCATTTGCTGTGAATAATCCTCCCCCCATCCCGCGGCGGCTAAAAAATTATGGCTAAATGCTAAACAATGACCCCAAATCCGGAGAAACAGCAACAACAGACCGCTTTAGAATGTTTTAAACGCAAAGAAAAATAGGCAAGTGGACCAAAGGCAAAGAAGCCTTGGCCCATTGCGAAGGCAACGAAGGCGAAAGAAAGGCTTCAAAATAGATACATAAGAAACATGTTGCAACCAACATCATGTGGCCCGGGGCCACCGGACAAAACATTAGAATTTAATTGTAAAGTGCTGCACGAAGAAAATGTGAACAAAGGCACGACCACAATAACAAAATGGGACATGAAAACGGATGCTGCAGCGGCTTTGCAGCGGGATGACAATGCGAAGAAGCGCGTGAAAGGCGACCAAAGGCAAAGTACAATGATGAATTTTGCCGCAGATGCTAGTAACCCAAACAACAATAACAACTGCCATTTAAAAAGCATCAAATTTTATTCAAACCAAACAACAACAACAACAGCAACAGTAGGAGCAGGAGCAGCAGAAGCAGAAGCAACATCGCCATCTACAACATCTGCGTTGTCATCGTTTGAATCTGTGCCACCATCGCCGCCATCATCGCCATCGACAACTTCAAGTTGCTGGCGGTTTGGGTGGCAGTTCGGCGTCATTGATTGGATGCAGTGTTGCCGTTCGTTTGTTGCGGCTACACCAAATGTTTGCAACTTTAAGGGAATGCATTGCAGCGTCTCATCGAATTGGTCAAAATGGATTTTAATACTGCTAATGCTTTTCACTATTTTGGCACAAACACCGCATCAAGTGGCTGCTGAAAAGAGTAAACACTGTAAGTAGAACATGAAGAAAATGAAAATGTATAACCAATTTGTCATTGTTATGGTTGAAAGATATTTTTAAAGCGATTACAGGAGGAGAAGAATATGAGGAAAATATAAACTTATTGGAGATAGCACATCTCTCAGGGTCGTGTATTCTATACGTATGATTAATTTTAATTGTTATCTTTGAGCAGATTTTTTTAAGGTTTTCCGAGTCGTGTCACTGATTCTTATCCATCGTTTTTTAATTAATGAACTCAAACATGAAATCAAACAAAGACGTTAACAATAGTTCAGTTTTGAGTTTAAAATTTATATAAAAGTTTATTAGAAATCTGATGTTGATTCATATTCAAAATAAATTTTCCTTTCAATTTTTTGCTTCGATGTTTTTCTTAACTTAAATATAACCACAAACTCACATTAGTTTAACTTCTCTACATCAACATAATAAAACAAATTTTTTAATTGGAGAACTCGAAATGAAACTGTTATGAACAAATACGTGTGGGAATAGGGAGTGATTAACTGGGAGCAATATTGTCAGACAGCTTTGCGTTGGGGAACAGATATTGAGGCTAAAGGTGGACTACGGCTAAATTTGCGGGGGTGGGGTAATCGATATTATGTGCGCTTTAACAGTGGTAGGTAATGATGACGCGGTGATACGTAGGAAAATATGATATTGCGGTCAGCAACGGATGTAATTTTTGTGTGGACAAATGATTCCGGTTAGCATCCACTTCTTATAATGAATATTGTTGGCCCCAAAAGATTGATCCATGTCGAACATTGAGGCAAATAAAAACAAGTGGCAAAAAAAAAAAAAAAATATAAATATGAGTTTATAATATAAACATAATACAATTTCTCACTTATGTGTTTTCGAACATAAACATTTCTCACATATATTTTCGAACATAAATTTCTTCTCGCATTAGCCAAATGTTAAATAATTGTAGGCGTTTTTACCAACTCAAACTTTTAAGAAGATGATGCACGAGATAGTGTCCTTTTAACTTGCTTTATTGGTTTTCTAATAATTTTAAGTAGTTTTGGTAGTAAGTTTAGTAACTTTAGTACATTTTTTAATTAATTATTCTTACGCTAACTGCAACAATAGCTTTAAAATTGTATTTTGTTATTGAGTATTAGTATTTTAGTATTTAGCATTTTCCTATTTTAGCGCTTGTTGAATGATTCTTAAGAAACGCATAAAAAACTAATTTTGCTGCGATACATTCTGTTCAAAAAGTATCGGATCCTATGCTATCCTATTTAAATTTGCTGTATTACTTTCAGAGAAGACACCTTTCGAAATTACACACTTAATTCAACGGTTATTTAAATTACCAATATATTTTCCAAATGAATTTTTGAGAAAAGACATCAGTTTATGTCGACTATTGCCTGAAAACCGATGCCTCGATGTGATAATTTATGGTTTGAAAAGAGAAGAAAGTCAGTCGGAACAATATCAGGTGAATTTGCCCGGTGAAATAACCAGAAGTTATTCAAAATGAATAGCATTTTCAACACAAAATAGGGCAATAGCGCATTTTTATACCACTTCCAAATCTAAGCAAACTTGCTTGTTCCTATTAAATTGAATTACATTTAGGTATTATCAATTTGTTTGGATTCGACTGCCACATAATCACATTTGATAGAAACACTGTTTTACGGTCTAATTTTGGTCTGAAAACTCTGATCCAAAATGAAAATTTCTTTAGTCTAATGAAAAATTGCACAAAAATGTTTGCTTTTTCATACGTACTTTCATCAAAATGTGAAGAGGACAGCCACACCCTAAAAAACTACTTCCTTCCTATGGCAAGCCTAGGTTAAATTCATTGGTGATTGCGCAAATTTTCACCACTTTGCAGCAAAGAAATTGGTCAATATTGCTTTGAATTTTGAACGACTTTGATTTGTTTTTTTTTCGGTTTTGGCTAAGTTAGAAGGCGTCGTTTCGAAGCTTGTCGACTGGTTTTTATGTCAAATTTATAAGCCAGCTCCGAGCACTAGTTATAATGTGATTTATAAATACAGGATCTGAACTGACTCGTTTTATTGTATGTTCGGCGATGTTAAATTTAAATGGCGGTATTCAGTCATCATTTCCTTCACTTTATCGACGTTGACTTCAGTTGAAAATGCTGATGGATGAACAGAGCGAGCCAAATTTGACAGCAAATCCTGGCCACTTTTGAATACACTGTAGCAGAATGATTCACTATAGAATGAACTGATGAAATTGAGCACTGTAAACAAACAAAATGGCCGATTGCCTTGAAAGCCCGCATGGGTATAGAGGCTGATTGTATCAACTTTGTGACAAAAATAATTTTGATATTCTCTTTAACCGGGAATTTTTTTAAAAGATCAATTCCCGGTGCTTTTTTTGCAGAATGTACAACCCTGAAATACTGATAGCCTCCAAATATAGCCAACAGGATAGTTTTTCGCATTATTTCATTTAAATGTTTAGGTATATTTTAATTTCTACATTTTATAGGCATTTTTTTGAACATATACAAGATATTAATTTCATACAATTTTCTTTGAAATAACTAATATATGCAGGCGGCTACTAATCTTGATATAAATGAAATGTGCACGGATTATTGATGAATTTACGTGCAAGAAATTCTCTGATTACTTTGTTTTTTGTTTTTCTGCCCCCACAGGTATTCATTTTACTTATATGTATGTAAGTTATTGAGGCCAACTCCCTGTTGGGGTCTTTGTATGGCAATCATTGTTTTTTTCTACTATTTTTTTTTTCTCCTGTTTACAACTCAAAGTGTAGAGAAATCAAATGAAACGAAGCGTAAACAATAAGCGAAGAGAATGAACAAAGAACTGAATCAATATCATAAAGAAATTTAATATAAGCGAACTTCGGAAAAAAGATGCTGGAACATTTTCATCAAAATCAGTGGGCAGTAATGTTGTATTTATTAACGTTTCAGAGCAGCAAATCGAAGGAAATCAAGAAGGCGTAAGAGAGAAGAGTTTACAAGTGCATTAATTATAAGGGTATGTGGGTGTATGTATGTAGTTATAGCAACAGGACTCATAATAAGTAAATGCTATGGTGAGGGTAATAGACCGGAACAGGTAGAACTCAGCAAATGTTATAACCAAAAGGATAAGTGATATGCAATATGATTTCTGTTACGACGGGGTGACGCAAAATTGACCAAACCATTGGAAGATAATCTTATTTGTTGAGAATGACATCATTTTTCAGTTGTGAAGAAGATTGAATTGAAGAAGAAGATGTTAAGAAGACAATACTCGCCAAGCCATAAACATAGAGCGCTACACTGCTCTGGATTATTGAATAATTTTAGCAAGCAAAGTAGCAGAAGTAATCACCAGAAATGGTGTAAGGTTACCGAAATTTACAAATGTACAACATTTACTGCGGGCAGAATATAATAACCAGAAGAAAGTTTTTAAGGTATACAATACTCTTTGACCAAATGTGTTTCACGACTTTTTAAGTCAATTGAGCAATGTTCAAGTGTCTGGCTGGCTGGAAGACTCAATAAGCGTAATGTAGTTCCTGATTGTGAACGAGGATTGCCAAAGGACTATGTCGATCCACCCACTCTGATACCTCTCATACAAAGTGTATGATTTTCGGAAATTAATTTTTCCCCTGTAACTCTTAACTCATACACGGAAACAATTTATATTTTTGTTCATTATATTGCTTTATTATACTTGAAAAATTTCGTTTTTGAATTTGTTGTCAATCTTCAATATAATATCATCCTGGTATTTTGGTGAATACCGAAATAGTTATGCGTCCAGCCAGCTGCGTTATTATAATTAATTTCGCTAATTTTTGCATTATATTTCTATTACTAATAATACGTAATTTCTAAGAGAAGAAAGATCTTTAACCGAAATAAAAACCAAGCTTGATAAATCTTTAAATAAATCGACTGGTTAAATACGATTCTTCTTGCACCTCCTGTACAAATAACTCATTTAACGCAAATATTCTTAGGCTCCTGTACAAATAACTCATTTAACGCATATATTCTCAGGTCCATTCCGTTTATTCAGTTACTCTAAATTCAGTAAAATGTGAGCGTTTACTAGTGTAAGGTCTGAGAATGAAATGTCATGTGTATAAATTCAGCGATTCCTTGAACCTCAATCTTTTTCCTGTAATTTTTAACTTCCAGGCGGTAATCGTTTAAATTTTTGTCCATTTGTAACGCTTGGTCAAACGGAACAACATTTAGCCAAGTAGCCACGTCTCTTACAGTACCTCCCATACAAATTTTTAATTTAACCAACATACTCTTAATTTCATATCTTCCTAACAGTTGTACTGAATTTAGTCATTTGATGAGCTCAGTTCCAGGAATGAGTTTTGCAGGCATTGTTGTACTCCTTCTGGTGTCTGTCGCACAAATTGATCAATTTTTATAAATTCAACTTTTCTTCTGCAATTTCCGACTAATGGATTGCAGTAAAATTGAGTTTTGTCCGCCTCACTGGTTTATAATTCGCTGTAATTTATGAGGATAATAAATATATATGTTTGGTGCCGCCCAGACTTATAATTAAAGATTCATTCCATATATTCTTAGGTTTATATCTTCCAAGCAGTTCTACTGAATTCAGTCAAATTTCGCATACATTATGCGTTTTTTAAGCTCAGCTGAAGAAGTGAAAATCTTAGGTATTTAATCCATATATTTTTGGGTTTTGTATCTTTCATTCAACTGCATTGAAGAAGAATTTACCGTGCATTAAGTATTTTGTAAACCTATTTCTGTGAACGAAAAAAGACTGCAAAGTCATGTCCCTTATTGTACTACATATTAAAGTTAGTCGATGTAGAAAAAATGCGCTTTAATTTGTAGAAAGCTGTTATTTTGCTTGTTTTATTGTAATATATTTGTATAAGAATCTAGTGGTCCATCACACCGCTTCTGGCAGTCCTAACAAAGAAAACACAAAAAAGTTAAAAAAATTATCTTTATGTTTTAACATAATCTCTTTTTAACTCAATACACTTTTTTCAGCGAAATTTTAAAGTTTATATGCCCTGTTTATAGTAAGAACTGTAAAACTCCACCCCTTAATTGTTGGCAAATCTTTTACCACCGAATCATCCTGTCAAGATTGGAAATAGAAAATAGTCCGGGGAGGTTAAATCTGTAAATTTGAACTTTAACTAATTAATTCCGTTTATCGCAATAGTGGATGTGTAAGCTGGAGCATTGTCTTGAAAAAACAACACTATCTTTTTCGCTAAATGCGACATTTTTCCCTTAATTTTATCACCTAAACGCTGCAATAAAGTAGCATAATAATCGCCGTTGATGGTTTTTCCTTACTGTAAGTAATCAATAAAAATAATACCACGCACATCCCAAAAAAAAAAAGACACGATGACCTTGCCTGCAAATTGAACTATCTTCGTCTTCTTTGGACACGATTCTTCCATTCCAGTCCATTGCTTTGACTGTTCCTTTGTCTCAGGTGGTGCTGATGAAGTCGTTAACCCATATCCCATTCATGGTTACAAATTAACGCAAAAATTTGGCGTTTATTGGCGTGAAACATCGCCTAACACTCTACTGAAACATCTTTACGTCATTGCTTTTGCTCTATTGAAAGCAAGCGCGGCACCCGTCTTGCGCACAGCTGTTTTATCTTGAAATCTTTGATCAATATACGATGTGCAGTACTTTTTTAAATGCGTATGATTTTAGCTAACTCGTGCTATATAATTGTGCGGATTTGCTTAACCGTGTCTGGCGTGGACACCTCAATTGATCGTCCACTACGCTGTTCGTCTTGGCAGCTTGTACGGCCTCGAGTAGAATCTAGCTCAGCTTTAATATTGGTTAGACTGAGACCGCTCAAATGGAAATATTGAATTAGATAATGATGACCAATTTTTTTCTATAATTTTGATGGCTCATACGACTTAAAACATAACTTTTTTATGTTGCATTTTTCACAAAAATATTTCTTTTTTTCAAACTATTGTTACGTCAGGTCGGATAGTTTTAGGACCGCCCTCGTATATGCAAGTCGCTACGTCCTACTGAATTTTCTGTGCTGGTTTCTAAATGACTACAGATAGACTCTGTTATGTGAACTTATTTGAAACTTCAAGTATTTTCCTGCTAGGTCGAGAAAATAACACTGGCCAACTGGACACCGCCAGGATTAAAACACAGCTGTTGGTAGCCGTTTCCATCACCTTTGACAGTACTTCAGGCAAAAGATTAGTCATTTAATTTTAAATGCCATATATGACAGCAGCTAAAGCTACAATTACCGAGTATTAGAATGATTATTTCAGATATTTAATACTACAATAATCACAACTTCTTATTCTATCGAATAACTTATTTTGCTAGGACTACCTGTAGTTGAATCATATTCCTTTCATATTTGCATTTCCTATTAAAACAAAATCCGAAAGAAACTTTATAATTACATATTTTCGCTTTTTGCACTGTGTAAATTATATAGGGAAACAAAGTTAACTTTCTTAATTTATGAAATATCTAGAAATGTTCAACGAAATGTTGGAAAAAAAAGGAAAATACAAGGATCTCGAGCATACTGTAGGAAAATTGCTCTTTTTAGCTAAATGAACTAATAAGAAAAAAAATATATATTTCAAATTTTCGATATTAATGCAGTGAACAAACTTTTAGAGGATTAAGGAAGAGAAAAAAAACAAAACCGACATTTATAATATTCACAGCACATGTTAGCGTCATGTTAAACTTGCTCAAATATTCACTTAAGACGCGCTTTAGACGACGATAAATTTCAGGAAATCGATTTCAAAGATCACAGCCGTATCAGCTGAAATGTGAAGCAGAGTTATCATAAAATTATTGTATTTGTGTAAATTATTATATTTGTACATATTTTCCCGAATATTTATATTCAATCCGCATTCCTAAATTCGAAGTAGTTTGCAAATTAATTACTTTTTGGACAATTTCTAAAACATTGATATAATTAAGGAGAGGTTTTATGTTATCATTGTTTATGTCCTTAAAATACATGTTGTCGTCTAATCTTGATTTCAAAATGCCTCATATTTCGAAAGTTATTACAAATTTTCATAATATCGATTTATTTTAAAAACCTTTAACATCTCAATGATGATGAATGATGATGATGATGAATGATGAATGATGAATTCTGAGTTAAATTGTTTCCATATATATCAACAACAGCTATAGGAGCGTTGTATGTGGTATTAAACGTGGTCGTACTTCCATATAAGCCATACGTATACAACGTCCAATTGCTTTTGGAGAAATTATGAATTCACGACATTGTTGCCAAGGTGACGATTATGTTAAGTAGCACAGGACTACAATAAGGTAAAGTAAACACACCACTGGGTATAAATGATGGATGTCCTGATTTTCGCTGTGCACAATAACTGCTATTTTTGCATAAATATTTTTGCCGTTTAAAAAACTTTTACTGGATTTGGGGATTACTCTACTATTCGAAGTGTTCATGAAACACTTCGAGATGACTGCCGCTCAACGAAATATTTGACAGTTTTATCGATTCTCCAGTCCAATATCATAGACATGATTGTTGACCATTCCAACTGTCGTGCGGCAGCCGATCGGCATCAAAACGAAACTGTCAAATATTTCAATTTTATTCAGCTGGCGTTTGGCCACCATTCATCACTGCCAAAGGGGAGCAAGAATGTACCAAGCTTTACTTGGTGCACCGGCTACAAAAAAGCAAACATTATATTTTTTTTGGAAATTAGTGAATTCCAGCGAAACAAACGATACGTATTCGCTGCAGTAAATCTATGCGAGTTCAAAAATATTTTAAGTAGAACTAACAGTGTCTTACATAGTATTCTGGAAAACTACCAATAGGCAATGACGGCAAACTTATTGGAAGACAAACTTTTTTATCCTTTTATCCTAGTTTGATAATTTGATATTTTTCGATACATAATTTTTTTCCTGTTGCTTTAAAAATTGCTGTGAAAAGGTGAAATTGCCGATAAAATTGCCATGTCTGTAATTATTTTTCATCAAAATATCTGTTTTTTTATCGCGATGATATTGCTCCACAGTTCTACTTGAACCTGATAACTTTTTTCCCCCCTACACCTTGTTTTTAGTACAAATATCACGGACTATTGATTTCAACACTAATTGAATGATTTAATCTCTTTTCATTGTCTGTTATCTGCAAATGATTACACAGCATTTCGTAAAATGCATATGCGAGTTTGGAGGACTCATAAAATGGAGCAAAAATTAAAATCCCCCTATTTCGGTTTGTAATCAGATCTTCGCATATATACATATATTTCCATACACTCAATTGAGCGTTTTTGCCGCAATGATAATGTTTATCAGCATTATGGGAAGCAGCGCGACGACCCACCCCATCGTCTACAGAACAATTATAGACAGTGGTTGGCCGTTGCATTGCCGCAAATTGTTTTACATATGATTTTTAATTGAAAACATTGGGAAAAAGAGATTTTACATTTAGTTTTCTGTTATTATTTTGGAGTTGAAATTGGGCTTAACTTTTTTGTTTGGATTGCAACAATTGAGCATAAGTTTGTAGATTGAAGTGGGAAACGTTGAGGGCCGTTTAATACAGGGTGGCGCAATAGAACGTGCATGTTTAAAAAATAGATTAAAAAATAAGTACAAAAGGTATGGTTAAAATAAACCTAAGGCATTGCAGAGTAATAAATGGAGTTTATTTTTCAAAAATAACATCATGTACATGGTGACCCTCTCTACGACGGCACTCCTCTAACCGCAAACGAAAATTATTGAAAACTTTCTTCAGTAATACTGGTGTAATGGCTGCCATTCCACCACGGATATTCTCCTTGAGCTGAAAGATGTTTCTTGGATTATTACTGTAGACTTTGTGTTTGAGGTATCCCCACAAAAAAAAAAAGTCAAGAGACGTCAAGTCTGCACTACGTGGGAGCCATGGGATATCACCTCTTTTCGAAATCAGTCTGCCAGGGAACATCTGCTTCACCACCGCCATGGAGTCATTTGATGTGTGACAGGTAGCTCCATCTTGTTGGAACCAAGTTCTGGAATTCACTATTCTTGAACTTTCAATTTCTCAACATAGCGTTCCGTATTAGCCGTGACGTTTTGGCCCCGCGCATTTTTGAAGAAAAAAGGACTAATTATTCCTCTGCCAGAGATTGCTGCCCATACTGTCACTTTAGGACTATGCAATGGTTTCTGGTGTTAAATTTGGGATTTTCACTGTTCCAGTAACGACAATTTTGACGGTTTACGAACTCATTCATAAGGAAATGAGCCTCGTCAGAGAAAAGGAGCATTTCATTAGCAAATGCGAGCCTTGCTATGAAGTCAGACTCTTTCAATTCTTGTGTTAATTGCAGCTTATATGGATGCAGTTTAAGATCCAATGCTAAAATTCGTTGCAAACTTCGTCGCGATAATTGTAAGACAGAAGATCTCTTGCGAGTCGACATTTGTGGATTTCCTCGTACTGACTCCATAACTCTCTCAACATTGTCTTCGGTCCTAGATGTTCTTGGGCGACCATCTTTTCAAAACGCTTTACCCATATTTTAATTAAATTAAATTAATTAAATTAGCACTCGGAGCTTCACTAATTCGCCGTAGTCCATATTCAGCACAATATAGTCGCCTAGTAACAATATATGAACGAGAGTTCTCGTAAATTGCGCGCACGCAAAATGCGCGACGCTTCCCGTCGAAGTGATTCATAGCGACTAAAACTCCATGAGCCCGCCAACCTAACGATGTAGGCGCCCCCCCGCCCGCGCCTTTTCTACCCTGCAAAGAAAGATGATGCAATATGCACGTTCTATTGCGCCACCCTCTATAATACAACTAGGTTGTTGGCGAATGTTAATCATACGCTCAGTAAAGAAAACTGATTGTATCATATATGTATACATATTAAAAATAGTGCAGTTTTAAACAATTTATTACAATGCCCCAAGGGTTATTAATATTAATCATGAGAAATATTACAAATACTACAGTTTAAAATAATAGAACTATGTTGGAAATAAATGAGTATTAATCATCTGTACAGCAGGATAAAGCAATTACTTACCTACTTAGGTACCGACGAGAAAATTTGTCACACAAAGTTCTATACTATTTCAAAAGCTTGGTCCGTCCAACTAAGTTTTAGTCGTCCTACTCTGCGCCGTCTATCGAATTCGTTATCGAAAACCTTTCATGCTGGAGCATTTAGGTCCATTCGCAAAACATAACCAAGCCAACGCAATCGCTATATATGTATATTGATGCGATTGATCACGTTCATGTCAGGATTTACCTCATTGTTCACGCGACGCCGATATTCTCCGCTTATAAGCAATGTGTGAACTACTGACATTGCGATAGTTTTACATACACTGAATCACATTTTCTGATAAATTTATTAAGACATGTGAATTTCCAAAAATAGTACCACTAAATACGATATAATGTAGTTAAATTAAGAATCAATCTTATTAATATCAATCATGCGCCCACTATGGTAAACTGATTTAGGCGTATGAGTACTATATTCAACTTCACGATATTTTGAAATATCAAAGCATGAATAAAATTCCTGTATTTTTTTTCTTTGAAAACTCCTTACCTTTGCATTGTTTCTATATAGCATCGTCATCGGACAAAGTATGTATCCGTTGTAATTTGAAATAATTTGGAATGAATTGCAGCAACTTTACATTAGTTTGCAGTTTGAAGAGAAAGAACAAGATAATACAAACAGATGATGGTAATCATACGTTCAGTAAAACAAATGGGGCGTATGAGTGTTAAAAATGATGTCATTTAATGTAACAATCACGAGTTAAAAGTCAATACAAATCATAGATGAAGGGAACAGATTTATATTAAACATGATGCCGTTTAATATAATGCTTCCAAGCCAGGAGTTAATATTAGTCTAACTTTCGTTAGATGTACCGAAGGTGTAGATTACCTAAATTAAATAATTAGACCCAGAAGGAAGAGTTTAAACTACCAAGTACTTTTAGAAAAAAAAAATCTTGTTCTTAACACTTTGAGTCGATTAAGCGACGTCCTTCTGCTTGACCGGCTGGTTATCTAACTGATAGCACGCCAAACCTTTATGAAACTTTTTAAAATATGGGATAACCTAATATTTTGGCAAAACAAACTCACTCTACCTGGTACATCCCATACAAATTGACCGGTTTCCCCGATATTAAAAATGTTCCTCTCTAACTCCTAATTCGTTGCTGGCCGTAACCTATTTGTTAATGCATTGTACTGCTTCGAAATATTAGGTAAAAATTGAAAAGATAAAGCGATTAACTACTATTTTCCGGTACCTTCCATACAGATTGGCGTATTTCCAAAATTCTATTTTTTCCTGTAAATTCATATTCGTCGACTGCAGTTGGCTACATTTTTGTTTTTTTTTTTTAATTTTTGTGTAATACTCGTCAGAATTTGAAAAAAATCAGGCCGATTAGCCATGCCTTTCCAGGTATCTCCTATAAAAATAAACGAATTAGTTCATATATTTTTAAGTTCATACTTTTGCCTTTGTGGCACCAACACAAAATTGATTCACAGAATGACAAAATTGATTCGCATTTGACGACATTGATTCACAAAATGGAAACGGATAGCTTTGCCACACTCCTTTTGGACACCTCCCCTAAATTAGTCATTTTTCGGAAATTAAATCTTTCTTCTGGAATTTCTAATTGGAAGGCTGCAATGTGCCAGATGTTTTGTCTGTTGTACTGATGTGTAATTTGAGAAAAGTGGACTAAGTAATCATGTCCCCTCTGGCAACTCCCCTCCAAATAACCGATTTAATCCATACATTGTTTGTTTGATATTTTTCAAACCGTTATATTCAATTCTGCCAAATTTTGCATGCATAAAATGCATTTGGAGTACTAAGTTTTTGGAAAGAAAAACAAAGGGAATTTCTGCATTCTTACCGGTAGTTTCCATACAAATTGATCAATTTATCGAAATTTAATTTTCCGCTTTAATTTCTAATTCTTACACTGAAGCAACTTACATTTTTGTTGATTGTATAGTAACCTCATAACAAAGCTCTATCTGGAAAATCGCATACAAATAAGTTAATCTAGCTCACACATTCTTAGATTTATATCCTTAATTTAATTATACAAAAATTCAGTATAATTTATTCTTAGTACTTTTAGTTCTGCAAATGAAAATGGGATGGATTGATATTTCCCTCAGGCTACCGTAACCCTTCATAATTTCTAAACGGGGGTTCAGGAATTTATAATCCTATTCGTTTTTTGTGCTTTAATTGCGAATATTTTTTATGAAAACCTAGCGATTTATCACAAACCTTCGGACACCACATCCGTTGTTCCACAAACACACAAGAACGGTACGTAATGTTATATGTAAGTTAGCACACTTGACGGAAATTTCTGTACTACTTGATATTAAAAATAACGTCTATAAGTTAATATTATTCATACGTTTACGAGAGAAAATTTGTTGGGGCGTATGAGTTCTTTATTTCATGCTACGTAGAGCTACTTACGTATGAGTATTCTAAATGTAATCGAATAATTATTAGCTATTTTGCTTTGTATGGGTCAACATAACCAACAATAACATTTTTCTAAAACATTTCTTTCCCATTCATCGTGCATATGTAGCATCGCTCGTTTCTAAAATATGTATATTTTATAATTTGCAATATCCCATAGCTTTTAGATGGCAAATCTGTGATTTATGACTTTACAATATATTTAAATATTCCAATACCCCATGAACATACAAGTTTAGGGATGGCAATAGACCACCATATTGTAAGCAAAGTAAACAATAGTACCAGCAAACTAGCCAATATCATGACTCTTTCATGGCAACTAATCCCATGTCCTTTGGGGGCAAAATAATGACATCGACACTTACATGTAACACATATCTTTTTTTCTCTGGAGTAAGAGCTGAATGTTTCGAATACAATAAAAACATTGCATAGAAATCGATTTGATTTATAAAAAACAAAACAACAAGGAAACTAAAAACTTTAGTGGATGACATAAAATAACGCAATTTGTTGAAATATTGCAAACAATCTTTCAATGTTTTTGGCCGCCGCTCGCTCACTCTCCGAATATTCTAATATTACAAAAAAAAAAAGAAGAAAAATATAATAACATACCATGTGGTGGTTACTAAAAAAAAGAACATTTTGACACACACACACACGTAAAAAGTACGGGATCTGCATTAAATTCAACAACATCCTGTGGCAAATGCCTCTTATATGGACAATAATAGCGTCAGCGCTTGTAGTTGCAAAATCACTAAATTATTTATATATTTCTCCACCATGTATGAACATCGCATGAAAATCATGATTTACACTCTGTAGTGAGAGTAGCGTCAGCCATTTTTTTATTTTTGCACACCGCATCCTATTTTCCAGCCTCTCTCCCGGATTTGGCCAAAAATCCATTACACCACAATTTGCCGTGTGAGTGGAACCAGAACAAAACAAGATGTGCAGAACTGCAAAAAAAAAAAAAAAAAAAAGAGGAGAATACACTAAATAAACGACTGACTAACGAACGGCTAAAAATGGTTTATGGGATATTATGAATATCGTGTACGATTTATACTCTTATTTTCATCAGTGAGGTGGATGTTGAGGGGAGATTTGAGAGTTCCAATATATTGAGATAGGAAGTTAAGTGCTTCAAGGAACAACATTTTTAAATTCTTTTAGTTTACGATTGAAATAAAGATTAGAAGGCAAAGAGTTTTGTTAAAATATACCCGAAATATACAGGGTGGCGCAATATTGCTACTACAATATTGTACTGAATATGGACAACGGCGAATTAGTGAAGCTCCGAGTGCTAATTTAATTAAAATATGGGTAAAGCGTTTTGAAGAGACCGGTTCAACATTTAAACTACAAGCAAATGGTCGCCCAAGAACACCTAGGACCGAGGACAATGTTGAGAGAGTTATGGAGTCAGTACTAGGAAATCCACAAATGTCGACTCGCAAGAGATCGTCTGTCTTACAATTATCGTGACGAAGTTTGCAACGAATTTTAGCATTGGATCTTAAACTGCATCCATATAAGCTGCAATTAACACAAGAATTGAAAGAGTCTGACTTCATAGCAAGGCTCACATTTGCTAATGAAATGCTTAATCGATTTTCCAATTTTGACAATATCCTTTTCTCTGACGAGGCTCGTTTCCTTATGAATGGGTTCGTAAACCGTCAAAACTGTCGTTACTGGAACAGTGAAAATCCCAAAATCAAACACCAGAAACCATTGCATAGTCCTAGAGTGACAGTATGGGCAGCAATCTCTGGCAGAGGAATAATTGGTCCTTTTTTCTTCGAAAATGCGCGGGGCCAAAACGTCACGGTTAATACGGAACGCTGTGTTGAGATGTTGGACGGATTTTTGGCTCCAGAAATTGAAAGTTCAAGAATATTGAATTCCAGAACTTGTTTCCAACAAGACGGAGCTACCTGTCACACATCAAATGACTCCATGGCGGTGGTGAAGCAGATGTTCCCTGGCAGACTGATTTCGAAAAGAGGTGATATCCCATGGCCCCCATGTAGTCCAGACTTGACGCCTCTTGACTTGTTTGTGTGGGGATACCTCAAACACAAAGTCTACAGTAGTAATCCAAGAAACATCGTTCAGCTCAAGGAGAATATCCGTGGTGAAATGGCAGCCATTACACCAGTATTACTGAAGAAAGTTCTCAATAATTTTCGTTTACGGTTAGAGGAGTGCCGTCGTAGAGGGGTCACCATTTACATTAAGTTATTTTATTACTCTACAATGCCTTAGATTTATTTTAACCATACCTTTTGTATTTATTTTTTAATCCACTTTTTAAATATGCACGTTCTATTGCGCCACCCTGTATATATATTTATTCTGATCCTGTTTCAATGAACTAAAAAACGTTATGTACAAAATTTCAAATTAATCGGTTAACTTTAAGGCGACCTCCAAATGGCTTAAAGTTATAATATAATTACACTATGATCCCTATAAAACACGGTATAATCTTCCCTATATCGCCCGACTTTATTTTTTTTTTCTTAGAAAAATTTATGTGGGGTCACATCCAGGCTGTCCCAGCAATTGTTTAAAACATTCTGAATCAAATTTCTCAAAAAATTAATTTAAAACATTCCAAATATAATTTGAAAAACTAAAAAAAATTGGTTTTGTACAATAACGTACGTATGTATATCACTTCTATGTATAAGAGTAATGGATTTTTATTTACAACAATAATTTTCATAAATGAAAACATTATATGAATGAAAGAACAATGAACGTTATTTTTTTGTAAGACAGGATTTGGTAGCAGTTGAATAATTTTTATGATCTCTGGCAACGATTTGTAAAACAAATTGTTTTTCAACTTTATCTTTTGTGAGAATGTTATTATAATCCTGAATGAGTTTGACGAGTTTTCTGCAACGTCATTCACAACAACTGTCGTTTCAAGTTTTTCATTTGCACTTTTATAGCCAAGAGCATCCTTCCATGTTAAAGGGTCTTTGTCGAGGAAATCGACTCTGAGAGAAAATCTCGTGAAGAAATTTGTCGAACTAGGAATTACAAACGACGACAACTCAATGTTTGTAAAGGAAGAAAAATCTTTCTGGTGCTGAATGTACCTCATTAGTTGATTCTTATCTTCATTCTCTTTTTTGCTTTTATCTGCTTCCAGCATAATTTGAGCCATACGTGCCTTAACCACTGTTGGAATATTGTCATCAAGGGAGGATGAAATTACAGTTTCTGGAACTAAATACCAGAGATGCTTGGAAATTTTTTCGCAGTAACTTTTTCTGGATCAATGTCCTGATAATTTATCAGTTGTTGCACGAGAAGTAAATCATGATAAGGCGCTTTAATTGCTTCTGGGGATAGAAACCAAGCTTGAACGTATACTCGAGCAAGAAAATTACATAATTTCCTTAAAGAGTTCTTCTCCCTGTGGGACAAATGAAATTGATCTTGGAACAGATATATCTTAAATGCATAAATTGCTTTTGCCTTCCATCTAGCATGACTTACAGCTCCTGGTATACGAAACGATACTCTCCTGTTCGAAGTATCTCCAACAAAGATCATCGTTAACTCCAACAGTTCTAGGTAATCATCTCGCTGTTGTTTTTTTTTTTTGTAGAAAGACGATGTTCAATAAATTGAAGAATGGTAAAGCGTACATTATCAGGCACTTCACTGCTAACAGTTATGTAAACATTTTTGCTGATTTTCGACCAGTTGTCTCTAAATCTTTTGAAAAGTGCCATGTCTGGACCAGAAGTTGCATCTATGAACGACTCGAAACAGCTTCTCAAAACTAGCTCAAAAATGTGGTGACGGCAGGGAAGGTACAACAGGTCACGATTAAACAACTTTTCTAGATTTGTGCAGGCACCATTCATACGACCTGGTGTTGCTTGCTATCGTATCACAGCAGAGTATCTGAATTTAGTCGTTTATACCCCACTTCTCCACTGCTTGGTAAACAGCCATCGCTTGGTCTTCTCCTGAAGATTTGAGGATTTCAGGGACCCCCAATAATTGCTCTTCGCCTTGAAAAGTTACTATTATTGCCAATCTATCAGTCTTTTCCATACCAGTGAGTATCGTAAAATGCACCTGCGTTTCTATGTTCTGCATTTTCATTATACCATTTTTTTAAAAACATCAGAGAAACGTCCCTACGGTATTGTAAGTAGTTTTTTTTTATAATTATGGAATATTTGTGTTATTAATATTAATTTAAAAATTTTATCAAAATGAGATACCATCCCTAAAAATCTTCAAAATATCACCCTGTGTAATAATAAAATCTGTGGTCACAACCCATAACAGCCTAAGTCTGTATTTCAATATTTTCAGTACAGGAGTTTAAAGCTTTGAATCTTCACTGAAAATCAGGAGAAGGTGTTTTTTGGAAAACTTTGCTACAGATTCCAAGGAAACGAATTTCTTTACTTAGTTGTTAACAAAAAATAGTTGTTTATTTTCGCAGTCAAAAGATATTATCGAAAAAGACACTTAGGCTCTTATGAATTGTTGAACAAAAGAAAGTCAAAAAGTTCAAGTTGAGTTAGGCTATTACTCCAGATTAAATAAAAAACTTCAAGTTTGGAGAAAGATCTTAACTCAATTTATGTTTATCAAAAAACGAAATTGCAATTCGGAATAAGAGCTTAACTCAGGTTAGGAAAATAAAATTGTTTCTTTATTTTTTTTGGATTAACGACTTAAGTTGATTTAGGCAATGATGAAAAAATAATGTTTATATTTGTTGTAATCCTAAATTGACTTAGGCAGTTATGCCAAAACAGTCATTTAGAAAAATAACTGAAGCTATTAGGTTTTTTAGGATTAATTGCCTTCCTAGAAG
The DNA here is from genome assembly GCA_019455685.1 of Philornis downsi. Taxonomy (NCBI): domain Eukaryota; kingdom Metazoa; phylum Arthropoda; class Insecta; order Diptera; family Muscidae; genus Philornis; species Philornis downsi. The sequence goes on along the minus strand of JAHXMU010000525.1, from coordinate 2,988,940 downwards.
AGATACAAACATGAAAAATTTAGAGCAAATAAATTTAGATACGCTGAATACGATGGTGTTAATAACTCAATTGTGTCCTATGTCAAGTTAGGCTGTTACGGGTTGTGACCACAGAAATATTTAAGTAAAAAATATTTTTTTTCTTCATAAATGTATTTGTAACTGTGTGTGTTGTGTAAGATGGTGTGTTGAGAGCTAAATTTTTAGAAGGTTGAAAAATAAGGGCCGTCCTAATATATATATATATATATATATATATATATATATATATATACTAGCCGACACGGCAAACGTTGTCCAATCCCGCTCATATTTGCAGCAGCACTTAAGATACGTACACCAAACTGATGTACCAAATTTTGTTCAAATACCGTAAACAGGAGCAGAAATATT
>JAHXMU010000525.1:2961137-2988537 GCA_019455685.1 Philornis downsi | reverse complement strand
GAGCAGAAATATTGGATATTTAATTTATGGTTTGTATGGAAGGTACCGCGCCCCATTGTCCAATCCCACCCATATTTGCAGTAGCACTTAAGTTATGTACACCAAACCTACGCACCAAATTTTGTTCAAATACCGTAAGCAGGAGCAGAAATAACTGATTTTTATGGTATGGGAGGTACCACGCCCCTTTGTCCAATTGTACCGAATTGTAAATCTAAACCATCCCGGGCACCACCCAGACGCATATACAAAAATTTATACAAAGCGGTCCAGCCGTTTAGGAGGAGTTCACGCCCGTACAGTAGAATTATATATATAAAGATATATATATATATACATATATATATACATATATATATATGTATATATATATATATATTATTATAATCGATCAATTTCTTCATTAACTGAATAAAAACTTTTAAAATTTCTAAATCGTTATCCTTATATCAGTCTTTCAGAATGCGCTGATAAAATGCATACTACTAATTTCAAAACTTCACTTTTTGCCATTTGGCTCCAGGCATCTGCATCACCGGCATATCTTGAAAGAGGAATCTACATTCCCAATTTTATGAATTTAACTTCAACTGCTTACCACGTAATAGTAATGCTTACATTAACTTTGTTGATGCTACCATCTAGGTATTATTTGTGTCCCCATTCCTTCTTGTTTTTTCCCCTAAGAACACTAATTTTCATAAATGCCTTCTCAACCCTTACCTACACTAGTAGGTAAACTTACACACCAAACTTGATAATTCGGGCTTCAACATTTAATTTGTTGGCGGTAGTATCAAGTTTATCCGCCTTTCTTTCTTGTTCCACATTTTGAAAGTAGGAGTTTTAATAAAGAAATTCTTTCTATAAAGGCAGAGCATTCAATAGTATATAAACGCAATTTCATGATTGTAGCTTCAGCCATTTTTTACAAGCATTAATAATATATTTGTCTCGCTTCTACTCTTATTTACACATAAGCCGTCACACGCTTACGCTGTGGAGGGAATGAACACTCCCAATTATGTCAAATATCTCCTATGGTTTGCTAGGGAAAACCACTTTTGTACACTTCCAACCCTTATTTCACATCCTGATTCTACGAATATTGCTAAATTACAATCTTACTTCGGGCCTCTAATATTAATCACCAATATTCTTGATTCCAATTTTATCCAATTTTTTCCAGCTTTTAGTCTGGCCGGTGGTAAATAACAGCACTACTTTTGTACACTTCTCTCTTATTTCACCTCATAATTGTACGAATCTTGCTAAATTACTTTCTTACTTCGAGCCTAATATTTGAATTACATGATCAATTTTGATGATTCTAGTTTTACGCTTTTCTTCCCCCTACAAAAGAAGAATTTGAAAACATCATCCTTATCGCACATTTACTCTGGAGTCTGGAATATGGAGTAGCCTTAGCAATAATTTCATCTTAAAAGAATACCTTATCGCCCGCCCACTTTTGAAGAGCAATATGGACACCAATTTTCATTACCGTGGACCCGTTTGAGCTTAATAATAATACCAGATTTGTTGCTTTTTATTTTTGTTTACCCCTAAAAGCATGCATTTTGGAAAATCTTTTCTTAAAGCGTTTCTAACCTCAAATGGCAAATGGTGTCCACCAATTTCCAATTCTAGGTCTAGCCGTTTAAGATGGGCGATAGCATCAGATTTATTACCTTTTACTCCGGTTTTCCCCCTGAAAATCGAATTTTGGAAAATCTTTCCTTATATCTAATATGGAAGTGCAATGCGTACATCAATTTTCATGATTCTACCTCTAACCATGCTAGTTGGGTGGTGGTACCAGATTTTTCCCTTTTTATCGCCTTTTTTCTTGTTTGCTCTGAAAGGGGAAAGCGGATACCAATTTCCATAACTCTAGTTCTAGCCATTTAAGCTTCGTGGAATGATATCAGATTTACCAATTTTTACTCTGTGTTCGCTTCAATTCTGAAAGTGGAGTATGGACACTACTTTTCGTGGTTCTTGTTCTGGCAATTTGAGCTTGGCAATGAAGCCAGATTTTTTCTTTTTAGCCATTTCGAAAAATCTTTTCTTATCGCGTGCCTACTATAGATAAGAAAGATAATGTGGACACCAAATTTCATGATTCTGATTCTATCCGCTTGAATCGGCCGAAGGTACCAGATTTGTCCAATTTTATCCAGTTTTTAGTTCTAAAAGTACGAATTTTGAATAATATCTTCTTACCGTGCAGCTACTCTGTAAGGTTGGGGTATGCTCTGAATGTATACCCCAATTTTCGTGATTCTAGCCTTAGTTGTTTGGCCTGGGCGATGATCAGTCAGTTGGTCAGTCAGCAATACAAAAATTGTAAAGGGTTATCCATTTAGTAGTTTAGAAACCGCCAGTTTGGCAAAACTGTCAGCAGATAAACACCTGCCATCCAAAATGTCATTTATTTAGTGAAATGTTTGCCATTTACGAATATGGCTCGGTTAATAATCGAAGAACGCGTAAACATAGTTAAAACTTACCACGAGAGTGGTGATTCAAATGTGATTCAACACTATCGATTTTAGCTTTATTGCATGAGCAGTTTCCAGAAAGCGTAATTTCACGTTTTGGTGACTTCAATTGGACGCCACGATCATGCGATTTGACGTCGTTAGACTTTTTTCACCAAATGTTGGGGTATTTGAAAATCAATATTCGTCAAGTTATCGCCGAGACACCGCCCGAAATGTGCAAAAAAGTCGTCGAAAACTACCTAAAAAGGGTTCACTGTTGCAACCAATCCAATGACATTGTATAATATTTCGTAAATACATAATGTAATACAAGTTTCATCGAAATCATAGCTTTATATGTGTTTTATTTAACTTTACTTTTGAAACCGAAAAGTGGATAACCCGGTGTAATATAAACAATCTTCCACTTGCTTTTATTTAACATACTTCAATAAAATGTTGGCGCTCTTGTACAAAGTATTTCCTCCCTGAATATTTGAAGAACTGTTAAGTAAGTTAGTACCTCTAACATAAAGCAATACAACGCCCATGTATCCTCACAGGTATTATTAAATATTTCACGTTTCACTCCTTGTTTTATTCGATGTTTTACAAAACGTATCATTTTTTATCATTTGAAACATAGCATACAGTTTATGTTTTGTGACTGCACGGAGAAAACAGAACAAAAAAAAAAAAAAAAGTAGACAAGTGAACTTTTGATCAGGTTTTGCTGTAATCATATCCCATGATACAATATGAGATATACAAATTTTGTATCATATCCTTAATGTCATGACCAATAAATCTCCATACAATGTAGAAATGGAATCATGTAATGTCATAACTGCAACATGGATTTGTATAAATTCTAAATATGTCGGAGGATATCCTCACATACATAAAACTATACAAACGATTTAAATACAGGTGAACACATGGTTAAACAAGTAAGTGTGTGTGTGTGTATGCGTGTGTGTGTGTGTGTGTAACGTTAATCCTTTAGCATATATAATACGATTATAAGATATTATGTATCAGCTTTGTTGTCATGAATATCTGCGATTATGTTATGCCGAGCATATCCTGCTAGTTTAAAACTACTTATCTATTTTAATATGTTTCATTTTACAACCAGTGCAAATGAAACAAGATTCTTGGTATTTTTGTAATAATTTTAATTCACAAACTCACAAATGTTATCACCCTATAACAAAATTTGCGTTACTGATTACTGTTAACGTTAATGATATGGCACGTAAAGGATAGCATGGACATCATTTTGCCTTCCAAATAAAAGTGCAATTGAGAATTGAATCTCCGTATAATTTATTAGCCCCTGGCAGCGGGATTATTCTTAACAACCATTCGTTGGAAATAATAAGACATGATAATTAATACAAAGCAGAAAGTGGAGCACTTTTGTTGAGAGTGGTTTTACTTTGTTTCCCACATACACGCAGTAGGACCTACACAATTCACATTTCAGACAACTGAGCGCTTGGTTTTCCTCCTTTCGACTTTTCCTGTGGCTTTTCCATGAAAACTGAATTTCGGAAAATCCGTATTTATAGCGTAAGAGGCAAATGTCCTTTTCAGGTTTAGCTGTTATATAATTAGCTCATTGGTTGCTTTTGGTAAGCATAACTGGCATTGTTAGGTGAACCAAATGTAATTTTGTGGTGCTCACATTCTTAAACCATGGCCTATCGTGGAGCTATGAGTAGTACACGGAATTGTTGTTCGCATTATCGTGGATTCAACCTTCGATACAGCCACCTATCATAATTTGAGCGGCGGTCAACTCTATGTATCCGATAAACACCTCAAATAGTCTGGTAAATGCATCTCAAAACACGACGTTCGGAATCTTTGTTAGACTACAGTTCCTATTGAGTGAGTGTCAAATTAGAATGCGTGCTTGCTCACTGGCTGTGAGAAGCTCTGTCATGTCGCATTCAGAAGATGCAACGGAATTTATTTCGCGTTCCTCAACCATTTGGTGCGGAGGATGCGACTTTTTCGGCCTACGATCCCAAAACAAGTCAACCTAACAAAGAAGAGACAAAAACATTTGGGAAAAATGTTCTTTATGTTTCAACATATTCTCCTTTCAACTCCATACATTTTCTCCAGAGATATGCAATAGCTTCTGTAAACTGCAATTACTAGGGCGTAAATCTGTCAGATTTACTTACTTACGAGGGCGTTTCGTATTGGATAAGAGGAAAAAATAAGGTTTTATTCGCATGTTGAGAGCGTCTGCCGAAGTGGTCCGGTTGGCGGCTGGCGGAAAAGGAAAATAAATATATTGTTGAATTCAACCAGGAGACATTCTTGCGCCGCTGGGTTGCCATATGGGTGTAACAAAATAGGGGTTTTTTTAGTTAGATACTTGCCTGAAGGGGCCTTTACACAAACAAATAAATAGTTAACTTTTACATTTTACAATATTTACAAATTATTTGATACAAGCAATTCAATGTAATTCAACTTAATTCAATGCAATTTAATATAATGCAATTTTAATCCGAAACAATACATTTAATTTTCCAAAAATTCAATTTATGGAAAGGATTAACTACGTTCTACAGCTTTTACGCCCTGTTTATGGTAAGAACGGTAAAATTCCTTAAAATCACCATCAATGTTGGCAAATGTTTTACCAACGAGCCATTTTTCCAGGTTAGGAAATAGAAAATAGTTTGAGAGAGTTAAATCTGACGAATAATACAATTCGAATTTTAATTCATTATTTTTGGCCATCGCAATTATCGGTGTGTGAACTGGAGCAATGCCTTGATGAAACAACCTTCGCCAAATGCTTTTCCTTTTTCCCCAAATGCTTTCTTTTTTACACAATTTTATCACCTAAACGTTGCAATAAATTAGCTTAATATTCACCGTTGATGGTTTTTTCTATGTGAAGATAATCAATAAAAATAGTCCTATGCGCATCCCAAAAAGCAAACGCCATGACCTTCCATTCCGGTCCACTGCTCTGACTGTTCCTTTGTCTCAGATGGTGGTGATGAAGTGGTCAACCCATATCCCATCCATAGTTACAAATCAACGCAAAAATTCGGCATTATTGGCGTGAAACATTGCCTAACACTCTGCTGAAACATCTTTACGTCGCTGCTTTTGCTCTCTTGAAAGTAAGAGCGGCACCCGTCTTGCGCACACCTTTTTTATTTTGAAATATTCGGTTATTATACGATGTGTACCACTTTTTGAAATGTTTATGATTTCAGCTAGCTCATGCTATATAATTGTGTGGATTTGCTTAACCGTGTCTGGCATGTCAATAGATCGACCACTACTGTGTTCGTCTTGGCAGCTTGTATGGCCTCTATTAAACTCTACTATTCATATATTACAATAATAAACGAAGCAGTAGACTCATCATGCTCGGTTTTAAAATTGGTTGAACTGAGACCTTTCAAATGGAAATGTTGAATTACATAACGGTGACCATTTTTCCACGTTTAGAAATTTACTGAGATCGTTTATTTTTGATGGCTCAAACAAAAATTCTGAACAACATGGTGAGTTGAAATTTAAAATATCCATATATAATATATATGTTTTAAAAAATTACCGCTTTTCACCAAAATACTTTTTTTCAAACTACTGGCACCATCTATACGTCAGGTAGGCTAGGTAGGAGCGCCCTCGTACATTCGTGCGACTGAATATGGACGAATTTCAGAAAATCCGTTTCATAGCGCACATGTACTTAAAGAGGAATCTTGTTCGAAGTTTTGTTCATTTCCGTTTCAGTCGTCTGTACAATTTCTGTTTCATGGTCTAATATAATTCCTGTTCTATTCCTAAAATTTGTTTCTATCGAAATTGTCTTGTGACGGAATTTGAGCTTACAATTTTATAATTTAGCTTCAGTTATTTGTTTCATGCAGCCGTATCGCTTGTGTCATTTGATTCCTTCTTTTATATCCGCACAGTACGAAATACGTTTTCATATTAAGGGTCTACGTCGTAGGAGAAATTCGCTTTTGGTGATTTTAGTTGCAGCCATTTGTTAGGCTATTTTTGCCGCCAAAATCTATGAATTTCCGCTTTCGATCATTGACAGATGAATCTAAATCCATTCTAATTTTAGATTTACTAAAAAGAACCTACAGTTTTATGACAATTCCGAATGTCAATGTGAGAAGTGTGTACTAGAATTGGACTATTTGAGGTATCGTATCAGTGTTCAAAACGAGGACCACCATAAGATGCTCGATAGTGCACATGCCTCGACCAGTTTTAGGTAAATCCACATTCTGAATTTCCTTATTTTAACTTCAGCCGCTTTTTTACAAACTAAACAGCCACTTCCCTTGAAAAATGTAAATTCAGATTCCAACACCAGCGATTATTACCGGAATGGCAATATTTAAGTCCTATTTCATTTCTGTGCGTGAACTTTTAGGAGCTGTTTTTATGCTCTGCCTACACTGTAAGGATAATTTATGTTCCAATTTTATTGTTTTTCTCGTTAGATGTTTGTTCTAGCAGATGGTAGAATTTTTTATATCTTGTTCTCCATTCATTTTGCACATTTTTTTCTCCAACTTTGGTAATTTCGGTAATCGACGTTACCATTTTTGTCACCTTTCTTCCAAGTTTACCCTGCACGAAAGACCACAGTTTTGATGATTTCAATTGCTGCTATTTGGTATGGTATGATATTCCTCTTGTCTTTGCTGATTTATTACCAAAATGTAAAAATTTGCCAAAATCGCTTCCCGGCACCTGTGCACTATGATGCTCGCCTAAATACGTACTAGGTGCGTTAAAAAAAAAAGGTGAATTTTCAAATTTAGCGGGTTTCGTATCGTACATTCGACTTTCGGTTATTATTTTTTTTATGTTGGTTCACTCGTCTCGAAGATATCGTCGACACCATCTTAAACTAACTAATGAGATTTTGTCTACTTTTCAGGAGAACAATAAAAACTGCAACACGGGTGCAGATTCGTTGAAATGCAATTGCTGATGCGAGCCGTTCCGCATTGCTTAACGTTTCGACACAATGCCACAAGAAGCGCCTTACAGAGTAGAACTGGAAACTAACGAATATAAATAGTTTAGTGTTTTGCGTGTTCGGCGATTTTCTGTTATCGAAAAAAAAAAAAATGGATCAAAGAAGCTTCATCAAATTTGCAACTTTTTTTGACTTTGAGTCAAAAAAATGTTTACAAGTGATAGAAGCTTTTCATAGAAGGTCGAGAAGATGTGAATGAGGACGCTCGCTCTGGACGCCCCAGCACATCAACAACCGATGAAAATGTTGAGAAAGTGAAGAAAATTGTTGGTGGAGAATCGTTGAATTGCTGAGGATGTCGACATATTGGTTGGCTCATGCCATGCAACCTTTTCGAAAATTTTGGGCATGAAGCGTGTAACAGCAAAGTTCATTCCAAAATTGCTGACTTTTGACCAAAAACAACGTCGCATGAGTAACGCTCAGGAATTGTTGAATGACGTCAACAATTCCATGAATAAATAAACAATAAACAACAATTGATGAATAAATAAATAGTTTTTGGGAAAAATTAAAATTTACCTTATTTTTTTTAACGCACTCCGTACAATAATACTACTGAAACGCAATTTATTCCCTGTTTTATGCTCTAAAATTCAAATTACCCATAATTCCTTCTCATAGCTAGCCTAAGTCTCAGTTTTGATGATTTCCGCTGCAGCCATTTGGTTTCCTCTTTTTCTCCCTTCTTGCCCGTTTTCAAAAAAACTGTGAATTTCCCAAAATCCCACTCCACCTGCTATTTATTGAGTTGATATCCTAATCGATGGCACTATTTGTGCCCCCTTTATTCCCTCTTTTGTACCCTTAAGTACGATTTACTCAAAATCTTTTTTCACCCCCTATCCTAGGCGTTAGTTTTGGAGATTTAAGTTGCAATCTTTTGTTGTGGTCTTTGGTGCCAGTTTTCTTTGTTTCTTCCCCCTTAAAAAGCTTTCCTTTTATCTCAGAAAATTAATGGATGTACAGAAATCTGTTATGTAGAGCGTTTACTGTGATAGATGAATTTTCTATCCAAATTTCATGGTTCTGTCTTTATTACTTTGACCTAGGCTAATGTTCCAATTCTGAGCATTTCATCTTTGCTCTTTCAATAACTAAAAGTGTGAATTGTCAAATATGTCTTCCCATTACCATCGTGCTCTGGTATTAATCTTATTCTTATATTCATAATTTTTGCATCTCGCCCTTAATTACAAACTATGGTATCATATTTGTTCTCTTTCTTCCAATTTGTTATCTTTTGAAAGTTAAGATTTAAAAAAAAATTTCCATATTGTTGCGTTGCTATTACATAAGAAGATTGTACACAACTGATTTATTATTTTAGCTTCATTTATTCCCTTTCATTCCGCTGTCTTCCCCATGAAAATACAAATTTTGAAAAATCCATCGCGCTCTTACATTATTCATATTCTGTTTCAGTTTCTGTGTCAGTCATCTGTTCTTGGATGCGCTGCCATTTGCGTTTCCTTTCCCTTTTGCTTTACCCTTTAAATACACACATTTGTCAAAAAAATTCTCTTTATCCTGGGACCCACCGATGGATGAATATATTCATGATTTTAACTTCAGCTGTTTGTTTCAGTCGATGTCTCCATTTTTGGCCCCCTTCTTCTCCATCATAAAAATACGAATTTCGGAAAAGCAGTGTCGTAAGAGCAGTGCAAACTATAATATAAGTTTGGCGTTTTCAGTTGCGGCCGTTTATTTTTTGTTTTGACAAATCGCTTCTCATTCTTTATCGGTGTTAAAATACCAATGTGTAGATCTAATTGCATAATTCTGGCTTCTTTTACCACTTTCCGTATCATTTTGCTCCCTGCAATTCGACTTTTCAAAAGTACAGGGTGATCCAAAAAATGATTTAAAAACCGCTAGTCTGGTAAGGTGTCAGCAAACGAATGATTTCGGTACTAGAAATTTCATATTTACAACCCGTAATGACTGTTTATATTGTACCCATATCCTGGTGTGAGCTTATACTCTATCTACTTAGTGATTACAAAACCGCCAGTCTGTCAAGGCTGTCAGCTGTTAAATATCTGTCATCTGAAGTGTTCTTTATTTAGTGGGAAGTTTTTCATTTACGAATGTGTATCGTTTAAAAAACGAAGAATGCGTAAAAATAGTTAAAACTTACTACAAAAGTGGTGATTCAAACATGGGCTTTCAATCAAACAAAATTTTTTTTTAGCGATGAAACTCATTTTTCACTCGGTGGCTACGTCAACATGCAAGATTGTCGCATATGTGGCGCGAAGAACCGCATTGTGGACAAGTCACTGCATTCGGAAAAAGTGGCGGTCTGGTACGCATTATGGTCTGCAGGTATCATTGGGCCGTATTTTTTTTTTCGAAAACTACTTCAACAGGATCCACGGCTGCAACCAATCCAAAGGTGATCATTTGAATGACATTGTATTTCGTACATAATGGCAGGATCTAAGCATTATAATGAAATCATTTAACTTTACTTTTGAAACCGAAAAATGGATAACCCTATATAGGTATATTCTCAGCGCAGATCCACATGATATTGCGGACCTAGCTTCCATATTTCAGGGTCGAGGCTAGGACCCTTTGGCTAGGCCGATGCACAGTGAGATTCTAAGTGCAAAAAGTCTATGTTTCGACTGTAAAATATTAAAAATTTAATGATGCAATTTTGTACGGAATTGTTTAGTTAAGAGAAATTCATTACTGCTTTTTTGAAGAAATAATTTTTTATCGCAAAATAATTACTTAGAAATGCTTGGGAGAAGTAAAGCGCAAAACGACTAAGATTTTAATGCAACTTGAGGGCCTGTATATGCATATTTGTTTTAAAAATATGGTATTTTGTGATTCTTTAAGAAAAAAGACAACTGGATAGCATAAATAGTTTCAAAACTATTTAAATTTAAAAAAAAGCCCTAGAAATTTCAGTGTTCTAAGTTTTCCTTAGATGACAAAAAAGGTTAACTTCGGCGACCTCCATGCCCTGACTGCAATAAAATGAAGGAAGGGAGTACATTATTGCGATTTATAGAAAAAAAATCCTTATAATATTTTATACTGCTGAACAAAGTTATAAATTTTATGAAAAAAGTCACAGGAAATTACACTACAAATTAAGCAAAGAAATAAAGACAAAACACGTATATGGTGCATACTTTTAGGAACATAAGGCTATGAAACAAGAAAACAAACTCCGAATTCACAATGCATTTAAAGACCATATGCATTTACGTGTTGATGAGGTTCAGCAAGGCACCGGGACCTCCAACGACGGCAACACCTCAAGACGTTTTTTTTTTTTCTAATCCGTCACTTGTAGCTGACATAACTGAAGTTGAAGAGGAATTAATTGATAGGTTTCGCATAATATTACAAATAATCACATGTGGCCGAAATATTAATTCTTCGAAGTTTAAAAATAACACGCGGGATACAGCAAAACTTTATGTCGAAAAATACAGCTGGTATTAAATGCCAGTAACTGTGCACAAAATATTAATGCATGGAAAAGAAATTATCAATGCAGCTACTCTTCCTTTTGGTATGCTATCCGAAGAGGCAGAAAAAGCGCGCAACAAGGATTATAGAAAATATAGACTGATGTTTTCAAAAAAATTCAATAGGATAGCAACTAACTCTGATGTTTTCAACCGTCTCTTGGTGTCATCAGATCCTTTTCTTAGTAAAATAAGGCGTCAACCTCGTAAACAACATTTGGAATTAGATGATATTGTAAAAGAAATGATAGATGAATAAGTAAATAAGTTTCCTTACACATGTAACTAATTATTTTATTTTAGGCAATCCTACTAAATATTTTTACAGAAAATAAGTCAGGCGGGTAGTGGGTGAAATAGTTATTTTTCCTGAGTAATATAGGCGGTGGGCGTGGCCGATTTGGATGAAACTTTCCAAAATTTTTATTTCCGTAGTACAGATGATCCATCCCAAGTTACAAGAATTTCTATCTAACAGAAAAAAAATGTATACGAAAATTTCATTTTTAGTTGTATGGGCGATGGCCGATGGGCGTGGTCGATTTGGATGAAACTTTATGTTTTTGCTACTCTGCGTCATAAAACGCTCTATGCCGAATTTCAAGACTCAACGACAACTCCTTATATTTATTGCACAAAAATGTATGAAGCAATCCCACTGTGCGATGTAGTGATTCTTGATTTTTGTCCCAGTAGAAAAATATGTCTCTTTTACCTAAATGAAATGAGCCATGAACAATTTTAATGATTTTAAAAATAAATCGACAACAATGTATTATATCTATAAACTTGAACTGGGTTAATAGCCATTTCTCTTTGTGATTTTGTTTTTATTTCGACTAATTGAATTTTAATTAAGCCATGTAAAAGTTTCCCAATAACAGCATTAACATGTCTAACACCTAGAACAATGCCCACGCATCATTAAGGTAGTCCTGGTAATTAGGCAAGCATTAAGGTTTTTAAGACGCCTAAAATTGCCCTAACATTTACATTCTAATTTGGTAAATCCCTAAAAATAGACACCGCGTTTTCTTTGCACTGACTGTTCGATTGAGTGATAACGCAGATTGTTTGCGAAGCAACGCCTAATAGCAGTCAACAAAATGAACTCTTTGTTGGAAAGCTAATGCATAAATTCTTCTATTGGCAATGGAGGTGGTTAGATTATGGGAATTTAATGGCTGGCTGTTTATTTGTCATCGGTTTTATGATCATTTAATTGATTATTAACAATGTGGAAATATGAATAAGACTAAGGAATAAAAGGCTTTAATTTGGGAATAATGACACTGCGGCCACAATGGATTTCGTTTAGTTGGTAGAAGAGGATCTTGAAAATACTACTAGTTTATCTACTATAGTTTTTTTAGTATCTCATAACAAAAATCTACAATTTTGCATTATGCTATTTTTTACGAATTCATCTTTGAACCATTTGTTATGTTCGATTGAAAGTCCGGATTTTGTATTTTGCAATGATCTCAAAAAAAGTATCAATCTTGCTGGACTTTTTCATTTGCTGGGAATTCAGGGTAAATGTTAAGTTTATGTCGATTTCCTGGAGTTGTCGAAAATGTTAAGCTAACTAACAAGGAAAGAGATAATTACTTATCAACTAGGCTACCAAATTTTAGAGAAAAGCGCACGGATGCAATCGAAATTACTGTTAAAGTGGAAAGGGCAACATTTAGCTAATTTTTCACATTTACGTAAGTGGAATTGATTTGTCTCCTTCCGAGTTAATTTCCATTACATGCTGAGTCAAAACGTCTTAACTAAATTCATAACCAAATGTTATTAAATTTTTCGGTGTTTTCCCTTGAGAAAATTATAAAAATTATGTAGTTTTGGAAATTTTTCACAAAAAAAAAAAATCAACTACTTTTGAAAGTAAGTTCAAAATTCGTATCAGTTTTTTGTTTTAAATACTCCAAGAAAGATTACAATAATTGCGAGTTTATGAAACGTTATAAAATGTTGCTTTTAAATAAACATAAAACGAATGCACATTTTGAAAACAGAATTGATCAATATGTAATACAAAGGGTAACGCATGAGTAAAGTTAACGGCGACTATATTGAATGCGTTCTTGTGCAACATTTGGTTTTAACTCATGGACCAATTGCATCTTATATGGGAATGGATGTAACATATGTAAAATTCTTTGCAAAGACGTGTAGGCATCTCTAACTGCTGAAAACGTCGCCTGGTGGAAGTTTCGGGGTTTTCCTCAATACCTGCTTGCACTCGAGCAATGGCCACTTAATTTCGAACTGCAGGAGATCTTCCAGTAAGCGGAAGATCACAGACAGCTCCTTGTTGCCCAAAACGCAGAACCAATCGGTAAATTGTTGGAGCGCTAGGAGCATTTCGAACATGAAAGAAATTTCGATATGATCTGAATAATCGAATGCTAACTTTCAAGTAAAATTGAACAACTTTGGTTCTTTGTTCTGTGCTGAGCCTTTCCATCCTAAATTTTCCAAGTATTGATTAGTTAATTCTGTAGAGACGAAAAAAAAAAAGAATTAAACAAGAAATGTATTCACTGATCAAATCTTAGTGTGACTTATGCGCCACCATATATAAACTTTTTGCAAACAGATTTGCCGGAAAGGACATCAGTTTTCGCCCTCAATTTTCAATTGAAAACGGATGTCTCTGACGTGGTAATTTGAATTTGGGAAAGAGAAAAAAGTTAGCGAGAATCATATTAGACTATATTTTTTGAGTTTTCAGCAAAAAATGCTAGTCTTGTGAGTTACTGGATTTTCGAGAAAGAACATGAATTAGCTGTCTTTCCACAAATCTCCCTTTTTCGATGGAACTGCTCTTTCAAACGCCGCATAACGTCAAAGTAATATTATTTATTTACCGCCTGACGTTTTGGCAAGAACTCCTACTGCACAACACCGCGACTAAAGAAAATGTACAACATTATCTTAACTTTTGGTTTTCTTTAATTCCACTTAGTTGGAAGACGACATTTTGCAGCTTGTTGACTGGTTTACATGTCAAACTCGTAAACCCATGTCTCATCACCAGTCATAACGTGTTCTGTAAATGTGAGTTCGGAATTGACCTATTCTATCACGTCTTTAGCGACCTTTATTCAGTTTTTTCGGAAGCAGTCGAGCTACAACACTTTTCGTAGCCAAATAGTCAAATAGTAATTGATTCGTGGGACACAAATAATGATAGGTGGTTTTATATGAAATTGAACCTGCAATCATGCGAACAATAGTCACGTGTCGTAACCATCGCATCAAAATCGGTCATAGATGTGTTTATTGTAAAAACCGTAAAACATACTAAAGATGAAACGGCAAAATTGAGTACTTTCCATAAAGTATGTGACAGATGGCGCTTAAACATGGCGGCAATATAGAGAATAGTTGTGCCAACCTAGCGATAAAAATAATGTTAACAATGATTTTAAGCTAGATTTTCGAACTGTCAATTCCCTGTACTTTTTCAAGAGAATGTATTACTTTGCTGAAAACTTATTTATTTTTTTAAACATAGATTAAGATTGTCAAACTCTTGCTCTTTAAAGACATATTTTCAAATTTCAAATTTTATTTGGTTATTACAATGACATATTTTTACTAAAAATATAAAATTTTTCAAATTATACTGACTTATATTTTTCTCAAAATTCGTATATATATAGCTGAGTATATAAGTATTATTTGGGCGAAATTTCGTAGTGGTACTTCATATGGTTTGGGAGTTACACGATTTTTAGTCCAAAGCCTCAGAGTTGAAAGTGGTAATGGATGCGCATTTTACACATGCTGCGACAGCAGTTTTTGACTAATTCACTCCTCCTTCTATAGAATGACACACTGTGTATGAGTATATGTATGCGTAGCTGAATGCCATGTGATTTTCTCAATTATTTCTGTACGTGAAAAATACACTATATGGATATTGCGGAGAATGTCCTATTCAAAATTTTAGAATTGTATTTTATATTGTGCACTAATGTAGGTGTAACGTATGCCCCTTGGTTACGTGAAGCGCCCCTTATTTACCTTTATTCTATCTAGCTTTGTAGCCAAATAAACTATTTATCTACGAATGTGTTCTCTTTGGCGCTGTTTCATTAACGCATACTGTTATTCCTTTGACCTTTTCTGGTTCGCTCAAAATGCCGCTTGGAAAATATTCCTTTTTAATTAAGCCTACTCTAAACTTTTGTCCAAAAACAAATTCGTGCCTGCTGTCGTGATTTATACACTTTACGTCCTCTTCTGGGCAACAGTATTTAGCGAGGACGAATTTTTGATGATGCTGCCAGAATTGTCAATTAAACTTTTGTCAAACTTCATATTTTATATACTCGTACATAGCTGAGTGAGTGAAGAGTTCAGAACCAAGTTCGTGTAATTACCGACAAAATAAATAAAGCACCTCCGAACATTTACACAAACTTGCAAAACGATAGGTCGGTACAGAATACAGAAAAATGTACCTACTTCAAAAGGTACTTTTGACAAATAACTTGTGCAATGTGCAACAACAACTCCAAAGGATTATACCAACCACGAACAAACTACACGGACACAAGTAGGGACATTGAATATATGCAAAAAAGAAAAGGAGGAAAACTTAAGGACGAAATAATAATATGATTTAACAATGACAAATACCTTCATTCCTTCGGATGGAGTTTTAAAAACGTAGTCATAAATTTGAAAATGGTTCTTATTAGTGGGGTCAATTTTGAAAAGTTTGATAAAATTTGAAGTAAATCAGATTTTTTTTAGGCTTTGGGAAGTGTGATCGAAGCGATAATGTTTTTAAGTAGTGCAATTGTAATGGAGGTTGTTGAACGTAGTTAATCCTTTCAATGAATTGAAATATGAATTTTATAAATTAAATTAAATTATGAATTATAAATTTAAATATAATTAAATTGAAGTGCATTTAATTAAATTGTATTGTTTCGAATTGAAATTGCATTATATGAAATTACACTGAATTAAGTTGACACATTGTTACATTGAATTGCTTGTATCAAACAATTTGTAAATATTGTAAATTGTAAAAATTAACGATTTATTTGCTTGTGTAAAGGCTCTTTCAAACAACCATGTAACTATAAAAACGCCTATTTTTGTTACGCCCATATGGCAACCCAGCGGAGGGTCATGGTTAAAATCAGCGATATACTTGTTCTTTTTTTTCCACCAGAGGCCAACTGGACCACTTCGTCAACCGCCCTCAACATACGAGTAAACCCCAAATAATGTAAATTAACCGTTGTCTTTTCATCTCCTCCAGCACAAAACCCCCTTGTAAATGTATACATCCCACCAAGAACCTAATTTTTTCCACAAAACCTTCAATTTCTCCCGAAGAACCTAAATTCCAAATTTAATTTTCAAACCAAATCTGACAGATTTACACCCTAGTATTTGCATTTTATAGAGGTTCAAGCGAGAAAATTTTGGTAGAAGTTTTTTCTAATATACTGCCGGACTTGCATTTTTTACTCCTTCTTTCAAATAGTATAGAAGGTAGATCATAAATTTATCTGATGAATACAATCTTGTATAGCTTATTGAATGTTATATCGTATGATATAGCGAAATGTTCGGACTACTACTATTTTTTTATAATGTTCAGAAGTTTTTAACCAATGAATATTTTAATAAAACTGCCAAGTTGTCGAAAAATAGGAAAAACACATATTTAAATTAGGAGACAAAGGAGTTGGCGCTAACAATTTTATTGTTCTCTTTAACCAAATCGTTGGTTCCCATATCCTCCCTTAATAACATTAATGAACTCTTTTATTGATATAAGACATAGCAAAGATAAATCCATTATTTATTCAATAGATGGCTTCAGTAAACTGTTGTATCTCAAGTTATATAAGTGCAATCGGAAAGAAGTGCAAGAGAAAGATGAGATTTCGTACCTAAAAACTTACTTAGACAATTTTGTGATCGCTTGGCTCAGCACTGTTTGAGAGCACGCCGAAGATGGACACCAGCAAAGAGAAAATGTGCCATTATATAAATTTTTAGCAACCGTTATTGTAATGTCATCGAAGCAAACTTTTACAATGAGTTTGAGAGGAATGAATCTTAATTCCAAATTAATATGATTTACAAGATTTTGAATTTTTTTTCGGTTGGTTTCCTTGTGGTATTTCACGCTCTAGAATTGTTAAGCGTGTCGATAAAATAATGGAAATCTTGAAGTCCGACTGTTACGTAAATACCGTTTCGATATCCTGGGAACAAAATATTGCACAAAAAGTCATTTAAAACCAGTTGAATAAGCCTGGATACAAAAAGAAGCTCGATGGGTGCCGCTGTAGTTAACGTAAAAAACCTGATGGACCGGATTTCCATTTGCGAATCGCTGCTAAAACGCAACCAAATCGACACATTTCTGAAACGGATGGTGATTGGTGATAAAAAGTGAGAAGTGGTCACTTATGGTAACGTCAAATAGAAACGGCCGTACTACAACCGCCACGAGCCGTCAAAAGGTAGTCAAATAAAAAGGAACCACTTGAGCAATCGAACATTTGTTTCTTAGAGCGACTTGAAGCCTCCTTATTATTACTTTCCTTGGGGCAAAGGCGAAGGAATGAAATATACATTTTGAAGGTAGGACTGATTGCTGTCCTAGCTACGATATTAAAATTGTTCTGGGAGATTTCATTTCCAAATTAGGAAAGCATGTTTCTAGTCGAATACTCCAAGAATACATTTTTCTTAGCAAGATCTGTGATCTCTATTGCCACGGTGAAAAACAGGATAGTAAGCGGAATCAGATTCGCAAGACAATTTTCTTGATCAAAGCTGGATAAGCCAGACTGTTCAATCGTTTAACTAGAGTTATGGTACCTTTTCCATCCCCTTTTCACCTGTTTGGTACGCTTTTGCTTTGTTGACCAGTTAACAAATCGAATCTCGGAAAAATCTTTCTGATATAAGAGCGGCGTTGGGTGAGGAGTATACTATCTACTTCTTACAGTTCCGACTTTCAATGTTTGACCAAGGCCGCGGCTCCTTTTTTTGCCCCAATTTCATAAAGTCAGATTTTTTTTTTAAATTTCTTTTGATTTTATGCTTTTTTAGGGTTATGATTTTACTTTCTATATTTCACGTTTCTGACTTCCAAAGTTTGATAGCGGTCATAACAAATTTTTTGTCCCGTTTTCGTCCAGTTGGTCCATTTTGAATTTCGAAAAAACCTGTATTATGTGGAGAAGGGGGAGATTTTACGTCCAATCGAAATTTCTATAGCAATTTGACTGTTGAGTACCAAATAATTTGGTCTCCTTTTGTTAGTTTTATACCCAAGGAACTGAAATGCCAAATATGCCACTTTTATTTATAGCAGGAGTCTTTCTGCATTTGTAACTTTAGCAGTTTGTACACTCACTTTGATCCCTTTTTCTAGTGTACATTTTAGAATATGTGAAAATCCTGAATAGCATAATTCCAGCTTAGTTTGTTAAGTCTGGGCAATAGGGCCTGTTTTTTTTTTAGTATTCTCCCAGCCTTCCCTTCTAACAATTCAAATTTCCTAAAATTCCTCTTTAGTATAATGATTGTTATAGAGATTTGATTGCGATGATTGTTAAAGAATCGATCAGTCAATCAATTACGCAAAATTAAAATTATTTATATAAATTCCATTGATTTAAAGCAGAAATATAAAGGAATTCTAATCATTCTCGTTCTAATCAACAGCTTTTAAGGGAACCATAATCTGGGCATACAAACCGTAGAACTTTCATCGTGATTCCTCTTTGAACATTCTTCACAACATAAATTTATCGTCCATTTTCAACGAAACCAATGCTCAGTTTATTTGAACCATTTTCGGCTTTTATGTCTCACAGCCTATAGAAGATATGTGCGTCTGTATGTCTTAGACCGTGAATATGTATGTGTGGTTTAGTGCACACATGTGTATCGTGTCGCCCACATACAAATTATTTGAAATTAATTACGAAACTTTTGCGGTATCCTTGCATGACACACAATGTTATGCATTATATTTAGTCTGTCTCTCCGCTTGCGCTGCCTCACTTATTTCTTCGTTTTCTGAATCTAGGCGTAAGTATTTTGGTATGTGTGTCTGTGTGTGTGTTTGTGGGGGAGTGTGATCGTCGTCACCAACTTAATAATTGCGTGACAACAATGTTACCAGATTTTGTTTCTGTCATGCGAACTTGTGATTTTGGAATGGCGGCAACATAGATAGCTAGAACGGAGATGTTGATTAGAAATCTAACGATAGAATTAATTCCATGCAAGGAATGGCGAAAGAAAAGCTATTAAGTTGTTATTATTTTGAATTGAAATCTAAATGAATTTATTTTGAATTTTCTTACAGAAATTAGGCGAAGAGTCTTGAAAAGGTTGATTTTTTATTATAAGATTGGAGTTTTTGTAAAGAAAACTTGGTAAAAACAATATTTTCTTAAACCCGTAAAAATTTCATGCCGCATAGTTTAAATAGAAACATTGCGCCAAAGTCTGTTTGACATACTCTGCACGACGCCATCAGAGTTAAATTTTATTTTGCTTCAATCTTGAAACAAATTAAAATCCTTCATTTTAGTGATTTCTCATTGAAGTGAACACTATACTCTATTACATCATATTAAGTTTAACCGTGGATGGATAATGCGGAAATTATTCACAGTTAATATAGTCTTGCATAGAAGGTGCTTCTATACAATTGGAGGTTGTCCTTAATAAATACCAAATTGACATCACCGCTAACGAGGGGATGCCGTGAATAGAACAAAGAATCGACTTAAAAGGTCAGACATGTACAAAGCTGCTATGTAGAAGGACATAAAATGCATTTATAGTGGATAATTCGCGGTTTGTATCTTCAGTCGATCAGATAGCAAAAATTCACATGAAAATGAGACATTTTTTGATGCTTTGATTTGTGTACATATTCTGGCTCATGGCAAAGCATAGAGGGGAATAACATGGAGATTTAAATCCGCTCACCTCAGAAGTTCTCCTTAGGTTTGACCAAACTAAATATCTTCTAATGGCTGATGCCACCATTGATATTATGCCTAAAAGCATGCTGTGCTATTATTTTAGATGATGTTGCCGTTAATTGAATACAGCTAATAAATGACAAAGAGCATGAACTTGAGCCATGCTCAGATATTCTCTGTAGGTTCAATCAAACGAAATCTCTCCTAGTGACTGATGCAACGATTTATAGGTATATCACACCTGAAAGCATGATCATGTTGTCGTTAGTTGAACATAGCTAATAAATGATAAAGAGCATGGACTTGAACCAAATCGATGTTAAACTCTGTCAAACAAGAAAAATCCACTTCAGCAATCGAACATTTGTTTCTTAGAGCGACTTGAGACCTCCTTATTATTCTTTCACATGGGGAAAAGGAAAATGAATGATATACACATTTTGAGAGCAGAAAGGATCGCTGTCCTAGCTACGGTATTAAAATTATTCTGGGAGATTTCAGTTCCAAAATGTGAAAGCATGCTCCTAGTCGAATACTCCAAAAATTCATTCTGTCTAGCAAGATCTCTGATTTCTATTGCCACGGTAAAAAACAGGGTGGTGGTGGAATCAGATTTGCAAGACAATTTTCTTGATCAAAGCTATATAGACCAGAATGTTCAGGGGGTAATAGATTAAAGGCATGCTTTTAGTTGTGATCCGTGTTGCAAACATAGATTCGGATCATGAACTGTTTATTGCAAGGGTGCCCACAGGATTGAGCAGAGCGAACATTGTGCGTTACCTAGCACAGAAAGCTGGACACAACCGAGCGGCATACCTCCTAGTCAAAGTAGGCATTACAGCGAATTTTGCAATTACCGCGACAAAACGCTTATAATCTTAATGCTCCTGATATGCTGTGGAAATATACAATATACACAATACACCCGGGACTTGGGTATGAAAACCCGGCCACAAACAAACCGGAGTGTAATGAAGAATACCGCTTGGCATCTGAGAATAGGAGAGCTGTAAGGCTGCAGTCACCTGTATGGCGTGCTATGGGAAGAGGTGCGGTAGATGATATTTTTCAATTGAAGAAACGATTGTGGAAAGAAAGGTGGTAGAGCGAGTATGTAGAAAGGACATGGATAGAGATAAATTTCATTCAAAGTATAAAAAGTAAAAACTATGGTGCAAAGTTTCCCTTTTGTTTAAACAATGGTGAATACCTCCAGAGAGTGTGCCGGAATTATAGAAAAAAAACTTCAATATGTTGCTAATTCCGGAAAGTCATGCCAATTTCTTATAATGACGTAGATTGCGTAGCCCTCAGCCAAATGAAATTGGAATAGATGTAACATGGCTTAAGGATACCAAAGCTGCTGTTGCGGATAGACTACAGACACACGTAATTAAGACCCATGACTTGCATGGGTTTGTGTATCACCTATTGGAATATCAGTCTTTCTACATTATCTATAAACTACTGTCGAGTGCCATTTATGTGAGTGGCTAAAGCCTATTCCATATAACCTGAGTAGAGACTATCATTGTGGTTTTAGACCTGATGTTGAAATTATATTAACATTACGACCCAAATTTGGAGAATATATATCTGCTGTCTTTTTGCATTTTTCCATTGTCCGATACACAAGACAAATTAGTGTTTGGTATTCCTGAGAAGATTACATGTCTTTACGAAATGACACTGAGAGAAGTGTTCAGTAAAGGGGACAATAATCTTAGTGAGCTATTTCATCTCAAATAGAAATTGGAACAAGGCCTGCTGCCGCCTCGTGAAATCTCTTCAATATACTTTTGGAAATTATTGTGAAGAGTGCAGCGGTAACCACATCTGGTACAATCGTAATAAAAGCCATATGTTACATGAGTTCACTGATGATGTGAACATTACTGGCTAAAAGTTGTGTGATGTTACTGCTACCTCCTCAAACAATGAAAAGGCTCCAGCAAACATGCGTCCGGCTGTAAACGGGAACAAATTTAAGTTATTTATTTTGAAGTACTGATAGCTCAGTCATTTGGGATGTTGGGCGAACGTCGACAACTCTTTTCGCCAATAAAGATGATGACATCAACCTGGAGTTTAGCAAAAAGTTACTGCATGCAAACAGAAGCAATTGTGGGTTAATCAAACAATTTAATGACAAAAATCTCTCTCGTGATGAACAACAATTCTGTTGTTTAGACGGTTTTCCTGATTGTCCTACTGCACAGCACAGAATTCTGGATTACAACACAGACACATCATCACTGGGAGACTTTGTAAAAGAAATGCTGTGAAAAATGTGTGGAAAATCGACGGTATAAGAATGATAAACTGTACGAAGTGGAAGTATAAACTGAACCTTCCAATAATATATTCGAAAGACGGATAATAACACGACAGGCTTTTGAAATACTGTCGAACATGATGCAAGGAATAGAAGAAGGAGTGCGGAAGACCAAAGCACTTGGTAGTTTTTTCTACGTTCGATGCATAAAAAATTAAAATGCTGATTCTCATCGTCTTAGTTAGTGATTAAGTAAAAAAAATGTATTTGATTTTCCTGTCCGACATTAAATGAAAAATTAAAACTGAATCTTGAAAATCTAAAAAAATGGGGAAAATGTAACAAAACTGCTGCAATGTCTAAACCAATCAACATTTGCAAAACAAAAAACTTACAAATATCTTCTCAATAACGCAACAAAATACATTTTGTGGTTCAAACAAATCGCATGAGGAGGACAATCGCACAGATATATTTATTCAAATTCATATTCATATTCAAAGAAAAAGATTATTAATTTGGACACAGTGAAATCATCTCGGTTTTAAAATTTCTGCTCTAGAGTACATCTCAGAAATTCCTTTTTGGGGAAAATCACAAAATTGAGAAAAATTCGAAGAAAACAACTTGACAATAATATTTTGTGCTGTTCTCTGTATAGTTTTTACATTAATTTTCAAATTCCTTTAATGATATAAATCTCGAAATTTTTTACCTCAACGTTAAATTCCGTAAATTTCGGTAAAATGGTTTAACCGGTTTTTAATCCTGTCTTATATAAAATAAAAATCGAAAAAATCTTAAAAGGTTTAATTTTTCCAATAATCCGAAAAGCAGATTTTGGAAAAAGATGACTAATTTATTACCATTCATACCATTTTCACAAGAACCGGTTTTGTCTGGAGTTGAATCATGTTTCTCGGCTATAACTTCCCTCCTTATTTTCTAATTTGAAAAACAGACAAAATTTGTGAGTACCTGTGAAAATTCCTCAGATCCTGATATCATTAATTCAGAAAATAAATTATTTGAAGCATTTTTACTTTTTGCAGGCCAGGTCGTTTTCTCTGCCAAGAAACGAAACCACATTTGGTTTCAGTTCAGATATAGATTAAGAAAAGAAACTGGAAAAAATTGTACAGGGTGTCCGTCGGGAAGGTGTACTACTTTGTTTGTTTATAATTTTTGGTTAAATGAAAGAGAATGGATCTTATATTGATAAATGCTTTATTTAATGTTGCCAATTATGTATGGAATACAAAATCAAATAAATGTCCGCCTCTGTGAGCCTCACAAATGCGAGCCCCTTTGAGCACATTTTCCATTACATTCTCACACATATCACGCAGCATTTCATTAATTTCATCACGAATATTTTGTTTGAGTTGCTCAAGCGTTTCTGGTTTATTTGCATAAATCTTGCTTTTCAGATATCCCCACAAAAATAAGTCCAGTCAATTTAGGCGACTGTGGAGGCCAATCAACATCACCATTTCTTGAAATAACTTATCGTGGTAAGAGGTCCCGCGGTAATTTCATTGTTATCCTGGCTGTATGCGATGTGACACCATCTTGTTGATACCTCATGTTGATCAAGCCCAAAGCATGCAGTTGTGGCGTTAAAAAGTTTTCAATCATATCACGATATCGCTCCTCATTGACAGATACCGTTACGTCGTTTTCAGTTTCAAAGAAGTAAGGCCCACTGATTCCTCCTGACCAAATTGCTCACCAGACTGTCACTTTTAATGGATGCAAAGTTGACTGATGAATAATTTGAAGGTTTCCCATTGCCCAGAACTAGTCGGTTCTCTTTATTCACATATCCATTCAAATGAAAATGTACCTCGTCTCTCATTATGATTTTTCACGTAACTTTCTCATCGTCACAGTAATCGGTTATTTATTGTGATAAAATGTTTTAACGATTAAAACAAGTTGGTTTATCGAATATTTTTCCATAATAAATTTGCGACGTCTCTACTTCACGACTGCCAAATATGAGCTGTGAAGACTAATGTTTAAAAATTGGCAGCAAAACAAAGTAGTATGCCTTCCCGATGGACACCCTGTATTTTCGTTTCAGCTTCTCGTATTAAAATATCTGTCTCATTATGTTTCGACAGAGAAACTGAATTTCCAATTTATTTTAGAAAATAAAATATTAAACAGTATATAAAGTGAATTGTTGTTTTGAATATGCATTGGAAATAAGAGTTTCTAACATACTTTAAGTAAATTTAGAATATCAAAACCTAAACGAAACTGAATTTTCGTGAACGTACCTGATCATAACGCTGTGCCAGTCCAACTGTGTGCATTTTGATGTCATTTTTTATGAACATTTTAAGTAAATGTTTCAAGTAATTTCTTCATAATTTCAACAGAAATATGTTTAAGCTATTTTTGCAATTACCAACTTCATCATAAAATCGACCAAAAATCAAAACAATAAAAATTCGTAACATGAAACAACTCGCAATGCTGGTTCAAAATATTCCGTAAGACCATAATTTTTCAGCTTTATAAATCCTTTTCTTTCTAAACACAGATAACACAGAAAATTCGTAACATGAAGCAACTCCCAGTCCTAGTTTAAAGTATTCCGTAAGACCATAATTTTTCAGCTTTACAAATCCTTTTCTTTCTAAACACAGATACATCTTTGCAACACATAAATACTTCTGTACGCATATGTCATCAATATCCTTTTTCAATATTTCACCACGTATTATCTGCAGTCATTCCGAAACGATAGCAGAGTTTTTCATTTTTCGCACAAAAAAAAAAAAACAAAAAAATCTGCAGCAGACAAGAGACAATAAGCCTGGGCAACACCATTACCTCCAATATGGCCACCGCCTTTGCCGGTGTCTCTTTCTTCTATCCTCTTCAAAGGACGTTTGCCGCTTGTTGTTTTTGTCTTTGTTATCGTAAATTATAAGCCCACTAACCCCGCACGTTGGTAGACACCCCCGTAATTGTTTTGTAAAGTTTTTGTTTTCGACATTTCTTTCTTCTAGACTCGATGTATGCAAGAATGTGGTCCCTAACAATTACACTGGTCTACAATTTTGGGGGAAAACAATTGACTGCAGAAACGAAGCTTGTTTTTTAACTAATCTGGGTGCGCTGAACTCGAACCTGGCACAGAAATTTGGCTATTATGTCCTCTTCATTTTTACCACAATACTATAAAACAGTCAATGACAGAAGCCCACTTTCATTATAAATCGTCATAATAGTAGCGCTTAAGCATGACGGGGATATCGTGTGTTACTGATTCAAGCTATTTTTGCTTTGTGTGTGGTGAATATTTGGTTGGAAAAAAAGGATATGCAATATCAGAATCATTTAAATATGCATATTTGCATTATTTTGGTTTTACTGCCAGAAACTTCAACAAACCATGCAGAGTTATTGCAGAACAAGTGGTCAAATGGCAAGAAGATCCATTTCGATTTTTCATTTCCAGTACTTTGGAGAGAGTCAAGTAACCACCAAACCGATTGTTATTTCTGTTTAACAAAAGGTGCTGGATTCAATATGAAAAATTGAAAAAATATTACTTTCGGTTTCCAAACCAGTTCAATGTCCACCATATGATCCATTACCAGTCATTCCCATTGCAAGGAGCAGTAAGTCCCAAACATCTTTCACCAGCAGTGGCAGCTTGTATCGGGCTGATGATGATTGCCATTTAGTGACTCAAGCTGAGCTGAATGATCTAATTCTGGACTTACATTTAACGAAGCAAGATGCAGAATTACTAGCTTCACGCATGCAGCAGTAGGAAAATCTTGCAGTTGGGGCAAAAGTAACAATCAATAGACATAGAAACTTGGAACTGACTGGATATTTTAAAAACAAACACTCTATTCTATACTATACTGATGTTGATGGTTTATTTCCACAAACGAACCAGCCATATGACAAAACTCATTGGAGATTATTTATTGATGGCTCTAAGTACAGTTTAAAGGCTCTTCTTTTGCATAACGGGATTAAAAAACCATCCATTTCAATTGCTCATGCCGTTAATGCAAAGGAAAATAACGAATCAATGACTGAGATTTTGACATTACTCAAATACAACGATAATAAATGGAAGATCTGTGGTGACCTCAAGGTCTGTGATTTAAATTTCTTTGTATATATAATATAGACCATCATAAATAACAGTAAATTGCTCTGTTTCAGGTCCTTGATTTGTTGACTAGTATGCAAGGAGGTTTCACGAAATGTTGTTGTTTCCTTTGTCAATGGGATAGTTGCGCTGCATGTCATCCTTACGTCAGAACAGAGCGGCCACAAAGAACCATTAATTGATCCAAACGACGTTCTTCTTCCGCCGCTGCACATAAAATTGGTGCTTTTTAAGGACTTTGTTAAGACTCTGGACAAAATATTTGTTAGTGGTTTTTCCGAAAACTTCATATGCTAAAATCAAAAAAGGCGTATTTGTTGCCCCTCTGATCAGGAAGTTAATGAATGATGATAATTTTCCACAATGTTTATTGGAGAAAGAATATACAGCCTGGAAATCTTTCAAGAGCATCACAAAGAGTTTTCTTGGCAACAATAAGAGTGAAAACTACAGATAAATTGTTGCTGAATTACTGAAAAAGTATCACGAATTAGGTGCACGAATGTCACTTAGAATGCATTTTCTTCATTCGCATTTCGGTTTTTTTCCACAAAACCTAAGTGCGGTGAGCGACGAACAAGGGAAGCGTGTTCACAAAGATTTAATGAAAATTGAAAGAAATTATCATGGATTTTGGGACAGAAGCATGCTGGGAGACTATTGCTGGACTCTGATATGTGAAAACGAACCAACAAAACACAAAACACGTTCAAATAACGCCATCCACTTTTGATAATTCATCGATTTTTAAATAAACTATTGTTTTTTTTATGCAAAACACGATTAAAAACATTTTCTTTTTGTATCTCGAAAACCTGATGTGATAGAGAAAACCCAATTATAAATTCGAATTCAGCCCACCAAATTACCCCAGCAAAAATATTTGGTTGCTTCAGTCTAAAATCTTGTTGGCTTGTGTTATCTATGCTTGGCTACC
>JAHXMU010000525.1:2916025-2956137 GCA_019455685.1 Philornis downsi | reverse complement strand
CAGAAATAATTCTCACATTTTAGATGCTATCAGCCTTGTTAACTGCTGCTCTCCTCATAAGCATTTACAACAGTATGTTGGAGGGATCGCATGACAGGCTGTAGTCCAGTTAAATTTCTCGTTTCATGGGACTTTGTAAGAGTTTTGACTATCTTTTGTAGACACTTCATTTCGGTCTATGAAAATAATATCAATATCTTAAAGTTTAATTTTTTTAATATTTTAATACTAAATGTAAAGTGTACGTTGTAAAGTGTTGACACTAATCATCCCTTTGGTAAGATGTCAGTACTTCACTTAGGAAAAGCAGTTTTATTTCCTGTATTAAATTATTTTCGTTCTATTTTGTCAACTGCCATAAGGTAACGATTTCAATATAGAAGAATTATTGTTTCTTCTATATCTTTTAGCCTAGAAACATGCTAAAATCCATTATATACAACCTGGGGTCAAAGGAGATAAGTAAAGCGATTTACTCCTTTTCAAACCTGCTCCTAGGCGTAACGTTGCCATTAAAATTGAATAATTGGGCCACCAAATAATTGAATAAATGAATAAATTGAATAACTGAATACATTAAAGTGTCGTGCGTTTGATGATTTACGCCTTTCTTTAAAAATTTATTCTAATAAATTATGCTTTACTGTGTACAATTTTTCCGACGTAAACATACCCTTGTCCCCTACACATCCAACTTCATTCCCATTCTCCTCACAACCCTATTGCTGTTCCTTCCAAACGAAAGCTTCGTACCCATTAACATACAATATTTACATTATGGCATTGAAATTATCCCTTTGTTTGTTTCCTTCCATGCCATTGCCATTAGTCTTGTCGTCCTTAATCACCGACTAAGCGTGTGGGTGTGTGTGTTACTGTGTGTAACTGTGTGAGCATGTTTGTAGTCGTATTTGTTTATAGCATTTATTTGTGTTTATCGTATTGTTTTAATACAGCTCAAAAAGGACACCACAATACTTATGTGCTCATACAGATACATACAATGTGCTTATGCTTACAAATGCGATTGCATTCAAAATTCAACAAATACTTTCAGTTGGAAATTTATTATTTTGGGGGTATTATGTTGATAATACAATATTTTAACAAAACATATCAGAAAAAGAAGCACTAACCGTTACTACAATATGTTTATTCCCCTGCCAGGAATCATTTATCAATATTTCCGCAGTTGTTTGGAATTATAGCCTTCCACAGCTCCTGCCCCCTCCCCCAAGTACATATTAGGCCGACATATTTAAACTTTGAAAATAATATGTCATGTATGAGAATGTGTGAGTGTTCATCTGTTAGTACCAAGCGGCGGAAATTACAAGGCCTTAACAGCGAGGGCCATACTGGTGACCTAACTTTGAATATGCAACATCTTCAATTGCTTCTGCCTCAAGAAGGCATCATGCAAGTCATGCGTATGATGATCCTAATGCAGGCATCTTTTCAAAAATAGAATAAATGGGCAAAACCTCAACTTATGTTATGGTCGTATAAGAAAGAATGTACATTTTTATTTGTATATTTATATGGAACATGATTCCATTCATATGGCTGCATATCCAGTCGCATTTAATGACAGCTTTTAATTCTATTCCACGAATGTTTAACATGATGTTCTCCATAGAGGTCTGGATCATTTTCACACAAAATACGTATTACATCGATCTTTACTGGTGCACAAAAAATTCTAAAGCTGTCAAATCGGTAAATCGATTGGAAAATGATCGATTGGCTTCACTAATATCATCAACAACAAGATTGTCCTGTATGCGAGGATGGTCTCAAAACTAGTCGATTTGACGTCCAGATGGCGCTAGTAGTTTGAAAAGAAGTATTTTGCTAATAAGTGGCAATCTTATGAGATATATACTTCATGTTTCAATGCGCCACGTTGTTTAGTATTTTTACGTCAAACATCAAAAGGAAACGATCTTAGTGAATTTGTAAACAGGAAAAAATTGGTCACCATTATGTAATTCAATATTTATATTTGAAAGATCTCAGTCCAACCTATAAGCATTAAAGTCGAGCTGGATTCTAATCTGAGAGAGTCTGTTCCTTCGTTCCCAACTGTAAAATATTGGGCAGCGAAGTTTAAACAAGGCCGTACGAGCTGTCAAAACGTACATCACGGAAGTCACGGTTAAGGAAACCCCCAAAATGGTATAGGATGATTTAAAGCTACCTGAAATCATAGGCATTTCATATTGACCGAAGAGTTGGAGATAAGAAAACTGTGCGCTGGATGGGTGCCGCGCTTGCTTACAATAGAGCAAAAAACAGCGTCGTGAAAATGTCTTAGAAGAGTGTTAGGTGATGTTGTAACGCTATAAATCCGAATTTTGGCGTCAATTTATAACCAGAGATGAGACATAGATCCACCATTTCATACCTGAGTCAAAGCAGTGGCCTGGAATGGCAAAATCGGGCCCAAAGAAAGCGAAGACGTTTCGAATATCGAAACGACATAATATAATATTTATTGCAGCGTTTAGGTGATAAAATTATTGAAAATTATGGAAGTCCGTAATCACGGCTCTGTGGCGCTCCTCGTCAAACGAAATAATGCTTCTAGGAGCACTAAAAAAAAAAAAACAATGAAACCAAAATTCGCATCAAATTGTCACTTTTTCCAAACGCAGTTTTGAATGTAAAATGTAAGTTTTCTGATCCACAAAGGCAGCAATTTTGTGTCTTAACATAGTCACTGAAAGAATGATATTTCGGCTAAATTCTACGTTCAATTCCTCTAATTTCTATAAGTTCCAAACTGATAAATGAGAATGAAGTGATGGTCATGGTCATTTGCCTTCAACTATTGGTGGGTCAATTGGACCTTGTTAGCGAATAATCCGAGATTTTTTTCTCAAATTTCTTATATGACTGATACGTGAAATGTGGAGCAATTGACGTAAATCGAGTCGTGTCGACATTCCTGGATTGAGTCTCATACTTTCGATCAGAGCTAACACTTTCCTGTCGGTATGCATCGTATGTCGATGGGCACCGTGGGTGTTGTCGACTAGCGGCACAACTACTTTTTGCACAAACTTTGATGTACTGTAGTCAGGGCAACACAGTGCTAACTTTGGGAATAAGTTTGCAATATTACTCGATATTGTTCAAATGTAAATTTACTCATTCCATTCTGCAATAGTATAATGCAGTTTGGCAGACGTAATTTCGATTCACAAAAGTACCAACCTGTATTTGTGCCACCCTGTACATATAAGAATCTTCTTAAATTTATAATCTGTAATATGTAAATATTTTGCAACTTTAATGCGATAATATAAAAAAATATATATTACAGGATGTTCTCCCTTATGTAATTTGTGCTTTTTATTTTGTATTTTTGAAGTCTTTGTCGAATCCCTTCTGAAAATCTTCTTCAGAAGATTATTATTTGCAAGGGCGAGGCGAAGGCCCAGCATGCCGTTCTCACGGGATTTTATATAGAAATGCGTCTGATTGAACTGACGGATGGATTCCATGGTATGGTGGAACGAATTCTAACAAACGCCTTCCGATGCTGGATATTTCGAGTTGTTTAGAAATCAAAATAATCAGTTCAATGCCCGCAAGAATAGAACTTGCAAGTCTTCCAACTTTGTCTGCGTACAGCCAGACATTCAGATTTCCTGAAAAAATACCCGATACACATGTGTCTTAATTTCTTTCAGAAAGTATGTAGCAGATAATCTTTTCAGAAAGCGCAGTGAGTTGCTAATATTCAGCCAGACATTCTAATTACCTTCCTATATGTACATTGTCTTGCTTATTTTAGCAAACTTCTAGCAGGTCCTTTTTTCCAAAAAGCAACTTCAGTTGCGCTTAAATTCTTCTATCTTTATTTCTAAATGAAATCACGGTACCAAGTCTTATCTTTCCCACCCAGAAGATCTAATAAGCATCTTGCCTCGACGCCTTTAAGAAGCCTATAATAAGTCTTCTTTTCAGAAAACGATATGAGAAAGAAGGCAAGCGATCATCTTTTCATTCGATACGCATCTTGTCTTTCCCCTTCAAATAGACTTCTAGCAAGTCTTTTCTGCAAGCAAAGTAAGTTTCCTCTAATTCTTTCGTCTTCTTTTCTTAAAGAAGGCATGCAGCCTAACCTTCTTTTTGGCTTCTAATCGGTCTTAGGAGGTTTTAGGAGGTCTGAAAAAGGGCTCTGCACGTTGCTTTGCGATTAGGTACACTCATCGTCTCTTCGGAAAGGAGAAAGGAAGCGTCGCTTTTTTCTGGAAATAAGCAATTTCTATTTTAATTTTTCAGAAAGGCATGAAACCAGGCCTTCTAATATCCTTTCAGAAAGTTTGATACGCATTAGGCATCTCATAGATCTTCTTTTAGAAAGCAGCATTGACGTACTTTATCTGCTGTTGATCTCTGGTGTCCAAATGACAAGTGAATGACAGCTCGGCCTACCAGAGCCAATGTTTCGAATTCGGTCTTCTAAAATTATTATACTAACCTAATCTAATTTCTAATAAATCTTTTAATATGAATTAATTACATTTGAATTAAACAAAAAATTCGTATTCCTATTTTTTCCCCACATTTGTGTTTAAGCCCTTCAATGCTTGACTCCAGGGAAGGTCTGCAATCACTTGGGTCCTACCACAACTTCTCTTGCAAGTTTGTCCTGCAATATTACCCTGTGCTGTTTTGATTGAAAAATGGAATGCCTCTGGCCATTTGTAGGCTGACTGCTAATGTTGGCCTGGTAGCAGGCCTTCCAAGTCACTCATTTTCCCCCTGTCCTCTTTATTTATAAACGTAACTATATGTGAATATGTAGATGTGTGTGTGTGTACGTATGCCTATGTGTGCGTTTGAAGACATTATATTTACATATGTAACGTAATTAGATTTTGTATATAAAATTTCATTTTGATCCAATAAAATCATATCAAACTGGATTCGAAACATAAAATTTATGTTGGCTTTAGTTCATTTCATGGATATTTTTAGGAAATAATTTCTGTTGAATGCAATTATAAAGAGACTCGAATGTGTGTGTTCGAAGGGAATAAAATTGAACAGTGTATATTAATAAATAAGGGATGATTAAGGCCAGCATGTGTTTAGGAAATTATGTTGGCTTTGTAGGGCTGATAAAAGTGTATTGAAAAAGTTATATATTTCGGGTAGCTCTCACGCAGTGCTTTTAGGAAAATTTATATGTAAGCAAATCTAAAAGCATAAACAACAGCTGAATTTTGGAGTGATTCATGAATGTTCGCTAAACATAATACAGTGAAAAATTCTAATCAGAGGACAGAGTAATTTCACGGTCACATAATTTATAATGAGAAAATCTGCGTTAAACACGATTTATGAAGCAAATTTTAATTATTTATCCTGATATTATAGAATTTATTAACAAAAGATCGAAAATATATGTCACTGCAATCTTATCGTAATTTAAGAGGCGTAGTATATTCATTGTAGGTTGGCTGACTGATGACTGGGAATAATTCATTGGTTTAGATGAGACAAATAAATTATTTATTGATATGTACTTTGCATGAACATAGACTACAAATGTGCTAAATCAAAGCAAAGTTATAAATGACAAAGTTTGGGAAAACCACTATCATTATAAAAAAATTTGTTTACATCTGGTGGTCCAACACACTATGGAAATGCTCACGACACATTTAAATTTAAATTTCAAGTTTTCACTTTAAAGAACTATGCCAGTATCACCAGTATAATTAAATTCTATTTTAAGCTCTCTTCTCTGACTGAAATTCACTCAGAATATGCAGAACATTTTTTAACCAGAACTTTTTTCTAAAGCAGCTCT
Source organism: Philornis downsi (assembly GCA_019455685.1). NCBI lineage: Eukaryota > Metazoa > Arthropoda > Insecta > Diptera > Muscidae > Philornis > Philornis downsi. Next base: position 2,950,307 of record JAHXMU010000525.1, on the reverse strand, counting down.
TGATTTTCAAACCTGGGCCAAGAATTCCCTGTCAATGCCATGAGACATGGGCTGGATTGTATATGTAGATATATTTAAAAACCGACTGGAGTGGATAACGTAGCAGGCTTACTAAGCTCGACTCATTGTACGCAAGCAAGTAACGTCTGTTACCAAAACTTTAAGTTTATACCGGGATTAGTAGCAAAATAAGCCGCTAATGTTAGATAAAAACTGTTATGCTGGACGACTACATTGAGTAAGGAAATGAACAGGATTGCCGAAAATATTAACGACTCCCGCAAAGTTTACAAGGATCACGATTTAAGGCTATACAGCCGGAAAATTCAGAAAAGATGCAAATATTTAATAAGAGGATGTTCATGACAAATACCAAACTGATACAACCCCCATCCAGGGACTTTTTATTCCCTGCATAAGAAAAGAAATCAATCAGTACAAGAACAGAGTTATCTACACTAAAAAAAAAAACGAAATCAAATCTGCGCCAAGACGAATTATATTTTATTGTGGACTTATGCACGTATCCTGACGGAAAGCGAAAAAAATACATTCTACGATCGCCTTGAAACTGAACGACCTCTACCCTGGCCGCAGCATTAAAGTTGTTCTGGGAAAAAATTTTAATGCCAAAATTGAAAGAAGAGATACTTTTAGTCCAGTAGTCGGAAAATCCACTCTAAATAGTAACATCTCTCATAACGGATCCATAAAAGTTGCTATCGCTACAGCTAAATGTGGAAGCAGATTTCAACACGAAAACACATCCACAAAGCATTTTATCTATCTCATCATTATAACACGAGAAATAATGTTGTTGGACTAGCATATTTCTTGGTGAAAAGTGGGAACCTTACAAAATATATGTTTTATGTTTCAAGGCGCCACGTTCTTTAGTATTTTTTATTTGAGGCGTTAAAAGTATTCAATCTCAGTGAGTTTGTAAACATGGAACCAATTGGTCACTGTCATGTAATTCAATATGTCCATTTGAAAGGTTTCAGATGCTACTCTGGTGAAGTCTGCTTCTTCTTTTACGACTGTAAAATATTGAGTAGCAGACTTTAAATGAGGCCATACTAGCTGCCAAGACGAACGCCGGTCGACTACTAGACCAATTGAGAAGTCCACGCCAGACACGGTTAAGAAAATCCACGAAATAGTATTGGATGATCGTCAGCTAAAGGTGCGTAAGCCAGCTGAAATGATAAGCATTTCAAAAAGTGGTATACATCGTACATTGAACGAAGACTTGCAGATGAGAAAGCTGTGCGCAAGATGGGTGCCGCGCTTGCTTTCAATAGAGCAAAAACAGCGTTGTGAAGATATTTCAGTAGAGTGTTGGGTGATATTTCAACGCTGTAAAGCCGAAATTTTGCATCAATTTATAACTATGGACGAAACATGGCTTCACCACTTCACAATTGAGGCAAAGGAACAGAAAAAGCAGTGGACTGCTGCGGGTAAGATCATGGTGTCTGCTATTTTTTTTTTGTTTGAATGAGTGTTGTTTTATTAAAACAATGTTCCAGTTCACATATCCACTATTGCGAGGGCTAACATTACTGAGTTAAAGTTGGAATTAGCACCCTCCGACTATTTTATATTTTCAAAGTTTAAAAAATGGTTCGGTGATAAAAGATTTGCCAACTATAAAGAGGTAGAGTCTGCGGCTTTGTGTCTTCTTTGAATGGTTTGGCTAGTTTTGGAATCCCCAACCAAGCGCAAAGAATGCTAGACATCGCACTACTGCATATCCCTGAAACCAACATAGCCTACTCCCAACATAGTATCTGAATTAATGCACCAAAAGGTCTGAATTTCAGATGGTCATATTGCGCATTCTATAGCTACTGAGGCAAAGACCGTGCCTCTATACAGAAAACTGCACTTAAGTAGTACAATCAAGTACAATAAAGAATGAAGCAAAGTGTCTGATGGAAACAATACTGCGCACAACACTTCTTCACTGCCAATTGCAGCAACTGCTGTGAGGGAACACCATAAGGAAAAATAGAGTGTCGGATAATCTGTTTAAGCTAAAGGGATTGTAAAAAGAATGAGAGTTGGAGGTTTAAGAAACTTACTGAAGTAAATACGAAGTCCAAAAAATATTTAAAAAAAAATCCTTAAAGATTTAGGATTGCATAAGGGCAATGAATAAAAGCTACTCATGGAAACGCATAGAGGACCGGAAATATGGATGGAATACTTGTTCATTATGCTAGTTTTGGAAAGCAGTACAGGTGGCAATCACAACGATCGATTGCAACAACGAACCCAAATGAGGATCACAAAAGAAGTGTCAAGGCTTACAAAATGATGCGTACTCCTGGTATTCATAACCGGTTTAAATTTTAACAAATTTTGAAATCATCATAATTTTTATAATTTACGTGTAATTGTGCAAGAAAAGGCGTAGATTAAAGTTTTCAATTTCTCACGTATCTAGAGCTTAGCAACTCAGCTTAGCGTGGCCAAAAGAAAAACCAAAAAAATTACCTGGTCATTGAGCTGTATCAACCAGCAATTCCACGTACTGCATCTATTAGCTATAAATCGGTTTTATATGTGTAAAATATTTATCGAGTACTTTAAGGAATATTTTGAAAATGAACTAAACTCAGAATGTAAGGAACAAAACATGTAAACGTAGTAAAATACACAGAAATACACAGAAATGTATGCCTTAAAGTATGCTACAGAAAGTTGACCATTTGTGAGATTCTGACGAAAAAGTTGTTAGAAAAATGGCTTATTTTCGAATTTTGCTACTTTCAGCAACAAACGCTGGAAAATTGTCCTTTCTTTAGTTTTAAAATGGTTTTTGAATTACTGTCTGTCAAGACGTGAAACTTTTATCTTGGCAGTCGTTGGAGTTCGTTAGTTATACTCTGCTACACATAATTCATCATATTCATTAGCGACTTGCGTACGAAATCTTATTCAGAGAGGAAATATGGATAGAAATTATACATGATGATAAGACCGACAATGTCTTAGTTTCATAAACATTCATAGCTTTGGAAATATCTTCCTCCACATTTCATATTTATTTAGACAATGACCTTAATATAATACAGTCAAAAAGCCAAATAATGCTGTACATAAAAGTTGGGACTTTATGTTACTCGTAATACACTATGCGCTGTTCGTACCAGCATCTTTATGTTGCATAAAATTTTATAAACATCTTTTAATATGCCATTTAATACTCTCCTATATTTATCCTCCAAAAAGCTTCACTGTACACAGCACCTTTTAGAATTGATGGCCTTCTATTCGTTCATCCATTCATTCATAAATTTGATGGCGTAATGCATTGTTCGTATTACATTTCATTTATATTTCTCTACTCACTCACATTGACGTACACGCAGACGGAACCTTGCCTAATATCAGCTTAAGTACATAATACCGGCTTTCGCCGTTTTCCTTCAGGGGGGTTTTGTCCAAAGTCTTAGACTTGAAAATTTAAGGAAATGCTGCATAGTCAAACTTTCAGGTAAACTTTAAACAATTTTTCAGGTATTTTACTTTGGAATGGAATGGAAAGTGTTATAGAAGCATTCAGCCAAATCATCTAGAGAGCAAAAACGATAGCAGGAATTTTCTATAACATAAGTCGATTGGTTGCAAAGGCGTATAGTGGCCATAATAACTGTATTGGATTACATGATGTAAAGTATGGGAAGAAAAGCTTTTTGTTAGATTGCCTTGAGGGAATTTTTTTTTTCTAAAAAATTGGTAAATTATCACTATCTAAACAAAAGTTTATGTAAGGCTGTCTTTCTTATTATATTTTTGAAACAAATTCTTAAAATATTACACTAAATTTCAACGGTTGTTTTCCAATATTTTCCCGTAAAAATTAGAACTTGCTATAGATAAATAAATCTAGACCAACAGAATAAATTCTTATAAAAGCAGCCCGCTTTTGTCTAAAATGGAATGTGTACTAAAAAAAAAGAAAAAAATTTTCTTAATCAATTTCTCAGGTTGGCCAATGAAAGTCTGCGAGCAAAGATATCGGTTTAACATAAATTTCGTTGCAAGATATTTTTGCATACTGTTGGCTTTACTCGTTAATAACAGTGGTGAACATTGTTTCAACGTCAACAAGTTAAAGTATTGAAATATGAAGTATTTTATATTCATATCCTACTCTTATTTATCACCATAACTGGAACAATGGAAGATAAAGAAAGCAAACTGTTGCTTCCATCTGCGTAAATTCAAATTTATTCATATATAATGATTTGCAATTCATAATAATTTCATATCAAATGCGTCATTCATTATAAAGCAAATATGATTTTGTTGTTCGATTTAACTTAATTAAGTTAAAATAATTCAGTTTAATTTTCATTACAGTAGTATCAAGCATGTATTAAACTATGTTTAATGCATGCGCCATCTATTGTACATATTCTTTACTATATCGGGAACTCCACATATATATAGAGGAAAAACTACCATATCTTTACCATAGAAAAAATAAACTTAGTAGAGTCTATGAGGTCATTCGCCGGCAGATTCTTATTGCGTTTTCGTATATAAGCATTAACATATACTAATAGTTTTTCTTCCAACCCATCTTCTTATATCAATATTTTCGTTAAGTTTTCTACATGAATAACTGCCTCTGGCACTAATCTATTTCTAAAGAAAAGAAAAAATTTCTCCATTCAAAATTTGTATAAGAAAGGTGGTCATTTGATAAAATACGGCTAGAATCAATTTTCTGTAAATGAAACTGTTCTGCGTCAAATATTCTTTTGAAAAAAAACTACCATACCGCAACTTTTCAAGAAAAATTTGGGTTTCGATCGACATTTTAGAGAAAAATTTTCTTCCGTCAAAAAATTTTTGATAACAATAAACTTTTCTCCTAGAAAAGTTAACATGTGAAAAGTTTCTCACATGAAACTGGCCAAAATTGATATTTTACAAAATTTACAAAGTTGATGAAACGAAAATTTTCTCATAGAAAAGTTAGTGGAAGGAAAAGTTAACAATGGAAAAGTTGATGGGAGGAAATTTTCGAACAGAAAACTTTCCGTTCAAAGAAGTTAATACACATTTAATGCGAGGAAACTTTCTTATAGAAAAATCAAAGTGTTAAAACTTCCTCCAAAAAATAATTAAATCGGGGAAACCGTACCCACAGAAAAATTAACGTGGGGAAACTTTGCGCTTGGAAATTTAACGATGGGAGACTTCCCCCATACAAAATTCAATGTAGGGAAACTTTTCTCACAGAATGGGTAAAGGGGGGAAACTTTTCCATAATTAATAGAAGAAAGCTGTTTTTTTTATTAAAGCGTTTACATATGCGTACACTTGGAAGACAATTTTTTTGGAAAGAAATTAACAGAAAGGTCATTTTCCTACAGAAAAGTTGATGTAGTAAATCTTTTCTTTGACAAAGGCAACTTTTCTTCTAAAGAAAATTGACCATAGGATATTTTTCTTTTAGAAAAGTTGTCGATACGATAGAAAACTTCATAGTAAAGTGATTACTTTAGGTTACCTTTCTTATAGAAAAATTGACCGTAAGATATTTTTTGCAGGCTAGTTAACCGTACCATACTTTTCTCATAAAAAAATTGGCGATACGATGCTTTTATTTATATAGATAGATAGAAAAGTTGACATGTATGGAAATTTCGTCATCAAAAAATTTAAAAAGGTGAAATTTGCTCCATAGAAAAGTTAGCGAAAAACTATTTTTCTCATAGAAAAAGTTATCATCCATTAGCTTTATATACGAAATGATTTCTTGCGCTAACTTTTTATAACAAAAATTTCCTCCGTCAAATTTTTCGTCAACTTTTCTATAAAAAATCTGTTTTTCGTCAAAGTTCGTAGAGATAATTTAATTGTTATCAAATTATTATGGGAAAATTCCCATAGAAAAGTTGACGAAAATTTTGACGGAGGAAATTTTTGTTATAAAAAGTTAGCGCAAGAAATCATTTCGTATATAAAGTTAATGGATGATAACTAGACTTCTACTAATTTTACATTCTGTCAAACATCCCACAGTTTTCGTTTCACTAATTTTCTCATTTCTCATAAACCAGTTTTCCCATAATAAAATTGTATTCCTTCAATTTCGAAGTTATCTGTGTAAAAAGTTGACTTCAATAGAGACATCCCTCTCCCATTAGGGAAAATTAATTCCGTCAACTTTTGTCACTCTCCCTTCTTTGGGCCCACTTTTGAATAAGATAAGTTACATTCCGTCAACGTTCTTATAAGAAAATATTTCTTGCGTTACCTTTTTAATAAGGAAAACTGCCAACAATTACCTTGTCTCTAACATTCCGTATGAAATTTGTCCCTGTACCAACGTTCGAATATCAAAAATGTGTCAGCTAATTGTACGTGGCTCGCTTTCTTAATTTTTCCTTTAAGAGAAATTCTTTCGTCGAAAGGGAATATCTTGAGAGAATATCGAGTTCATGTAGAAAAAGTTATCTTTTGCGAAAATCAGTCTTACTTCATCAATTTCTCTAAAAAGACAACTTTTTCCCCTCAACTTTTTTAAAACTAATGTTCCAAATATAAACTTTTCGGATAGAAACGCTTTCCTTGATCTCTACTTTCTTTAGTTTTCTGTAAGATCATCTGCGTTGCGCTATATTTTTGATATGAAAATATATACATGAGTAGTAACTATAGAAAATGTTTTCAATATCTATAACTATAAAAAACAGTTAACATTATCGATCGTATAATCTTCAGATTTCAGATGATTGGTAGGCAAAAAAAAAAAAATAAAATAAAATGTTCTTTGTAAGTTCTTCTCTAAAACTAAACCATACCAAACTTCAGCGTTAGTTAGTGTTCATGTTTTGAAAGGTTTTCAAAAAAGGTACAAATTAGAGGGCGGCTCCAAATCTAGCCGACCTAACAAAAAAGGCACAAAAACGTTGAGAACGATTTCCTTTATTCCTTAACATAATCTCCTTTTAACCTGACATACTTTTTTCAGCCACTTTCATTATTCAAGAGCTTCTGCACCCTGTTTATGGTAAGAACTGCCAAACTTAAAATAACCATCAACTGCAGACTCCACCTCTTTGTTGTTGGCAAATCTTTTACCACTGCGGTTTTCTTCCAAATTTGGAAATAGAAAATGGGAGCTAAATCTGGCGAATAAAGTACGCGATTGAACAATTGAGACTATAATTAATTAATTTTTGCCATCGTAAAATTACTTTTTCGCCAAATGGGTCCTTTTTTTGTAAAATCATCATCACCTAAATGCTGCAATAAATTAGCATAATAGTCACAATTGATGGTTTTTCTTTTCTGAAGATAACCAATGAAAATAATCACAGGCGTTTTCGCTGTATTAAGAGCAAGCGCGGCACCCATCTTACGCACAGCTTTATCATTTTCAAATCTTCGTTCAGTGTACGATGTAAAGCACTTTTTGAATTGCTTATCATTTCAGATGGATCACGCACCTTTAACCGACAATCATCCAATACCTTTTTGTGGATTTTCATAACCGTGCCTGGTATGGCTACCTTAATTGGTCGACCACTATGGTGTTCATCTTGGCAGCTTGTACGGCCACGTTTAAAGTCTGTTACGCAATATTTGACAGTCGTAAATGAAGGAGCAGACTTCCACAGAGTAGCATCTGAGACCTTTCAAATGGAAATATTGAATTGCATAACAGTGACCAATTTTTTCGATGTTTACAAATTCACTGAGATCGTAAACAACGTGGCGCCTTGAAACTTAAAACATATGTTTTACAGGGTTGCCACTTTTCGCCAAAATATTTTTTTTCAAACTATTGGTATCATCTATCTGTAAGTTTGGTCGGTTAGTAATGGGACCGCCTTCGTACAGCACATTATTACTAATCGATCAGAGTTCCAGCAAGTGTCCTCACTTTCATTTGATTCGCTAATAAATACAGATTTACTTCTCACCCAACCCACGTTAATCGTTTCTATAATTCCACGTAGCCCATACTCGTACTTACCTTTAACATCTTGCTGACTTTGTCGCAGATTATGTTTACTTAGGTGATTTTGTGTTACCATCTTTCTACCACATCCCAGCGGCAACGTTAAGTATTAGTTAGACTATGACAACACTGCTGCTACTCCATACTGAGCTATCGTCGTACTCGACAACTAAAGTCTCTACCGTGCTTGATTTCATAATACTCAACCAGCGACTGTTTTGTTGTATTAACGTATGTCTTCATCTTGTACTTAAATAAGAAAATGAAAAGCAATACGAATACAAAAAACAAAAATTCCAGGAAAACACCGACGAATAGGGATAAATATTAAGAAGCTGTGGGCAATCATGGCAGTATAACAACGGGGGGAAGATGATGATGGTTCGATACCAGATGCCAGAATTCAAAGAAAGCAGAAAACAGAAACGCAATCTTTGACGTTGTAGTTTTAAGTTGAAACTCTAAGTAAACAAACACAACAACAACAACAGTAACAATTTGTTGTTGTTGATGTTTGAATATTTACTTAATGTTTTTTTCTGTGTTTCGTTTCGTGCTACAAATTTTCTTTCCAATCTGTCTTTGCGAATGTTATTGACAAAATAGCGCACCATGAAGGGGACAAAGTAGACACAGAGAGGTACAAAGAGAGAGTCAGAGAAAAGGATAACTAGGTTGATATATTGTTGTCAATATAAAAGGTCTTTAATACACTTCATGGTTCAACGACAATCTATGGTATGGCGTGTTTGTTTCTTTCTATTTTTTTCTTTCACTTTTTATACTCCACCTCGTAGTTGTAGCTGCTTGCTCTACATCGCTGGAGCCAAATATCGTCTATTGTTTCATTGATGTTGTCTGCTCAATTTCTGTGCCATCTTGAAACCTTAGAGTGTGACTTGTATTCAATTTTTGTGTGTGCGTCCGTTTCCCTTCGTGTCTCTTTCTTTTTTTTCTTTAACTTTTATCACATTTCGCCTTGTTTCATTTGTTGGCAATTTTCAACGAGCAACGGCTTGTGTCAACAAATGGCTAAATTAAGCAGAAGTTGATTTGAGGCCAGAGAGGGCATAATTCTAGATGCCTACTCTTTGGTTGTTGGCCTGGATATGACAACGTTAGAGAGACCCTCAAATGCGGTGATAGTTCACTGAATCTTGTTGATGTGCCAGGGAAAAAGTTAAGTTAAAATTTAGTAAAATTCGATGTCCCTTAAAGGACATATTTTAAAAATTTGCAATATATTTCACACTAAAAAATCCACCATAACTTTATATTAACAACTAGTAAGTGCTATATGATAAATAGGGTTATCCATTTTTCGGTTTCAAAAGCAAAGTTAAATAAAACACATGTAAAGCTATGATTTCGATAAAACTTTTATTTCACTGTAATGCATGGACCTTGCCATTATGTACGAAATACAATGTCATTTAAATGACGCGCTCTGGATTGGTTGCAGCAGTGGATCCTTTTGAGGTAGTTTTCGATCACTTGTTCACACATTTCGGGTGGTTTGTCAGCGATAACTTGACGAATGTTGTTTTTCAAATGTTTCAACGTTTGGAGATTGTCTGCGTAAACACGGTCTGTGATGTAGACCCGCAAACAAAAAAAGTCTAACAGCGTCAAATCGTATGATCTTGGTCGCCAAAATGTGAAATTACACTTTCTGAAAAATTTTTATGTAATAAAGCCGAAATTGGCCGTGATATGTGGCTTGTGGCACTGTCTTGTTGAAACGACACATCGTTCAATTCATAATCTTCAATTGAGAGCCAAAAAAAATTCGCTCTGAACTGACGATAACGGTTCCTCTAGCGTCATGTGCGAAAAAATACGGCCTAATGACTATTCTAGACCATATTGCGCACGAAAGAGTCACTTTTTCCGGATGCAATCGGTTTTCCGCAATCTCCTCTGGGTTCTTCAAGCCCCATTTGCTTGTAGACGTAACCACCGAGTAAGAAATGAGCTTCATCGCTGAAGAAAATTTTGTTCGAATGAAAGCCCACCATTTTTGTACTAAAGTTTAAAAATGTTTACGCGTTCTTCGGTTATTAACCGATCCAAATTCGTAAATGTCAAACCTTTCACTAAATAAGTAACTCTTGATATGACAGGCACTTAACAACTGACAGTTTTGCCAGGCCGACGGTTTTGAAACCACTAAATGCATGAAAACTCTATATATAATATGGCAAAATTTTAAGTTCGAAATCAACTTGGTTTTACATGTGAATACCGATGATATAAATATTATTGGCAAAAAACTGCGAGATGTTATTGCAACCTTCTCAAACAATGAGAACGAGTTAGACAAAAAGGGTTAGACTGAAAGTAAAAGTGGACAAAATGGATTTATTTCTTCGACAAGCAAAGTATCTACTCATTTGGGACGGCTTGTGAATGTTGACAACTATAACTTTGTGAGTAACGGATGAATTTATCAAACTCGACCCCGATGTGGATAAAAATAATGATGTCGGCAAGGGGATTAGGAGAAAAGCATTTCTAGCGAACGGACATTACCATGGGCTAAGTAAGCGATTTTATGATAAAGCCTTCTCTCGACAAACCTTTTCTTGCCAATCTTTCTGTCTAAAGCATAAATTTTGGTAATGGCACAAGCGAGAATCTTCGATAGAAAAATACTGCGGAGAATATAAAGACCCATCACCGATAACGGTGAGTATCGGTATCGCACAAATCATCAGCAATTAGCTGATATGAATATGAAAATACAACGATTGCATTGTTGGGGTCATGTTGTTCGCATGAACTTAAATAAACATAACCTAATAAATATAAAAATGTGCCTATCGCTAAATTTTGCTACGAGAAAATTATGCCTATCACTAAGTTTTCTGTACGGAAATACTCTATGAAATTCTACAGGGAAATAAATTCATCGTCAAGTATTGTATAAAAAGAATTTTACTTCAAAACATTCTCGCGTAACGATAAAATATTCGGAGAAAATCTAATATTTTTATTGAAATTCAAAATGCCATGTAAAAATGGGAAAAAATACTTTACAGGAAATTTGGTGAGTGGAGTTTGTGCTTTCTTTTTCTTTAAGAAGAGAAAATTTTTGGAAAAATAAATGTATCCTTCGTCCAATTTCCATTAGAAAAACTTGCATACGATTGTTAGGTACCCTACTTTAAAAATTTTGGGTTTCTATCCGAACATTTTTGCATGACATGATTACGTGGACATCATGAGTGGAAATCAATTGGTTGTGACAGTGGCCAAGTGTCATATTTAAGGCATTCCAATGGTGAAATTTCCTTTACAAACTCGATTAGAGCAAATAGCTTCTGTTATTTTTCATCAAGGGATGAAGTATTGATAAAAACACAATTAAATAGTGGAAACTTCCAGTTGTTGTAAACATAATTTTGCAGTTGTAAATCTGCCCCAGCTACTTTCTACGTTTCCAATTCTGTTTTCGGTTTTAGCACCGTCTAGCGAATGATTGGTTGCAAATACCTAAATCTCCTGTTTCTTTCCCCATTGTCTTTTGTGTTACATAATTAAAGCTTCAATTTACCAAAGGACATCTTTTGAAAATCATAATTCTAAATATTTTCAAGCACAAAATTAATAAAAATATTGTGTTTTTTGTCTATATTAATGCCTCTAAATCTTTGAGTTTTCACAATTCATACACACAATTTCACCTACAAGAAATTATTATGCCGCGTACAAAATGAAAATTTGATTTACGTTAAATCTCTTATTTAAGATGTCATCTCAGTCCAATTTTCCTTTAATAAATTACGTCTCCTTCCCTGATGATTCCAAAACTAAATGCGCCATTTTGTATGAAAAATACACTGCTGTGTATTCCTATTGCGAAATGTACAGAATCTTGGCAATTTTTTAAGGCTTAAATATTTTAAATTGAATTTTTTTTCCATCACTGTTCTAAGATATCTCATATTTCATCTCATACTTCATATAACTATTAACGTGCCAAAGGAATGGCTGCCCAAAAAAAAAAGAGAGCGAAAATTGTGCAAAGACAAAATTACGACGCAGTTATACGTTTAGACACCAACACAGATAAGACTCATAATAATACAGACATTCTCCTATAGCCAACGTTGATGGCGGCTCATTCTCTTCGTCGATGCTGTGACAAAGTGAAGAGGACCATCACTGTCAAACGACATTGCTATCGCCATTTACAGCACCATTTTTGTTGTTGTCTTATGCGCGTCCATTTCGCCACCATCACCCTCCTCGATCCTGTTCGCTGTTATCGTTTTTACGCAGCCCTTCCCTCCCCCTTTGCTACGGGTTTCCCTACCAATTTTCGCAAATGAAGAGCAAACATTAGATGTTTTGACGACCATTACAAGCAACACTTTGCATTTGTTACAGGATTTTCTGGGATACGTTTTATATTTTTCGGTTGATGGCGGGAATGGAGACAAAGATGCGAACAAACGAGCCATCACTCAAAGGAGCTTCTTTTAATATTGAAGGCAAATGTTGCTTTACATGTCCTTTGCACACGTCACATGCTTGACATCATCACATATCACAACAAGATTGAAACGCTCACTCAATCCCTCACCTACACAAATGTATCCTTTCATTAGGGCATAGAAACATTCATCTAGCTGGAGCAGTCATCGAGTGATGGGCATGCGTGAGAATGTGTGTGCGTGTGTATGATATGTTGACAGTCCTTTTAGTTTAGTTTTTGGAAAGCAACAGAAAATTTGAAATAAATGCAACTTTTTCGAAAATTTGTACAAATTTGTTTCAAATAAACGCAACTGTATATTAATGTGGATCGCCATACTAAATCGGTTTGGTTACCGCCTAAAAATACAATACTTATAGATCATTTGAAAATGGTTTAAAACATATTTAGTCTCTGAGTTAAGTCACCCGTGACTTCAAATCAGTCAGAAATAGCCTTAATAACCAGAAACCTTCACGAAAGTTCAGTTTCACTTCGTTTTTGATATTATAAACTTATTTAAAGTGCATTTTTAATGGGTTTCTGATTCATATTTGAAACAACAACTTACTGCATGTATTGATTCATTTCTTACCGGAAACGAAATTAGAAATCAAGATTGATTCTGGTCCTTCATCGAAACAACATGAAACAGACTCGATTCGATAATATGAAATGAATATATAATGTTGTGCATTTTCGTTTATTAATCTGAATTAGAAATGAAATTTCGAAACGTAGTTTTGTTTCTGGGCAGGAAGAAAGCCCTGGTGCCCAACTGCTAAAGGCAACAAAAGTTCTAACAATTTACTTTCTGAATTTGCAATACCAGTCTCTCAGAAATTTTCACTGTTACTTAAAAACGTTGTCCGTTTTTATGAACTCAAAAATTTAAAATGAAGTACAATTAAAGCGTTTCATAAATCGAATCAGAATCAAAATTGTTTGTAATTTCGTTTCGTGCCAGGAATCAGAATAAAAACTTTCCTAAGTTTTGATTTACGATGGCGGTCCCAAACTAGCCAACCGCAAAAGTTGGGAAAAAATTTTCTTTATTTTTCAACATAAACTTTTGCTCAGCTCGATACACTTCTCCTAGCGATATTCAATAGCTTCTATACATTGTTTGTGTTAAGAATTGTCAAACTCTTTAAAATAGCCAACAATCACAGACTCCACCTTATCATTGTCGGCAAATCGTTTACCACCGAACCATTTTTTCAAGTTTGGAAATAGAAAATAATTCGAAGGAGCTAAATCTGCCGAATAAGGTTCATCATGGAATTCGAACTTAAATTCATTAATTGTGGCCATCACAATATTGGATGTGTGGACAGTAGCAATGTCGTGATGAAACCATGCGCATCTCAAAAAAAAAAAAAAAAAAAACATGGAATCACCTTCGTCTTCTTTGGACAGAATTTTCCCATTCCAGTCCACTACTTTGACTGTTCTTTTGTCTCAGGTGTAAAGTAATGGACCTAGGTCTCATCTATAGCTATAAATCTACGCAAAATTTTGGCTTCATTGTGTTGAAGCATCTTCAAACATCTTCACGAGTTTTTGCTCTATTGAAAACAAACGCGGTACCCATCTTGCATACAGCTTTCTGATCTTCAAATCCTCGGTCAATATACGATGTATAGCACTTTTTGAAATGCCTGTTATTTCAGCTAGCTCACGCATATACAGCTGACTATCATCCAACATCATTTTGTGGATTTTCTTAATCGTGTCTGGCGTGGACATTTCAATTGGTGGACCACTTCAGTGTACGTTATAGCAGCTCATACGGCCTAGCTTAAACTCTTCTACCCAATATTTTTTAGCTGTAAACGGAGAAGCAGACTCCCTTTGAGTGGAATCAAACCCGGTTGTATTATTGGTTGGACTGACTAGGCTAGTTCGTAGTTTCAGGAAACAAATCAAAACTGTTTACGGATTTAATTTTGTTTCGATGACGGTTGTTGCTAAAAACCATGTTTTTGTAGGTGTAGCTATAATATAATTAGAATTGAAATTTGGAAAGGCATTTTTAACACAACAAGAAACTAATTTAATTACTATGTCAAAGATTGTATGCTGTTCCACACACTTGGAAGTAGCCATGAGTAGTTTCGTAGAATATTCGAGGATATAGAGTGCTGATGCATATAAAACACTGCAAAATTCGATGAACACTGAGTTTCATCAAGCTGTGGTTTCATTTGGTTACTGTTAAATTGAACTGCCTAGTAGGATGTTTCGTACAGAAATGAAGCCTAACGGCAGCAGGTTGGGAAGCGATTGCATCCCCAATTGTTTCCTGATCTCGTTGTTTTGGCCTCACGTAAAAATCGAGTTTCAACTAAAGATATTACCAATTTACCTAGAATAAGTCGGCGTTAACATGCAATGCCAAAAGAAGGAATTATCACCAATTTGGCTCTTTTAACGAATTTTCTCTTTTAAACGCCACATAATGATCTTTATCTTTCATCTGAATTCTTGCCGGAAGTCCGAGTACACAATGCCGAAATGGTCAAAGAATGTAGTCGACATTGACTTTTGATCGCATGGTGTTTTTTCGGCTTCGGCTCATTTGGAACGCGTCATTCCTAAGCCTGTTGGCTGGTTTGCCTGCCAAAAAAGTAAATACACGCCTCATCGCCGTGGACCCATTTAGTGGTTTGAAAACAGCCGGTCTGGCAAGGCTGTCAGCTGTTAAATATCTGTCGTCTGAAGTGTTGTTTATTTAGTGAAATTATTTACGAACATGGATTGTTTAACTATCGAATAACGCATAAAAATACTTAAAACTTACCAAAAAATTGGTGATTCAAACGTGAGCTTTCAATCGAAAGAAAAAAAAAATTCTTCAGCGATGAAGCTCATTTCTCACTCGGTGGTTACTTCAACAAGCAAAATTGTCACGTAAGGGGCTAGGAGAGCCTAGAAGTGGTTGTGGAAAAGCCACTGACCCGGGAAAAGTGATTGTTTAGCGCGGAGATATCATTGGGCCGTATTTTTTCGACAAACACCTCAAAGGAACCACTGATACAAGGCTCTGTATTTCGTACATAAGTTTCATCCAAATCGTAGCATTACGTCTGTTTATTTAACTTTACTTGAAAACAAAAAAAAAAAAAAAACAAAAAGGATACCCCCATATTTCATGAAAGTGGGGTCGGAATTGACTTATTCTAATTGGACTTCAGCGACCTTAATGCGATTGCTTTTCTGAAGAATTTGCATTTCTTTCGCGACTAGTCGAGCAGGAATGCGTTTCATATTCACACAACCGTGTAAAATGGAACAAATTGATTCATGAACCATTAAAATTCAACAGCTGTTATTCGTAGTGATTTTCAATCACCATTTTCAACACTTTACCGTTGTTAAGTACGTTTGGAAACGTTCATGGTCGACCAGAGCGAGACAAATCTTCCACCACAAATCGACCACTTTTGAATTCGCTGCATCGCTCATACGCGTTCGTTTTTGATTAACTGGAAACCTTTCGTAATATTTTCTTCCATTCTGTATATGAAATTCCATTTGCAATGCAAAATTTGAGATAAATTCTGTATTGAATACTTTTATCCATTTCCAAAATTGCAAAACACACTTAAGACGAACTGACAAATTCGAACACTTTAAAGAAACTGAATGACAGATCGTGTTGACATTCCGTGAGGATGCAAAAGACAGTTGTGTCTACTTGGTGACAGATATAATTGTAACAGATCCTTTAAGTAAACTTTTTAAATGATCAATTTTCGATACTTTTTTGAAAATTTTTTTTTTCTCAGCCAGGTGCTTCACCATTTTAGCTGTCATTATACGAGTATATTATTATTATTATATTTGACATAAATCAAAAGCAGTGTGTATTTAGTGCAATTTTTTAAAGTCCATTTCTTATTATTCTCAAGCGAACAACAATCAGAGAGCACAAATGGGAATGTGCCCAGAATAGTAATACAGGGTGACTTTTTAAGATTTAAGTTTTTCAGGATGGCAGCACTGGTTGTTAATGGCGTCCAAACGTCATCTGCCAAAGTGAAAAGTGTACAGTATACTCTGTTATTTCATCATGGAAAAACTAACAAAAGAGCAACGATTGCAAACCGTTGAAATTTATTATCGAAATTCGTGCTCTGTGACAAATGTGCATCGTTTGATACGATCATTTTATGGTCGTCATAATCGACTTGCTGAATCAACAAATCGTGCTGTTTTCTCCAAATTTTGCACCAAATTTACTTTGGTGGACACAAAGCAATCGACTCGCATGCGTAGAGTGAGTACCGAAGAAAATATTGCAGCCTTAGTGACCAGTGTTAATGACGATCGTGAAATGTAAATTCGTCGCCGTTCTCAGCGATTGGGCATTTGTTACTCAACTACAAGGAATTTTTTTTGCCCCAATTGGCTGAGTTGAACTTGGTTGACATGTGGTTTCATTCATGGCTCATGAAACAATGGATATGTTGAGGGATGAATTTAGTGAGCAGCTTATCTCTCGATTTAGTCCTGTGAAGAGGCCCCCAAGATCTTGCGATTTAACACCTCTTGATTATTTCTTGTGGGGTTATGTCAAGTCGTTAGTCTATGTGGACAAGCCAAACACTACTGAAGCTTTACAGGATAATAAAACACGCGTTATTCGTGGAATACAGGTCGAAATGCTCGAAAAAGTGACGAGAATTTGGACTTCACAATGGACATTTTGGGACGGAGCCGTGGACAACATTTACATGAAATTATCTTTAAAAATTAAATGGCAAAGGCCAATTTATTGATTTCAATAAAATATGTTAATGCGTGATGTAAATTTGAGTGTTTTATTCGATTTAAAAAAAAAACTACGATTAAAAAATCACCCTATATAATGAATTTATGTGTCAAGTTTACCAGGGAATATAAAATCCGAAATATAGATTCCACTTCTGGAAATTTGGCAGAAACTGTGCCTTTGAACTAACATAAAATGCAAAAATGTGGATGACCCAGATACGGCAATAATTCAGCTTATGTGACACTACATAAATTCCAAATTGGTCGCAATAAATGAAATGTTTTTTTCAAAGCACTGCAAAAATATGTGCTTTACCAACGGGAAGTATATCAAATGCCTCCTCAATCTGCATTCTTTGAGATTCCTTTGCCAAACAAAATCTTTTCAATACACCGTAGAATGCATGCTAAAAAATATTACTTCGTCTTTGCATCCCAACACACCTTAACACTTGTTGTGACACTTTGTTTCACTGTCCACATGGATAGGTGTAAATGTCAAAATGTCTTTAAACCATTTGTATCTTTCCAAGTGTTTACATGTGTATTTGATGTTTGATATACTTGTATGTCTTTGTAATATGTCAAACAAAACATCGTCGTCGTTCTGCCAAAAGAAATAATAGCAGATTGAAACATTTACTTCTGTGTTCTTCAATTTCTTGGCCTAAAAACAGCAGTCGGAAGCAGCGAGAGTTGACAAAACTTCCCAGTGAAGCTGTGACCATGTTAGCGAAGGCCTTGTTGCCCGTACTGCGCTGCCTGGTACACAAAGAAAGTTCTCAAATTTTAACAGCTTTGTCCTATTTACGTATTTTGTATGAAGTAACTTCGCCAAAAGCCGTACTCTTTTCAAAGGAGATTGCGAAGTTGTAGGAAAATTTCATGTTTCTTTACAAAAAGTTTCCATTTAAAAGAACCCAAAAATATGAAAGGACTTACTACAGATGCGGTTGAAGTAGTAAAAGCCAAATAGTTTTTTCTTTTTTGTTTTTAAGTTATAACCCAAATACGCAACAGTAAATTTCTTTTTGTTAGAACTCTTAACTGTGACCAGCGATGACAGGTAGTGAAAGAATGTTTACAGCTCTGGTGGTTTAGAAGATCCACTTTGTGAAAGAGTAGATCATAAGAAGTTGCCTAGGTCTAGATTTACAATAATAACATATATAATAATAATAATATATATAATACTAGCCGACCCGGCAAACGTTGCTTTGCCTTCAAATTTTAGCAGGAGCAGAAATAATTGCTTTTTAATTTGTGGTTTGTATAGGAGGTACCACTCCCCATTGTCCAATCCCGCCCATATTTGCAGCAGCACTTAAGATATGTACACCAAACCGATGTACCAAATTTTGTTCAAATACCGTAAACAGGAGCAGAAATATTGGATATTTAATTTATGGTTTGTATGGGAGGTACCACGCCCCATTGTCCAATCCCGCCCTTATTTGCAATAGCACTTAAGATATGTACACCAAACCTACGCACCAAATTTTGTTCAAATACCGTAAGCAGGAGCAGAAATAATTGATTTTTAATTTTTTGTTTGTATGGGAGGTACCACGCCCCTTTGTCCAATTGGACCGAATTGTAAATCTAAACCATCCCGGGCACCACCCAGACGCATATACAAAAATTTATGCAAAAATTCACTGACAAACGCCCGTACAGTAGAATTATATATATAAAGATTAACAAACCTATATAGGTATATGGCATATACGAGTATATGTATTAAATAACTGGAGGGGCGCTAGTTAGATAGACACCAATAGCTCGAGTGGGTCGAATCTTATATAGCCTCCAAAATAGTTTGCAGTACACAGTGTCATGGATGATATAGCGACTCGATGGAAGTATCGAAAATGACTTCTTTCCGCGTAGTTAACGACTTATCCTATGTTTCCTTTACATCCAATCGTTAATAAATAAATGCAAATTGCGGTTATTGGTCGATATTCTGCTAAATATTGTTTTTAATTAAAGAATATATGGTAAAATATATTAAAAAATTTCCCCAAAATTTTAATTTTTCAAAAGTTAGATTTAGTACCTGCGTGTTCAAATTCTATCCTTCTCCAGTTTGTCCCAGTTGCGACTTCTGCGGGTCTCTGTAGCATAGACAATGTTTAGGCTTACCGCTTAATAAGTAAGCGTGGCAAAGACGACCTCTTCTTATATATAATACTTTGATCTAGTATTTATTTTTTCGGGGGAAATTTGCTAATTTCAGCATCCTTTAACAAATTAAGCAGCTGTAGTGGTCCTCTCTGGCATCTGTTAACTGTCATCATATACGTGTAGCTTCAATCATTTACTCAAAATTTGGATTCAATTCTTGCACGCTTATGTTTTTTTTTTTCTATCAATTTCAATTTCTACTTACCAATATCTATAATGCAGAGGGCGTTGTCCCGACTCATGGCCAAATAGAGACACCTTACAATACATTATGTACATACGAGTATAATGTTCATGTTCATACAGATGAGTTCACTTCTTGTATCGGATTATCCATTCTTCGGTTTCAAAAGTAAAGTTAAATAAAACACACAAAAAGCTATGATTTCGATGAAACTTTTATTTCATTATAATGTTTGGACTTTGCCATTACGTACGAAATACAATGTCATTTGAATGGCGGTCTTTGGATTGGTTGCAGCAGTGGATCTTTTTGAGGTAGTTTTCGACCACTTTTTCGCACATTTCGGAAAGTATCTCGGCGATAACTTGATGAATGTGGTTTTTTAAATGCTCCAAGGTTTAAGTAAACACGGTTTTTGATAACACCAAAAAAAAAAAAAAAGTCTAACATCGTCAAATCGAATGATCTTGGTGGCCTATTGACGTCGCCCAAATGTGAAACTACGCTTTCTGAAAACTTCTCATACTACACATCGTCCAGCTCATAATCTGCAAAAAAATCAGTTATAATATGGTCATAGCGCTCTGCATTGAAATTCGGATTATCCGCCACACTTTCACTAACAGAAGCGATCATGTCAGTTATGCTCGCATTGCGATGATGCACTGGCCTGACCACAACTGTAACGCTTTCAGTCTCTTAAAATTTATTTGTTATCTTGACAATTATGACGATCATCATCACCTCGTAATGCCCATGAATGAACCACAAGTTTTGTTGTAAGTTTTAACTATTTTTACCCGTTCTTCGTTTGCAAAACGATCCATATTCGTAAATGGCAAACCTTTCACTAAATAAATAACACTTCAGATGGCAGGTATGGAATAGCTGACAGCCTTGCCAGTTTTGAAACTGAATAATGTGTTATAAGTTTTTTGCTACAATTTTGTCATATTTCGAACATATCCTGCTGAATTTCTGCTTTTTAACTCAATTAGCGCGACTTCTATAGTGTTTTTAACATTCACGCGAGCGAATGGACGGACATGCACAGATTAATTTAGGTTTTTACGATAATAAAATACGAATACATATACATATATGTCATGGGGTCTTAGATGAAAATATATATTTTAAGGCGTTTTAAACGAATATTTTTGGTTTTTACAATTGAAATGACAAAACAAGCATCTTTGGTGATGGGTGCTCTTCTCTATATATTTTGATGCGCTTGACCGCATCCAAATCTGCTCACAATCTGCTCACAATTCATGAGATTCCGATAATCTTCTGACTGCAAATACTTTTGGACTTTTATTTGTCGAGAATGGGCTTTGCCATTAAATCGCTTGTACATACATTCCACCATCTGGTTGCAAGCAATTCTCTTCTGTCAATTTCCAGGCTGATATCGGAAGTTTAATAGACGATAGAGATGAGGTAAATAAACTCATTCAAGATTATAGTTCTTTGTTGAAACAAATAACTTGTTTTTGTTTTCGTTTGCTACCAGATCCATATTTGCCGACATCTTTTCAATGGGTGTGCAAGATTCAGTGGCATCTGGCAGTTTTCGCACAACGCTTTCTATATTATCAATGAACACAAGCAATATCTTATTAAAGATAGTATTTACAGCAGCTTTCCTCATAATCATCTCCAAACGTATGTCAAAAAAGTCACGCTATAGGTTGTTTCCATGGTTCTTCTCCACACATTATCGTAGTGTGAATATGTGGTCAGTTGCAGGATTAAGGGGTCCAAAGTTACATAGTTCTTTCCTGCGCCTTCTACAATTGTTCTTACTACTTAACAAGTCGATGTGTCTTTCCTCTCTTCCTCATATAGCCTTCCCTCGCAGCACGCGTTATAACTGGTTATAGTGATGCAGTATATGCAGCATCTTCATGCAAGGCTTGTCTGAGTTCCATTCTTCATACCGGTACGAGTGCGAAATATGTAACCACTGCATGCCAATAACATTACGATTAAAGTCCTTTTGTTGTAGTAACTGAGAGAGGTTATTGGTGAAAGCTGTGACTATTTTAGGGATGCAGCTTAGCGTCATCCATCTTTTTTATGCTTAATTACCTATGTTTTTCACTTTGTTCAAAGTCGTGCGCACCTTTTCTGCTACCAGATGATTATTTAAATCGATATTATAGCCACGGAAAGCACTGGCGTTAATGATACTAGAAGGATGTCTTCCATCTGTAACCGTGCTATCAATCTTGCTTCTTGTCCTGAAATGAGGAGACAGCCAAGTTGTCTTGTGGATATTATTACGCAGAGATGTGGGTCCACTTACTAACAACTAATACGCTGCGATGAACTAAACCAAGCTGAAATTTTCGACTGTAGGTTTAGGAACATCATCTCTTCAAGCACATCCACTAATCGACTAGAGCCATTTTCATAATAAAGGGTTTACACATACCAGGTGCTTATCCTTTATCTATGGTCCTTATACTATTTGTGGCGGTCATAAACATTTTTATTTTCTTTCCTATTTTCAGATTAAGATTTATATCTCAATTTCGCAATTCCTGATTCAGCAGTTCAGCATTATTAAACGATATTGGCCAACACTTTGGAAGTAATGCTGACTTAAAGAACAAAATCGTTTCTACATTTTCATTGGTCATTAAAATCTATATGTATATATAAAAATCAAAAATCATCAAATCAAAAAGCTTGAGAACGATTGGACCGATTTGGCTCATTTTGGTCTTAAATTATTGGTAGAGTATTCCGGAAGGTTTAAAAGGTTTTATTTAAAGTGATAGATGGCGTTGGAGATGAGATTTTTGCAATTCATTTTGAAGGCAAAACAACCCGGCAAACGCCAGCCAGTTTTATAATATAAATTTGAGACAACTCGCAACTGATTGTTTAGAATTAGGTTTGACATACAACTTGTCGCCTTTAGGAAATAATAGTTAATAGTGCTACCTATTGCCTAAATTTGAGCTATGAATGTGGACGACACATGGTTTTATCGCTGCCACCTATCGGACAATCAGAGAACAATTCAAGAAATGTTATTTGATTTGTTGTTTCATGTACGCACATACAAGGTTATCAATTTAGTGGTTACGAAACCACCGTATCTGTCATATGAAGTGTTATTTATTTAGTGAAAGGTTTGCAGTTTTCGAATCTGGTTTGTTTAATAATCGAAAAACGTGGTTAAAACTTACTACAAGAGTGATGGTTCAAACGTGGGCTTTCACGAGAACAAAATGTTCTTCATGAAGCTCATTTTTCGCTCTTTGGTTACGTCAACAAGCAAAATTGTCGCATATGGGACTCGGAGAGCCTAGAAGTGGTTGTGGAAAAGCCATTGCATTCGGGAAAAGTGATTGTTTGGCGCGGAAATGTCATTGGACCGTATTTTTTCGAAAACTACTTCAAAAAAATCCACTGCTGTAACCAATCCAAAGGCGATCATTTGAATGACATTGTATTTCGTACATAATGACAGGGTGCAAGCATTATAATGTGATAAAGTTTCATCGAAATCATAGCTTTATGTGTGTTTTATTTTAGTTGAAAACGAAAAACAGATAACCCTATACCTCCATAATAAATATAAAGTATGCGAACTTTTTTCAGTGTCTTTGGACTACATGTGGTTGAATGAAACCAATTTATAAGTGCAATTTGATACATAGTTTTATACAATTTCAAAATCTTAAATACCAATCTGTTGAATGGATTTCATACAAAATTTGATTGCATCAAATCAAGTTTTAATTGTAAAATCAATTGTGAAAATAATTTTTTAAACATGTTATATATTCTTATCTGTACTTTATAGAGAAAAAAAATTAACTAATTTTTAACTTTTCTATTTCATTTTAGGTAAGTCTACATTTCCGTATTTTCTAAAAACCAAACTAACATAAGAACTTGAGAAGGAGTTGAGAATGAACATTACAAATTTCATGCCAAACAGGTAGATATACACATATATTAAGCAATTCCACACTCACACACACACATCTCAATCTCAGAGAATATGATTGAAAATAAGCAAACAGCAATTGAAATTGACAATTTGTATTCCATGTTAATAAAATGGCAATTCAAAAGAAGATTTTAATGCAGATATTAATATTAGATATATTGAATTAGTTTCATATTAAAATGGGATTTTTTTTTGGTATGTTAAATTTTGTATTTTACGATTTCAATTTGAGAACTTTCAGCTGATATTGAGAAAAGTTCAAACAAATTTTCAAATGATATGTATGGAATTGTTGACGGACCACGGCGCGATGGTTCGTATACGCGACTATCGTTTGCATGAGTCTGGGTTCAATTCCGCGTACAACCACCAATCATTGTATAAGCGGCGGTCACCTCGATATATCTGGCGAAGGCTTCGAATAGTCGAGCAATCAACAAGTTTTGTAAATGCTTCTCTAATTGAGAGGTTTGGAATTGTTCTTAAACTGTAGGTACCATTGAGTCAGCATAAAAATAGAATGCGTGTATGCACACTGAATGTGAGAAGCTTTCTCATATCTCATTCATGGAATGCAAGGGAATTTGCTTTTAAGTAAATGAAAAAATACTTTCAATTCAAAAAATACTATGGTCAAAAGTGTTGATGGATCACTGTAGAAAATTAAAACTAAATTTTAGGGGAAAAAATAACTATCCAACAAAAAAGGGCATCCAAAGAAGCAAATATTCATCACATTTTGCTGATAAAGAAATGGTGAAAAATTGCGTAATCACCTAGGAAATTTACATAGGGCAGTCATAGGAGGGAAGTAATATTTTATGATGCCTATTCCCTATATATTCAGGAATGAAGTGGGTGTAATGAAAATTCATAGCAAATCCGCAAATGTTGATGGATTTGGTCCTTTCCTGAAAAAAATAAATGCTTCCAAGGGAGCAAACACTCAGCATATTTTGGTGATAGGAAAGTGGTGAAAAATTGCGTAATCACCAAGGAAATTTACATAGAGTTGGTATAGGAGAGAAGTACGAGTATTGCATTGTGAGGCCCCTTCTCCATCTATACATATTCATGAGTACTGTAGGTGTGATGCAAATTCAAATCTTTGGTTACAATTTTTCGTTACTAAAAAGAATTGTTTTTGATCCACAAGAGATCGGAACTCTTGTAAATTTTTTCTACATGAGACGCATAACAAATTCAATTCTTGAGATTCTAACACATAAATGAGTAAAGTAAGCTTTTAATTTTTTATTAAAGTTTCGCGAAAACCGCACTAAAATTCAATTCATATCGTTAAGAAACTTAATAAATTATACAACAAAATGGATTGCCTCTGTCGAGGGCGGTAACAAAACTAGTCCACCTATCGTATAGGTAATGCCAGTAGTTTGAAAAAAATTATTTTGGCCAAAAGTGGTAACCTTATAAAACACACGTTTTAAGTTTCAAGGTGCCACGTTGTTTATTTGTGCCATCAAAACATGGAAAAAATCCGTCACCGTTATGCAATTCAATACTTCCATTTGAAAGGTCTCAGTGAAACCAGTATTAAAACTGAGCTAGATTCTGATCTGGGAGAGTCTGCTCTTTCGTAGCAGAGTCTAAACGAGACCGTACGAGCTGTCAAGACGAATCACATGACGGTTGACCAACTGAGGTACCCAGGTCAGACACGGTTAAGCAAATCCACAAAATGGCATTGGGTAATCGTCGGCTGAGTGTGCGTGAGTTAGCTAAAAAGATAGGCATATCAAAAACTGCTATACATCATATATTGATCGAAGATTTGAAGATGAGAAAGCTGTGTGCAAAATGGGTGCCGCGACTGCTTTCAATAGAGCAAAAACAGCGAGTTGGAGATGCTTTAGTAGAGTGGTTTCACTTTGGCAATGTTTCACCACAATAAAGCCGAATTTTTGCGTCGATTTATAACCATGAATGAGACATCGGTCCACCACTTCACACCTGAAACAGAGGAACAGTCAAAGCAGTGAGCTGAAATGGGGAAATCCTATCCAAAGTGGGCGGAGATGGTTCTATCTGCAGGCGAGGTCATGGCATTTGTTTTTTTGGGATGCGCATGGGATTATTTTTATTAATTATCTTCAAAAGAAAACCCATCAACGGCAAATATTATAGTTTAGGTGATGAAATTATGGAGAAAGACCACATTTGGCGAAGAAGAAAGTGTTGTTTCATTAAGACAATGATCCAGTTCACACATCCACCACCATTGTGATGGCCAAAATTAATGAATTAAAATTTGAAGTCTTTTATCACCCATCTTATTCGCCATATTTGGCTCCCTCCGACTATTTTCTATTTCCAAACTTGAAAATATGGCTCGGTTGTAAAAGTTTTGCCACCAAAGAAGAGCCGAAGTTTGTGGTTGATGGCTATTTTAAGGAGTTTGACAGTTCTTTCTATAGACAGGGTATGGAATGAATATCGCTGGAAAAAATGTATCGAGCTAAAAGCAGATTATAGTTGAAAAATAAATAAAATTTCTCCCAAATTTTTTGTGTCTTCTTTGTTAGGTAGGCTAGTTTAAATATCACCGTTGTATATTACGCGAATGGAATAAAATGTTTCTGCATCAGAGTGCATTAATAAAGAATACTTCAAACCGGACCAAAAGCGTGATGCAACGTCTCAAGGAAACCCCCTATCTATGGTGAGACAAATTGGAATGGAATATGGAACACCAAATACGTTAGTGGCAGTTGTTCTCCATCATTTAACTGTCAACTATAATCGTCATTCCTATGATGCACTAACGTCGATAATGGACTGTAAAAGTAACAATGACGTTGTGTATTTAGAATTCGATTGCTTATTGACAAAAGAAACTTTTAACTCCGAGTAAACGCTATAACAAAAACAAAATTTATAGATTTTTAATGGTGTTTACTTTTGCTACCAAGATTTCACAATGGATCATCTACAACTCCTGCACAGCAATGGAGGTGTGTTGCAACGAAGGCGTCGGCAACAGTCAAGGACCTCAAATATTGCGCCGAAATTCTTATTTTTTCGCACTCTTGGTAACAAAAGTCAAAAAGTGTATGAAAGTATACACTTTAGATAGGACATGACAAATCATTTGGTAAAAAAAAAATTATTGCAACTCGTTGCTTTTTTGCTTATGTTGTTGTTTTGTTGTCGTGACACTAAAAGATCTCAACAATAAGTACAGTTTACGTACAGGGTATGTGTGTGTAGGTGCGAGTGATTTTTTTTTTTTTTTTTTTCAGCGAAAAGTATTTGGTAACATGAGATGTATTCCACTTGAAATGTTACAAGACATAAAAAGTAAGAAAATATCTAAACACAATTTCAATCGTTTGAGCCAACAAACAACAAACACGACATGACGAAGGAGTTAAAATGTCATTCGGTACATAAAATGAACAAAATACTAAGTGTGTACGGATGTCAAGGAGGATGTTACGAGCTACGTGTAGTTGCAGTTGCAACTCTTACTAGAGTTTCCTACGACGTCATGTAATATCCAAAGTTTAATATAGAATATGTGTTAAGCCAAGAGTCACTCACTCATGTGTCCCCACACATGGATGCATCCAGAAAAATACATAGATGAGCTAAATACGAAAGAGAAAGGAGAAGAGGGAGAGGAAACAACATGTTCGGTTTTAGGATACTTGCTCACATCATGTACCGCTGTAGTGTCCTCAAATTTTAACATATCCTACGATATGTTCCCACCTACTTTGTGCGGGGATCCTGTGTGTGTAATCCATCGATATATTTTCATATAACGGAAATATGTTTTCGAAATTGAAGACACGTTTCACGGTGACAACAAAAATATATATATATGTCCTTTGAACATATATGGTGTTTTAAGCTGAAACCCAAAATTTACTGACATAAAATATACTTTAAATGTTATGCATTGCGGAGCGGCACAAATCTGCATATAAAATGCATTAAAATTTTTGTTTATCCATGGTTAAATATTATTTCCATTTCAAGTAATAATAAAAAAATTCTTAAAGTCTTCTGCAGTTTAAACAATTTCAACTCATTCCTTTTTTAGGCCTAACTGACTTATGCAAAACGTCCTTTTAAAAAAAAAAAAAAAAAAAAAAATAAAACTTATCAATGAAAACTCAATCTTTCATTTTCTCGTCTCTATCCCTTGACTAATAAATCAACATCAAACAAACTGAAACATACACACAGACACACATGCACACACACATACACACACGTACAGCAACCGCCACTGACCTTTCGTGTCCATGATCTCATTTCTCATACTCACATCGAAAGGCTCTTTAGGGGTTAACACAAAAAAAAAAAAAAAAAAACACAGCACGGAAGGGAACGATAAAAAAACAGGCAAACACACTCATATGTAAAAGTAATCAAGGATATGCCAAACAGTAACAGAAGGTATGCTTATTAGGGTGACACTTTTTGTGCATTAAAAATTTTGTTGCCCATAGCAGAGTATACGGGGCAGCAGAGTATACGGGGGTTTAACGTGAGTCTCGCCGTGAAAGCCTTACTCACGGTGTGTTTACATATATTACTGAGCATATTACAGTGCGATTGCCAGCGCCCCCTGGGATAGCCAAGTTAACTTGGACTATCTAGGAATTTTGGGAGCATGCTTCTAAAATTGTCAGCCTGTATTCCTAACCCCTATTGCGGTAGCATGCGCCCAAAGTTGACAGCCCTTTCTTCAAGCCAGAAGATACCAAACTGATTATGCCAGTATGGGGCATCATCCACTATGGCGAAGGTGAAGCTTATCTCACCACCTCTGCTACACTAGCACCCGGTTGTAATGAAACTCCACTTTCGATCACAAAGCCTCTATCAGCAATTTTGGTTTCAATCAACAACCCGCGTGATGCTCCGACCGGGGTTTCAACACTAAATGATCAGGCTGGAACTCAGTCCCGTGGCCTCCTGATCCCCACACTACCGGCCAAACTCATCGGTGGGAGCTTCACAGCAAAAATGCTACCAAATTCTGATTTACGAGTATACACCATACCTCACGGGATTGATTGCTCAGTGGCAAGATGAGTACAGACTGGAAATTTTTACACACCTGCAGGTGCGGTGAGCAGGTAAATGAAAAAGTAAGCTCATTGATGGGAGACCGGGAATACTTCAATTTTTCCACCCGGTGATGGTGAACGGCAACCATGACATATACCTAACATAGAATAATCCATGCCTGTCTGTAACCTCCGAAAGATCACAAAGACTCGGATGACAAGGCACGAACCCGAGACCAGCCCGTGTGAATCCTAATCACCATCGATACCAGATAAGGCCTCTGGTCAGACATTGTAGCTAACCTACTCTTAGTAGCAACCGCTTGCGGCCCAGGTACAATTATCCCTGCAACGAGCAGCATCTGCCGCCTATCAAGCTGAACGAGTTTGTGGAATCAGCCCGATGCCAACAGTCTCGCAGTCGCTCAACCCCGAGCAAACGCTCTGTAAACAAACTCCATTTCTCTGGCTAAAACGGCCTGGGGAGAGAGCATATTGCTGGCTATTCAGTCATCAACTAACCTAATTATCGCTAGTCTCTAAATATTAGGGACATTCGCAAAACACATGCCGCCAGTCTGCGACTGATGCACAGTAATTGTACAACTTGCTATCGGACAGGGAGGACTCTCTCATGCAGAAAGGCTTTGAGTGTCCCATGTCCAGTCAGTAAAAAATCAAGACTGTAATCAAGACTGTAATCAGGGTTTCTACTAACGAGCCGAATATCTGGCAAAAACCTAAATGTAGCACGTCAGTTATGGCTCCCTTCCCAACATGTTTGCCATCTCGACAAGACACATTCGTTCAAGTGTTCCGTAAGCCCAGCCCTACTAATGCTCCCTACTACCCCCTCAATGGAGCAGTCCATAGCTGCCAGTGCATATCCTTTTCTGGCTTTGAATTCCGTCGTACGATGATTTACAATAAGACCCAGCGGAAGCGAAGCTTCCAAATTTGTATTTTAATTGAACAAATCTAAATAAAGCCCCAAATTTTAATCCGTAATGTAGCCACACAGCGCTTCGTTCCGTCGATTAAATCGAGCATATCTATATTAAATATCTATTTAAATTTACTGTTACCACAACCGAAGGAAAGAATGCAACGAGTTTTCCAAGTAGGGCAGGTCTATGTCGACAGTCTTTGGTGGCCATGTTAATTTGGATTTGAGGTGTCTAGATAGGCCTCACTGCTACCCGGGAGGAAGTATCACTTCATACCAGTGGCTTCATACCTTTGGCTGAGGGAGAAAGCAAGCCTTGAGGAAATTTTCCAAGAGGATATGCCTCTTATCTCAAAGGTGCTTCGACTAATCCTTGCGGGATTAGTTTGAGTTCCACAAAGTGGCGTTGGCTGTCACAAACACGTTCAAAAACAGTTCCATGTGTGACGGTACACCGTGAGTAAGGCTGTTGAAGCGAGACCCACGTAAAACTAGATACTACCTATAGATAGGTATCTAACTGCTAAATGATTGTTTCTGAGCATCACATGTAAGATGGTCATTTGGGATGCTTTTCGTCTTCAACTCGTTCCTGACCTTCTTTAAACTTCAGCAACATTTCAAACATTTCCGCCTTCCCTTTGGCTTTAACTTGTTCTCGAATCTTCTTTGGACTCTTTATACCTCCAGATCTCGGATATGTTATTATAAATGTGGAAGTTGTTGGTCGCCCGAGCAATTTTTTATCTTTAATTTGCTTTCGACTTTCTTTGAATTATTTATGCCATTTGTAAACGTTTTTGCCCCACAAAGTCTGTTCGCCGAAGGGCTTCAGTAACATTCTAAACATTTCCACCTTCTCTTTGCCTTTAACTCGTTCTCGGCATTCCTTGAACTGTTTATGCTACCAGATCTCGAATTTGTTGAATATACCTATAGAAATTGATGATCGTCCTGGGAGCTCCTTATCTTCAACTCATTCTCGAGCTTCTTTGAATTATTTATGCCACTTGCAAACGTTTCTATACGACGAAATCTCTTCAGCGAAGGCCTTCTACAACATTCTAAACATTTCCGGCTTCTCTTCGAGTTTAGCTCATTCTAGATCTTCTTTGGACTATTTATGCTACCATAACTTGCATTGGTTAGATGTGGAGGTTAATGGTCACCCGGGCTATTCTTTGTCTAGCTAGCTAGCTTTCGACCTTCATTGAACTATTTATGCCACGAGATTTTGGATTTATTGGATATAAAAATTGATGATCACTTGAGAAGCTTTTTGCCTTCAACTCGTTTTAGGCGTTCTTTGAACTATTTATGCCACTTTTAAACGTTTCTCTGCAACGAAATCTCTTCAACGAAACCCTTCAGCTACATTCTAAACATTTTCACCTTCTCTTCGGCTTTAACTCGTTCTCGACCTTCTTTGGACTATTTATGTTGCAAGATCTCGGATTTGTTGGATATAAAAATTGATGATCGTCCTGGGAACCATTCATCTTCAACTCATTCTCGACCTTCTTTGAATTATTTATGCCACTTGTAAAAGTTTCTACCCTACAAAGTTTGTTCACCGAACACCTTCAGTAACATTCCAAACATTTCCGTCTTCTCTCCGACTTTAACTCGTTCCCAAACTTCTTTAAACTATTTATGCTACTTGTAAACGTTTCTGCACCACAAAGTCTGTTCATCCTTCTGCAACATTCTAAGCATATCCGTAGTAGAAATTCCATTTTGGAAACAAAATTAAATGCAATCTTTGCTCAACAAAATCAAACAATGTGAAAATCGACGAAATCACTTTTTTCATCATATAATACAAATACTTTGTAGCATCGATATTTCGCAATCGATACTAGAATTCTCGACCTCAGTATCAATACCAAAAGTGAGGGATAATTGCAAATCCTCGCCGCTAATGATAAGGAAAAGTACAGATAAGTGGCCTGGCCTATGGATTATGTTCAAAGAAGGATACAAATATGCGTCCTCCTTAGCATTATTATGAAATGTTTACATATAAAATCACTGTAATCACTATAACTCAAGACAATAACCCATTTTTAGAAAGCGGTCTTAACGAATTATTTGTCCTTACGAGATTGTGCGATCTCACAGAATTACAATAATGATTTTCTTATACTACACCGGCAAGTTCTTTTAATGCTTTCTTTTAATGCACAATTTCATTTAATTTTTTACGGAAAAGTTACAAAAATAAAGTAAATTGTGGTGTGATCGATAATTTTGCTTCAATATTTTGTTGACATCAAGGCTATTGAATCGAATATTTGAAAGAGAACAGTGTCAATACATTACAATCCTTACAGAGTCAATACGCTTATGTCACAATTTCTGACAGGCAATCTTTCAGTCTATGATTTGAAATTGGTAATTTTTTGTAATTCCCATAAATTTAAGGGCCTCACTATTGTGTGCTCATGTACGAGTATATGTGTGTAAGTGAGCCTACAATAGACATATGCTATGCTGCATATGTGTGAGAGTGTGTTTACATTTGTTTGCTCACTCATTTATAGCCGAGAATATTTTCTATATGTTTAGTCATGAAAATGAAAGGACTCTTTTGGTATTATATTAAAGTTTATATTTAAGATTATATTGCACACCCAACTAATTGTCTGTGAATGTGTGTGTGTGTGTGTGTATACATAGGTTTGTGTATATTTATGCCCATTCATTTCAAACAAACAAAATCTCAATGTTTATTGTACGAAGCAGAGTATGCATGCATGGATGTTGGTTTATATAATATAAATGCTGAAATGAATGGGACGAACGCAATGTTGACACTTTGCTACATCCGTATGCACTAATATGTATAAGGACATTTGTTTGTAATACATGATATTCCAGAGGGAAAATTTGGAAAGTATTATTCAGGCCATTTAAGATCTGATACGGACTTTTTTTCTATTTAAAAAGAGAGGATATAGAATTCATTTAATTAAAATTCAAAAAAACATCTTTTCTAAAAGTTTTCTCCACCATCTCTATCTGCATACCTTATGATGTTTCATTGGCAAAATGGTATAGATGCTGACAAATCAGGCTGTTTAAGGGATCTTGTCTAAGATTATATATGAAATATTTTGCTTAAAAAGAGAAGAAATGAATTACCTTCAATTGAAATCATCATGAATATCTATTTTTTGAAGGCGATTTCTTCACAATCTCATACCAATGCTTTTCATGATATGAATGACAGGAGTAAAGTTAATTCAATTGAAATGAATGAATAGATATGTCTTACGTAATTTAGCCCCTTTTTAGGTTCTTGTGATCGACCATGGCGAGATGGTTAATACGTGCGAGTATCATTCTCATGATCTGGGGTTCAATACCGTATACATGATCACGGATTCGTCAGATATTACTGACGAACACTTCGCGCAGTCGAGTAATCGATAAGTCTGTTATATGCTTCTTAAACTGTGACATTCGGAATCATTGTTAAAATGTTGGACCTGTAGTGGACAATAAACCAAAAGAGCCTGAAGAGAACAACACAACCAAAACGACAGCATGTCAGAGGAACAAAACAAAGACAGTAACAAAGACTTCATGTCTATCTCTGTCTTTTATATTAATATCTGCCATCTCAACGTAGAGGGCAGTGTCTAGAAGAAGGATAAGATCCTGTAGAGTGAGCCAAAAATTAAATGCGTATAAGAAGCTCTTATATGTCTCATTCATGCTAGAGAATTTCGTTTGTTTAGATTATCTTCTTATGAAGGCCAAGAAGCAGCCCTCGTTTCATTCTAGTAGCTGTTGTCAATGCACGTATGTTCTGGCCTCCATACCTAACAATTAAAGTCCGATCAATGTTCGATTGCATATAATGTTTGCTTTTTCTTAAGTACTTTATTTAGTCTTCAACATTGTTGTAAATAATTTAAAAATTTCACTTCTATATCAGATTTTTTATTGCAAATCCTGCTGATTTCTACTTGGAATTTGAGAAATATTAATTAAAATTAAAGATTTTCACTACAAATTTAAAAATGAACAATCTCTATGTGAAATTTAGCCAATATTTAGTATTTCAATAACACACAAATTTTAAAATTGCGAATGGACACAAAATTCAGGTCTCCTTTATATCAGCGTTTCAGTCAGAATGAAAAATTTTGAAACAATTCACAATTCAATTCATTTTGAAACAATTTTGAAAAACAATACCGAGGATCCTACGAAGTGATTAAAAGACAGCCAGAATACTTCACTGTCCGGATTGACAACAAGGAAGATCGAACATTTCTATAGATCGAATAAAGCCAGCATATTTAGATGATTTTTAAATTTAAAGGAAACAATCAATTAAAGAATCAATTGGATTTATTATATTTTAATATGATTTTCATTTCAAATCTAAAAATTATTAACCAAAATTAACAATTTCTATTCGAAATTAAAAATATTTACTGAATTTAACAAACAATATCATTTTCATTTTAATCTAAAAACTATTAACCAAAATTAACAATACCTATTCGAAATTTAGAAAATATTAATTGAATTTAACAAACCTTAATATCATTTTCATTACAATTTAAAAAGTATTAGTTAAAATTAGCAATTCCTATGTGAAATGTAGAAACTATCGATTGAATTTAACAAATCTTAACATAATTTTAATTACAAATCTAAAAACTATTAATCAAAATTAACAATTTC
>JAHXMU010000525.1:2862600-2916015 GCA_019455685.1 Philornis downsi | reverse complement strand
ATATCATTTTCATTAAAAAGTATTAGTCAAAATTAACAATTTCTCTGTGAAATTTAGAAAATATCAATTGAATTTAATGAATTTTAATATGATTTTCATTACACATTTAAAAACTGTTATATTAATCAAATTTAACAAATTTTATTTGAAATTTAGAAAATATCAATTGAATTTAGCAAACTTTAATAGGAGGTTTAAAAATGATAAATAAAAATTCAGAATATCTTTGAATTTAAGAAAAAAAAAAACATTTCCAATTCTGGATCTCATTAAATGACCAATTGAAAAATCAAACTTGTCAATTGTAATTCAGCAAATATCAGTTTAAAATCAAATACAGGGTGGGTCATAAACACCCTTATGGCCCACCGGTTTAAATATACAATTAAAAAAAAACTACGAAACATGAAAAAAATATATTTGTATTTTTAAAAAGTAGAAGCATGGGAATTTTTAAGACTTAAAAATAATGTTGTTCAAATGGCTTCCCTCGGCTGCTTGACACTCTTGGAACCGAAGTCGCAAATTTTGGAAAACTCTTTGAAAAGTTGTTCTCGCTATTTTGTTACTTTCCCGAATAATTTTCCTCTTCAACTGCTCTAAATTGGTCGGATTATTCTCGTAGACTACCGATTTGAGGTAGCCCCATAGAAAATAATCGCATGGAGAGAGATCGGGGCTACGTGGTGGCCATTCAATATCCCCCCTTTTCGAAATGAGTTTTCCAGGAAAAACATTTTTTAGCAGCTCTATGGATACCCTAGCCGTATGACATGTGGCCCCATCCTGTTGAAACCACATCCTCGAGGTATTGCTTTGAAGTTCTTGCAAAGCTCTAACCGTCATCGCATGCCCTCTTTCGTCCTCAAAAAAGTATGGTCCAATAATACCGGTTGACGTTATCCCAGCCCACACGACAAGCTTAGGGCTGTGAAGTGGACGTTCATGCAAGCGTCGGGGATTAGTCTCGGACCAGAACCGACAATTTTGCTTGTTCACATGGCCATTAAGGTGAAAACTGGCCTCATCACTAAAAATCACGTTGTTGAAATTGTCGAACCGCTCTAGCATCAAATTGACAAAGTTAAGTCGGTTATTGGCATCATCGGGTTTTAATTCTTGGACTATGTGAATCTTATAAGCTTTCAAATGGAAATCAAGTTTGGAAATTCATCGTAAAGTTGTTCTTTTGACATCCAAAGACTGACTTCTCTTACGTGTTGACTGTTGCGGATTTCGCTGAACTGAAACACGAACACGCTCCACAATGTCGGCTGATCTTGCAGAAACTGGGCGACCACGAACCGTAATTGGTACTGTTGAGCCGGTTGTTTCGAACATTCTGATCCATTTTCGTATCACATTGGCGCTTGGAACTTCACTTAAATCGTGTAAACCGTGTTCATGCCGATACAAACGTCGTGCAGTAATCACTGATTTATTGTTTTCGTAATACGCTCGGACACAAAATGCGCGCTGCACTCCCGTGTACGGCTCCATGGCGACTAAATTCCCAGGAAGCGGCCCAGCGAACAACATATCCCCCCACCACCCTGCGCTACGCGTTACCGAGAAATTGAAGAATTAAGTCGCCAACACTCATATGGCCCACCCTGTATAAAATTGAAATTAAACAAATATAAAAATCTTTTCTGGCAGTACATTTACTTTGTAGCCTCCGCAAATTGGTATTTAAATTGGTCTCCTAAAGATTCCATTCTGGAAGGCCCCCCTTATGGGTGGCCTCTATTTGTGTTAGGAGTTGGGAGTTTATGTGTGACTCTCAGTAGTTTTAGCGGCACCAGTAGTAGTAGTCTTTGCAGTAGAAGTAATACAACAAAAATTATCAGTTACATTTGTCAGGACAAAATGAAAAAGCCGTCCATTCATGTGCACATTTGTATATGTCGTACTATGACCAAGTATCCAAGCAATAGACTGCAAATTCACAAAGAGGCAACACCGTGCGTTGCATGTGATAACGAGGGGTCTAAAGATTCGGAAGCATTCTCTGAAATTCATACGTTTTTTTTTTTTTTTTTTAATTGAACAAATTTACTAATTCATAGTTATATTTTATTTTACAGCACAATGTTGTTTGCAGTAAATTAGTAAATTAGTCATGATAGCGGCAACACATCGAGTATTGTTATCTAATAAAAGCTGATACTGCAGTTTTTTGAATCTGTTTTGTAGTGACACTGAGACAAATGCTGAAGATTTGTAGTCACAATCATCGAAGACGTTGCTAAACTATGTTTTATTAAATTTCTATTTTCACTATTATTCTCACAGATGCTGATCAGTAAATCGTTGACGTTGTCTAAAGTTTTTAAATCAGAAATTCGATTATTGAATATAAATCAAAGAGAAATTCAATGAATTCTATGTATAAAAGAAAATTCAAAATCATTATTCGAAAATATGTTACAGTAGCACCGATACATAAATTCAGCAATAACAGGCATGACCGACCTTTTCTTGATGGTTACAATTCGTGACTGTTATGCTTATGATGGGTTTGAAACTTGATACAACCATCCGACAAAATAAATGCATCCAGAGAAGCAAATATTCATCACATTTTGTGATGGAGAAGTGCTGAAACATTGCGGAATTGAATCTGGCGAATAACTTGCGTGATAAAGCAATTCGAACTTTAATTCGTTATCATAATTTCGTGATTGTGTTTCCTTTCTGAAGATAATAAATAAAAATAAACCCATGCGCTTCCCAAAACAACAGACGCCATGACCTTCCCTGCAAACGGAACCGTCTTCTCCTTCTTTGGACACAATATTCGCATTCCAGTTCACAGTCCACTGATTTGACTGTTTCTTCATCTCAGGTGTGAATTTGTGTCTCATCATGTCTCATTCATGATTATAAATCAACGCAAAAATGTGGCTTTATTGTGATGAAACATTGCCAAACATTTTTACGAGTTGTTGCTCTACTGAAAGCAAGCGAGGCACCCACCTTGCGCACAGCTTTCTCAACTTCAAATCTTCGATCAATATACAATATATATACAACTAGCGGACTTCGCCGGAACTTCGACTCGCCACAATTTAATGCCTTCAGATAAACTCTCGAGTAATAATAAAACACAGATAGTTCAAATTTCAATGCGATTTATTTGAGTGGAATCGAAGTCAGTAGAGAGCGATATGATGAACAATGTTTTTTTATTTGTTTTCCGGGGCAAAAACAAACAACGAAGACGGTTTCCCAACACGCGAACAGGCAACGTACAGCTGACCGTGCGAAAGACAGGGAAATTCGAAGTTAATCCCCCAGACTTTCAACGACTGGCCTTGCGATTTATTTATTGTCTTCGTAAAAGCCAATCGAATGAGGAACTGAATCCGCTTAAATTTGAATGGAAGATCAGTTGGAATTCTCGGAATTGGTGGAATTTGACCTCGATAATCGTCGACTGAATCACATTGTTCATCAGTTTCTTGATGGACAACCGCGTACCGTTGCACAATTTCGGATGATTCAGATTCCGCAACATGATTATGATCGATCCTACCTTCAGCTGTAAATTATGCCGCGGTGTTCCTGGCACATCAAGCGAGTTCAAAAATTCCGTTGGATAGTTTGTCGCTTCATCCTCTTCGGTCACGCTGTCAACGGATTTGTACGAATGCAGTTCCCCAGCGATTTGACTTTGAATAATCAAATTCAAGCTATCGACGTCTTTATTCTTCGCAGCTAGTATTGCCCTTTCACTAATCCAATCGAGATTTTTATAATTTTGTGCAATGCCGGGGAAAACTTTGGTTATGTGTTCCTCCTTCGACGATGTGAACGATGTGAGGTGGTGATTGTGCAGCGCGAACTTGTGCAATATGGGCACGTCTCCGTCCATTATGTTCTGCGCGTTCCCTTGCATTTGATTATCACGGACTTTCTGACTAATTATTGCACTACGTGTACGAAGTCCACGATTTGATCGTCTTATAGGTGGCATTAGTCAAATAACTCTCCCTGAAATGGAATAAAGTCCTTTTTGGCTAATCCTATTAAAAAGACAATTTTTTTCAAAAAAAAAAAAGAAAAAACTTACGAAATGAATGTATCGCAATAAATGCCCGCAATCCAATAAGGTAACCTCACTTTTTACACGCAAACTTATTTTCTGAAAAAATGATCGAATTGATAAACATTGCACTAAACTTCAATTGATCGTACTGCTCGTACCGTTAATGGGTGTGATACGCGATATATGAGTATCCGAATTCAGTGTAATAATACGCAAAACTCGAATCAATTGCAGCAAAAAAATGGCACATTTGTTTAATAGAAAATCACAATGCGAAAAGTGCAGCTGTCAAATTGCGCTCAGTTTCAGCATTGAACGCAGCACAGTGCCATCTGTTATTTGTCTCGTTAACTTCTCTACCCAAAACATATTTTATCGCAATAAATTTCGTAATTTTCCGAAATTTTCCGAGCTTCACAACGAATTTTCCACTTTTATATCGCGCAAAATCATCAAATCATGTGATAAAATGCAAAATTTCGTCGAAACAAATTGAAAATTTTCACGCTTTTCCGGAATTTTTCGTGTTTTCCACTAACAGTTTTCTATTTTGCCATTCGAAAAGACATTCCGGAACAATTGCACACAAAATTCCATACAAAATTTCAATTTTCGATTTTTTCAATTTTCCGACTTTTCCGGAGGGTTTTCCCAAAATTTAAAAACCTTCTCCAGGCAATTACGAACAATTGAGAAGAAATTTGAGCCAAATTGGTCCAGGCGTTCTTGAGCTATGCGTTCCTACCAACACATTTAGCGATTCATTTTTATATTATGGATTGATGAATATATAAATACTTTTTGAAAGAAATTGAAAATAACGGTTATTTTTTGATCACACCTCGTACAATGTATAGCACTTTTTGAAATGCCTGTCAATTCAGCTGGCTCACGCACCTTCATCCAATACCATTTTGTGAGTTTTCTTAACCGTGTCTGGCGTGGACGCTTCAATTAGTCGCTCGGTGTTCGTACAGACGAGGGTCTGAACTCTGCTACCTAATATTTTACAGTTATCGAGTTCGGTTTTAATATTGGTTGGACTAAGACCAATTTTTCCATGTGACAAATGTTTTCAATGTTTACCAATTCACTGAGAAAGTAAACGTTTGATGGCTCAAATAAAAATACTAAACAAGGTGGTGCCTTTAAACTTATAACATATGTTGGCACTTTTCACCAAAATAATTTTTTTCACACTACTGGCACCATCTATACGTCAAGTCGGCCAGATTTGGTACCGCACTCGTAAACTCATTCACTTCTATAGGAGGTGCCAGAATCGGTGGGATTAAACGGTCGATTTGTTTAAATCTTACCAGGAATAATGACCTAATGCAAAGAAAAACAAATTTGAATGCCCACAAATTTCGTGGAAAGCATTTAATTTTTGGCGTTAAAAATTATTTGTTCTACTCTCTTCATACGAAAAATCATTAATAAACTTTTGTACGTCTTCTCGTTGTTCTTCAGCTCGCTGTGCAGTTGTTATAAGTATATATTGGTTTTATATTGTATAAATGTTTGATAATACACCATTTCATTCCCATCTAATACTGTTTGTATGTCTACAAATTTCCTAGTTTCATCCTCTTATGTATACGAACTAGATCTGTTTCTCTTGCCTTGTTCCAGCAGGATATAACATTCTCCCAAGGATGTGCTGCCACACACAAAGAACTACCTCACTACTCACTGTTTGCCTGTATGTATGTGTGTGTCTGTTTCTGTGGATATGTGTACGTGCATGTTCCTGCATTTGTGGCTTCAAAAATGGAAAATGAAATTCAGTCAGGAAATTAAAGGATTATCATGGCAAAATAGGAAATTCATTTGGTTTATTATGGGCAACTAACGTGCTGTAATTTCTGTGATTACAAATGTCACATGGTTAGACATCCCATAACCCGTTCCGTACAAATATTTACTAAGCCTTTTCTTTTTAGAGAAGTTCCATTCGATTTCTTTACTGTGTGGTAAAGACGAGGTCGAAGTCTGACAGGATATTTGAAATAAATCACAAATTATTTTACAAAATTGTTTGCCAATGCCAATAAAATGCAATCATCATTTAGAGGATATGTTTCTGTGGATTCATCTGTCATTTGGCGGAAATTGTATGGCAAATTTATGAATTGTCTGGCAGAAAAATTCAGAGAGACAGGGGAGAGAGAGAGAGAGAGAAGAAGACAGAGAGATGCAGGTTAAAAATAGTTAAAGCTTACTGTACTGTTCAACACGACTGCATGATAAGTTTCCAAAAAGCGTAATTTCACGTTTTGGCAACGTCAAGATTATGCGATTTGACGCCGTTAGACTTTTTTGTGGAGCTACGTCAAAGACCGCGTTTACGTGGAGTACTTGAATTCTAACATTCGTGAAGTTATCGCTGAGATACCGCCCGAAATGTGCAAAAAAAAGGTAGAAAACTGCCTCGAAAGTATCTGCTGCTGCAACCAATCCAGAGGCGGCCACATATATTTTGTACATAATGGCGAAATTAAATGATATGAAACTTTCATTTAAATCATAGCTTTATGTTTGTTTCATTTAACTTTACTATTGAAACCGATGGATAACCCTATGTGAATTGATTTGCAACCGATTATGACGCAACGTTAGTACTACCTATCGCGACTATCGTTCGCTTGATTGCGGATTCAACACCTTATACAGCCACCTGGCATTATTTAAGCAGCGGTCACCTCGATGCGTTTGATGAACACTTCGAGTTGTCGATTAATCGGCAAGCTTATCAAATGCAAAAGCTTCTCAAACTGCAACATTTGGAATCGTCGGTAAACTGTAGGTCCCGTTGAATGAGTCTACAAATAGAATGTAAAAAACTCCCCCATCTCTCATTTATGAGTTGCAAGGAAATTTATTTGATTTTGTTAACTGTATGATTTAATATTTTGGCGATTTTTAAGGTATTTTAGCGGTGTCCGACAATGCATTTGACAGTGAAGTTACAAAAAAATTTGACAGCACTGCACATAGGTGGCACCAGGCAGCACCAGAATGTTGCTAAATCATGGTATAGGGCACAAGATTGAGAGACAGTTTTTTGATAAATTATGTAAAGACTGCTGGTTATTCTCAAGTGAATGACAGGCGGACTGCCCAAATTTGAAAAAACTGCATTCCCGAAGTTGGCCAACCATGACACTTTGCATAGTGATTCCCACCATCGGTTGTTTCTAGCCCTGATACAGCAATTGAACTTTTTGATGTTTCCTCGATGTGCTGAAGAGCACGGCAAATCTAACAAAAGCTTCTGAAACTAACATTAGGAGACTTAATCAGATAAGAAGTCTTTTTAGTGAATATGAAAATATATAATAGTTGCTAAGAAGCTCTACCTCATACCATGGCATACAAAGGCACTTTTTCCCCCATTCCCCGCATGCAGCACCGTACGCCTGTAAGAAGACTAGCGAAATATTAATGTGCTTTTTTTTCTTCCTTGTGCGTTCATCCACGACAACCATCTTTAATTATTTTATGCAAATGCGTAAATTTTCAGTTTTTGCCTGTCGTCAACTAATACCCACTGCTTTTGTAACAGATCCCTCAATGGCGTTTCCTAATGGAGCTACCTTAAATCACTTCAGATTAATATTCTTCTTACCATCGCTCAGCTGTTTTTTTTCTGTTTGAGAACAACAAAAGATTGTGTTTTTTCATCGCATAATGCGAAAAGTTAAAGCCTTAGCAGCTATTAGCTATTTAGGCCAATTGACAATGTTCTCACGCATCATTAGAATTTCCTTGCGGCGGGAAAACGCAAAGGATTATGGTGAACCAGCGCCATCCCTCCGATTCAAAAACATTTTGGAATTTAGCTTCATCTTTGCCAATAACAAAGGCGTAATTAAATAATTTACAATGGTAAGAAGAAAAAGCCATTCCTAGATTTCATTCCATTATCAAAAGTCATAACAGTAAAATGCTTTTTAGGCTTAAACCTGAGGCGCGGAAGGAGCAGCTGAAATGTTGGGAAGATTAATTTGAAAATTGGCCAAAATCTTGTTAGTCAAATGTATGAATGTGTTTGTTAAACAACAACATGAGCAACAACTACAAGAACTTGTAAGTAGCTGCAATACGTAGTGGCTTTCCGTTCATGGTAGGACTCAATATAAAGCATAAAGGATCTTATCTACACAAGCAGCCCCGCCTGCCCTCCTTTCCTCCTCCTTTCCTTTACTTACAGATATTAATATCTTGTAGGTGTTGGTAAAGCGTGAGTTTCACATTTATTTTGTTTGCCACTTAAGATATCCTTGTTTATTGTTGTTTTATTATTTTAATTAAAGAGTTTTTTTTTGTCTTTAGCAGCAAATTCTTTTAACCATTAACTTTGTTAGCCTCATAAACTTGAAAGAAAAATGTTTGCCTCGAAAGGTCTTTTTTATTGTTTGTTTTTGTGTCTTTTTTCTGGTATTCGTTGGTAAAAAAAGCCGCCTACCTTTCGATGGTTTATGGTTAATTTGAGTTCCTTTGTAACATCAATTGGTTATGGCTGAAGACAAAAGGGTTCACAGAGCAAATAAATAAAGTTTTGTAAAGGGTCATGAGCCTCTGGGGTTGAGTGGACAGATCATATTAAGAGAGGCTGTCCACGTTAGACTCATCGTGAACTATTTAAGAGTCGAAAGTCTCGTTCATGGCTTTGATACCCAAATTGCGAAGCAACTTAATTAAAATTCTTAACAAACAAAATTGAACAAAACATTTTTATTGCATGCTTCATAGCATCTTATGTTAGTCTAACTTATAACTATAACTCGATATATTCCTATGTGGTTGTGCCATTGGGTGTTGCACACAATTGAGAACTTTCTTTTAAGTTTTGATAATAATACAAAAATGAACTCGATGGACAGCGCAGAAGGACAAGTCTTTCGAAAAACAGTCGAAGCTTGGTGTAACGATTTTTGGGAGAAACGCAGAAGCGCTTGTAATTATTTTCTACGAGCGGCGTATAATAGAGAACGATGTCTATTCCAGTCAGCACGTAAGAAGAATAATGCAAAAATAGTTCTTTTCATAAATAAGTGATTACTTACTTACTATCTCGCATTTGAAACATAAACCAAATTCACTTGCATACCATGAATGAGATGTGGAAGAGCTTCACACATTGCGTGAGCATACATGGATTCTATGTTTACAATTAATTACTCTGCGGAATTCAAGCCTAACTACTATTACGAACTTAACAACTCCTCAAAATGTCCGCCAAACACATTGAAATGACCGCCGCTCAAATAATGACGGGTGGCTGTAAGGGGGATTGAACCGGCGATCATGCGAACGATTGTCTCGTATACTAATCATCGCGCCACGGTCGGTTACAGAAAACCTACTACCATTTTCACTGTAATTGCTTCAAATAATACAAGGAGACTTTTTAAGATTTAAGTTTCTCAGGTTGGGAGCACTGGTTGGTAATGGCGTCCAAACGTCATCTGTCAAAGTGAAAAGTGTACAGTACACTCTGCCATTTCATCCTGGAAAAACTACCAAAAGAG
Source organism: Philornis downsi (assembly GCA_019455685.1). Classification (NCBI taxonomy): domain Eukaryota; kingdom Metazoa; phylum Arthropoda; class Insecta; order Diptera; family Muscidae; genus Philornis; species Philornis downsi. The sequence goes on along the minus strand of JAHXMU010000525.1, from coordinate 2,906,427 downwards.
CAACGATTGCAAATCGTTGAAATTTATTATCGAAATTCGTGCTCTGTGACAAATGTGCATCGTTTGATACGACCATTTTATGGTCGTCATAATCGACCTGCTGAGTCAACAATTCGTGCTGTTTTCTCCAAATTTTGCACCAGATTTACTTTGGTGGACATAAAGCAATCGACTCGCATGCGTCGAGTGCGTACCGAAGAAAATATTGCAGCCGTAGCGACCAGTGTTAATGACGATCGTGAAATGTCAATTTGTCACCATTCTCAGCCAATCTGCATGTGTTACTCAACCACAAGGAAAATTTTACACGTCGATTTGGGCTTGAAAGCCTATAAAATTCAACTTACGCAAGAATTTAATTTAATTTTATTTAATTTTTGGTGAATGAACCTCACAAAAGCTCAATGAAAATCCGTTGTTTTATCGAAAAAATTGTGTTCAGCGATGAAACTCATTTCTTGCTGAACGGATACATGAACAAGCAATACTGTCGCATCTGGAGTGATGAACAGCCATACATGAACTACCGATGCATCCCGAAAAAACGACAGCCTGGTGTGGTTTATGGGCTGGTGGCATCATCGGTTCATTTTTCTTCAAAAACGACCGAGTAAGAAACGTTACCGTCAACGGCAAACGATACCGAGCCAGATACGCGTTTTTTTGTTGCTGCCCCAATTGGCTGAGTTGAACCTGGTTGACATGTGGTTTCGTCAGGACGGTGCAACATGCCACACTGCTCGTGAAACAATGGATATGTTGAGGGATGAATTTGCTAAGCAGCTTATATCTCGATTTGGCCCTGCTAGTTGGTCCCCAAGATCTTGCGATTTAACGCTTCATGATTACATCTTGTGGGGTTATGTCACGTCGTTAGTCTATGTGGACAAGCCGAATACTACTGAAGCCTTACAGGATAACATAGCACGCGTTATTCGTGAAATATAAGCCGAAATGCTCGAAAAAGTGACGAAAAATTGGGCATTCCGAATGGACATTTTGAGACGGAGCCACGGACAACATTTACATGAAATTATATTTAAAAATTAAATGGCAAAGACCAATTTATCGATTCCAATAAAAAATTGTAACATATCGAATAAGATTTAATATATCGAATAAGATTTTTTAAAAAGCTGCAATTAAAAAATCACCCCCTATAAAATTTATTTTCCTTGATGATACATGCATTCCCTATTCATATGCAGATGATGTGCCATCGATCTTTAAGGGAGAATATCGGTTTGCTGATGTCCTGCAAAGTAATATTAATTATGCGTTAAATTTGAAGTGATCATAAATGACGGAAAATAAACTCTCAATCATCGTTTCGAAAACAAAAGCTATGCTTTTTTCCAATCATGATTTTAACTTGAGTTTACATTATCGTGACACACGTATTGAAGTGGCCCACAGTGTACACTGTTTGGGAGTAGTTTTAGATAACAGACTAAGCTTTAACTATCATGTGGATAATGTAGACCATGCCGATCTACATTATGAAGTCAAATATTCACTTCGAAGTTGTTATAACACTGATTTAGTGTTGCCTAGTTGCCATTTAAAATGTTCTAAATTATGTCCTGATTCTTTGAGACTTTTCTGTAAAATTTTGTTGTCAATTAAATTTTCAGCAACCCTTATTACGTAGCGATTATCTTATGCAGAGTGTTCGCCGGGAAGGTATACTACTTTGTTGTGCTGCCATTTTGGTAAACATCAGTCTTAACAATTCATATTTGGCAATCGTGAAGTAGAGACTTGGCAAATTTATTATGGAAAAATAGTCAACGCGTTTTAATCGTTAAAACATTTTATCAAAATCAATCATCGATTACTGTGACGATGAGAATGTTACGTGAAATATTTGGGAGAAACAACGTGCCAATAAGACGCACTATTTATAGTGTAGTGAATGATTTCAAAGAGAGAGGGTCTGTAGCTGATAGGGCAAGCATGGACCACAACGTACTGCAAGGTCGGCTGAAAACATTACTGCTGCTAAAAAAAATGTTCAAAACAATCCATCAACCTCAATTCGACGCCCTGCTCAGGAGCTTGGTCTTCAAAGAACAACTTTGGCCACAACTTTGCAGGATTTGCATTTATTTCCATTTAAGATTCAGTTGGCACAAGAGCTTCTTCCTTAAGACCATTTACGCCGCCGTACATATGCCAATAAGATGTTACAACTCGCCCACGACAACCCCGATTTTCATGGAAAAATCATAATGAGTGACGAAGCACTCATTTGAATGGATATGTGAATAAACAGAATAGTCAGTTCTGGGCAATGGAAACCCCTCAAATTATTCATCAGTCACCTTTGCATCCATTGAAAGTGACAGTCTGGTGTGCAATTTTGTCAGGAGGAATCATTGGATTTTACTCAGCTAGCCCACGCATCTTCAGCCGAAGGTCATCCAATACCATTTTGTGGATTTTCTTAATCCTATCTAGCGTAGACACGTTAATTGGTCGAACACTCTGGTGTTTGTCTTGGCAGCTTTGTTTAAACTCTGCAACCCAATATTTTACAGTCGTAAACGAAGGAGCAAACTCCCCAAGAGTATAATCTATCTCGGCTTTTTTATTGATTGGACTAAGATCTTTCAAATGGAAATATTGAATTGCGTAGCGATGATTAATTTTCTGCATGTTTTCAAATTCTTTGAGATCATTTATTTTTGATGGCCCAAATAAAAATACTAAACAATGTGGTGTCTTGAAATTGAAAGACTACGTTTTAAGATTGCTACTTTGCACTAAAATTGTAATTGTAATTCAAACTACTGGCATCATCTGTACGTTAAGTCGGCTAGTTTAGGGACCACCCTTGTATGTAAGCATAAGCACAGACAATGACTATCAACAACATTAGCAGATAAACTTTTGTCTGTTACTGGAACAAGAAGTAAGATATTAGGTTTGCCCCAAAACTTTGTTAGTATTCCACGTACGTTACTGTCCTCCTGAAATATCCTTTTCCCCCTCAATTTAGTAATGCCAGTAATGACAATAACGATGATGTAACTGGGGACAACAGGGCTAGTAAAAACTGCATTTCCCCAAAAACCTCAAAACAATGAAAGATCAAATCACACATCGTCCTTTCTTTTGTCAAACAAAATGACCAATAAAAGCAGCTGCATTGAACTCTTTAACCAAAAAAAAAAAAAACACAAAAATAGGTTGCTTACACTTTGAAACAATAGACGAGTGAAAACAAAAGACCCACCTGTGGGGAAATATTTTGTTGAATCTGGCAGCAGAAACGACAGAAAATTGTAAGCCTTCACTGCAAATGCGGGGAGCAGCTACCGAAGCACTTATCGGTCGCAACTTGCAACTATGTATGTGTACACGAGAACTTGTTACTGTATGAGTGTTGGTCAGTGGTGTGGATGGTGCCAGTGGTGCGCTTCCAGCCTTAGACTAACAGTTTTCCTTCCCACTTTGCAGCAATACTGTTCCATTTGTATGTTATTTATGGACGAGCTGCACTTCATGTATGTGGTCAACAATTGAATTAGTTTTGTAGGTATCGAACTATCGTTGTGTTTGTCCGCAGACAGACAGGCTCACTGACACACACGAAAAACCAAAATACAAACACAAATCGCATTGAAATGACGGCAATGCTTAGAAGCGGAAGTCGTTTCTCTACTAAATAGGAAATGGTTTCAAAATGAGCCTTATTGTCCATTGATTACTTGAAAAAAGCAAAGGGTTTATTTTTAAGGGGTGGCAAACGAAAAACGTCGAATTATAGAATCTGTACTTTCGGTTGGTCTGATTGCAACTGATTGATTTTTTCAGCATTGAAAAAAAAAAAATATTAAAATAGCATTAGAACGTAATCTGTTCAATTGTATTCAATAGCTGCTGCCATACTATTTGTGTTTTTTTTTTTTTTAACTTCCTGGTCGAAAATTGTCCGTAATACACCCACGAAGTCACCTGAATACATTTTTTTTTGTTTTTCTTTTTGCTCCTGTACTCAAAATGAAATCAAATTATTTCAATTGAATTCATTCTTAGAAGCAGGAGAAGGAGCCAACAGCACAGCTGCTCTCGATTGGGAGAGACAAAAGACCGTTTGCTAGATGAAGAATGTCTTTAAAAAGTTTGAAAGAATATTGCCAATTTTTCTTTAAAACAAAGCAAATAAAATTTGAAATGTAATGAAATTACAACAAACGAAAAGAGGGCCAGCAATGTTTGACATAACATCAGAATGAACGATATTATGAAGGGGTTTCTTTTACGTCCTGTTGTTGTTTAATAAATTCATAAATGCGTCATCATTTATTAATTATAAAAACAGCTGAACAACAACATCTTTGGCAGATATTTACGACTCTGTTTAACTCATTGTGTTGTACTTTATGATATTAAATGTTTACTTATTTTCAATCTCTTGATGATCAATAAACAGCTATTTTCCAATACGCACTAAATTATGGATATTCAGGCAGCCTTAGACAGAAAAGTAAAAAAGAAAACAACATAAATTTCCTTGCATTCCATGAATAGGACATAGAAGAGCTTCCCACATCCATTGAGCTCATAAACTTTCTTTTTTCATATACAATAAAAGGCGTCTACTGCTTGACAACAACTTTAGTTTTTACTTCACTGTTCGATTACGCGACTACTCGAAGTGTTCATCTAACCCATTTAGGTGAATGCCCAAGAAACATTTTATTGTTACGATATATCGGAACTCGAATTCAGAATCATATGTATTGTACGCATTTTCTGACCATCGTAGCGTGACCGGTCTTCAAAGCAGAAAGCTAAAAAACTCTTTTTAAATTATATGGCCACATCATCAAAGGTAAGCGGCGTCAAAAAGCGACGTAATTTCGTATAAATGATCAGTGAAAAACGATAGAGTAAAGTCATCTGCGGGAAGTTTTCATTTAACTACTAAATTTGATAAAATTTGCTACTGACGGCCAGCATTTGCCTGTTGAAGCACAGGCTGAGACTGTTTTATAGGGCGGAAGTTTTCATGAGTGGCTTCAAAAGTTTAAAAATGATGAGTATCAAACTCGAAGCCAAGGCATACAATGGAACACTGAATAGAAATGGAATCATTATTGAAGAGATTATTGATTCAAATATAAGAAGACATATGAGGATGGATTCAAAAGGAAGGAAATTGATTTTGCACTTGTAAAATGCGGCTTGCCAGGTGCAAAAACAACCTCTGATGATGGAAACCGGATCCACAACGAAACCCAAAAAGGACAAAATTATATGAAACTCACAGCCTCGACATCAACGGACAATATTAATGAAAAAAACGTCATGGCGCGTATTTGTTTGAATCAACTTTATATCGTGTATCACGAGTTGCTTAAATCGAACGAAGCTTTCACGAACGAAGCCTTTACATGAACTCTCTATGGCATCCACTTAATACTACTGAGCCGAACACTCAAGAATAAAGGCAGCCACTGCAACTCAAAATACGACAAAAATATTCTATTGCGTGATAATCTTCGTCCACATGTTGCGGCGCCGCATACTGTATTATAAGTTTCATAAAGTTCCAGTTTTTATGTATAGGGTGACGCATGAATCGTGCTACAAATTCAATATCAATGTCGATAGGGAGCGTTATTTAAAATGTTGAGGAGTTTTTTACCCAGGACTGCGCAGAAAAAGTATCCGTTTCAACAGCTTTTGGTTCCCGCAAGATGGAGCAACTGCAAGTCACAAAAAAAGAAAAAATCCGAAACAAATTTATATCCGGAAACTCCACTATCCGCTGGCCGCGAAGGTCACCTGACCTGACTGCACCAGATTTGATTTTTTGGGGTTATGTCAAGCAAGAATCCAAAGAATTTGACTGAATTGAAGCAGTTCATTAAAACAATAATTTAGGTAATCCCGCAATGAATAATTTTCTGATCAGGTGGCGCATATGCGTGAATGAGCATGGAAGCCATCTACGGTCTATCATCTTCAAAACCAATTACTGAAGTAAAATGTAATTGTATTTTCTATACAAAAAAGAAAAATAATAATAAATAAATAAATGAAAAAATGAAATACATTGATTAAAAAAAAGTAATTTGATTTTCTTTTTGTAACACAATTGGTGCACCACCCTGTTCAACAATCTTTGACTTTTGGACTGGATTATATTAAGAACTATTAAAATAAACTGACACAAAAATATTTCACCGATATCTTACGTATGTATTGCAACAGAGGCGTTGAAAATAGGTAAATGTTAATACTTTACTTATTTTTACCCAAATAAACATGAAATTTGAAGGGAGATATGTTTAAAGCTATAAAAAATGAAGGAATTACGCTTTGTCTATTGAATGTATATGAAATTGAGATATTGTTGGTAATATCATGATATGTAATTCCTGTCCATAATTTCTCTTTGATTGAGATTTCATTAGCAAATCGCTGACACATAATGAGTTACGTATAGTAGAGTATAACTAATGAGCTTCAACGACCGTCAAACTGAGAATATTAAATTTTGGTAAAGAATAGTCCGTTTAACATTTTAAAAATAAAGTAAGTACAATTTTCGAGAGTTTGTCGCTGAAAACTGAAAAATTATTATAGAAAATAACCCGCTTCCGCTTCCTAAAACAATTTTTTGTCAGAATCCCAAAAATGATCTACATTTTAGAGCATAATTTTAGGCATACATTTTTGTCTATGTGTTACCCCTTTTACATGTGTTGGTGCTTATATTGTAAATTAAATTCATTTTCAAAATAAACCTTAAAATACTCTATAAATATTTTGCATATATAAAACCGATTTATACTCAACAGAGTCGAAATTATAGCTTAATAACTTGGTGTTTGTACGTGATTTTTTGAGTATACTAAACGGATTTTTTTTTTCTTTGCTTTGCTTTGTACAATAACTCCCAAATTACACAAATGTTTATGATTTCCAAAATTGTAAAAATTCAAAACTGTTAAAAAAATGCTGGGCGCGGCACATTCTGCCTAGTTTGACTTGAGCACTGAAAATTAATCAGTTTCAACCATTGTCATCCACTTTTTTGTGATGGTATAAGAAATATAGCGTTTTTTATTTTTGTACAGCATGGGAGGTAGGCGCGGTTGTGACTGTTAATCATACAAATTACACATACAAAGCTTCAATTCCTTATAATGCCGTAGCTTATATGAAAATATTTTACAGTGCGCCTGTCAAAATGTACAGAGACACAACTAACTGAGAAATCTTATTTCATCCGCTGTACTCACCAGACATTTGCCCTTTCCGATTATCACCTCTAGCCATCGATGACATATGGTGTGTCTGGCCAGTGACCTACGTCATATGAAGTAACTAAAAACTGGATCTATTTCTGGAAATTATAACCATTAAATGAATGGCAACAAATTTCATGAAAGGAGCACTATGACACTAATATTGAGCATATTGAATTAGCAGCAAATGGCTGCCCTGACGTAGAGTTCTGATTAATCCAAAATGATCAGTTGAATGAGATGTGGACCCGACCAACAACTTGTTTCAAATCGCCCGTTTGATTTTTAGACATCTTGCGTTCTGAAGATTTTGCATATTTTTTACTGAAAAATTCAAAAATTAAAAAATAAATTAACTGAAACGTACGAAATATTGAAAATGTAGAATATTTATTTAAATGTAGTCTTTTATTACAAAAAAAAAGTAAACAAACGCAAAATTTAAAAAGGCGCCATCAGACATAGCATCGCCCACAACTACCCCAGTACCTTCCAAATGCATATAAATTGAAGTAGTTCCTTTTTCTAGACCTTAAATACTGCGCTATATTGTTTTAGATTAACGGATAATTTTACAAATTATTTTTGAAAAATTTAATTTAATTTTTTATCAACAATTTTTTTTTTACTTTCCTAATCCTTTCCTAACTATGTGAATGAAGTACGACTCCATAATTTACAACTGAGCTTCTCAAAAACATCATCTTCTCATACACAATACATCGATTTTGCCAGGTTTCCATTCATTCATTCTTAAGTAGACATACTCAAAATTAGAGAGCCCTCTTAAAAAGTTTATGAGCTGAGGAGGTCCTTCCCAGCATCTATTAATGACCGCACTATGAAGCGTTTAATTAATGAACGAATGGTACAATCGTTAAAGGTGTCCATTATACCAAAGAATTAGGTAGTAGAATGAGCAAATTTATTTTTTACTGGATCCGTCTATAGAGGGCGCCACAGAAAAGTTCTTTTAGCGTATATCACATATCGACTTTGCCCGTTTTCTAGTGCAAATTGATATTTCTAAGTTTTTTTCAGTGGCTCCGGTAACAAAAAATAATACATTTCTCTCCATCGTCTACACAACATCATCGTATATTGTTTTTTGTTGCCGAATAAATAGTAAAAGTGGCGAAAATTTTCTGAAAATTACTTACTTTTCTAGAGGTGGATCCAGTCCTAGTATGGGCAAGTTTCTTCCCACTTTACCAATTTCGGCCAATTTCTAACTTAACTATGCTAGGACTATGTCACGTTTCTGTGCCAAATTTCATCTTGAGCGGTTCATGCCATCTTGAGCGGTTCATGCCATTCATGCGGATGAATGGAGGGATATGTTTCTATCAATATATGCTATTACGGCTATACCAAAAGTCTATAGTGTGCAAATATTCCAATAGTAACCCTAACTCTCAGAAGACTACAAGGGCGGTCCCAAAACTAGCCTACCTAACAAAGAAGACATAAAAAAAGTTGGGAAACATTGTCTTCATTTTCAACATAATGTCCTTTTACAGCTCGATACAATTTTTCTAGCGATATTCAACAGCTTCTATACCCTGCTTATAGTAAGAACTGTTAAACTCCTTAAAATAGGCATCAACCGCATACTCCACCTCTTCACTGTTGGCAAACCTTTTACTATACATACATTTTTTCAAGTTTGAAAACAGAAAATAGTCCGAGGGAGCTAAATCTGGTAAACAAGGGGCGTGATGAAGCAATTTGAACTTTAATTCATTAATTTTGGCCATCGCATTAGTGGATGTGGAGCATTGCCTTAATGAAAAAACACTTAGTTTGTTGCCAAAAGCGGCTTTTTTGCAAAATTGAATCACCTAAATGCTGCAAGAAATTCCTATAATATTTGCCGTTGATGATTTTTCCTTTGTGAAGATATTTAGTAAAAATAATCCCATGCGCATCCCAAAAAAACTGACGCCATGAACTTGCCTGCAGATGGAATCGTCTTTGCTTTATTTGGACACGATTCTCCATTCCAGTTCACAGTCCACTGCTTTGACTGTTTCTTTGTCTCAGATAGAAAGTGGTGGACCCATGTCTCATCCGTGGTTATAAATCGGCGCTAAAATTCGGCTTTATTGCAGTGAAACATCGCCAAACTCTTTTCTGAACCATCTTCCCGACGCTAGTTTTGATCTATTGAAAGCAACCGCGGCACCCATCTTGTGCACAGCATTCTCATCTTCAAATCTTTATTTATTTATTTATTTATTTATTTCTGGCTTGTAATTTAAAGCCAAAGCAACAATTCATTATAATAAAAATTAAATATAAAATTTATAAAAATATAATTTAACATATAATAAAATATGACATTATGATCATTGAAGACAAAAACAATTATGGAAAAAAAGACTAATTCAAAAGTTAGAAGTTAATCGGAATATAATCTTGATATATAAGATAATCGGTATGTAATACAGGCTGCTCACAGTTTAATTGAAAACAAAATTTTACAGTAAAGTCTGAAAGTGTTGTAGAATGTGCCTTTTGTAAGAATCAGGACATAATTTAAAACTTTTTAAATTACTTGGTAGTAAATTGTAAATTCGAGCTAATCTTACTACTAAAGCACGACCCATGAGTGTGGTTATTTTAGGAATAAGAAGCTGCTTATTACGAGTGGAATGTGAGAAATTAAATGAATTAAAAAGAAATTGAGGACTACACAATCGAACAACTTAATAAAATAACAGCAAAGACCTAAAATCTACATAATTTTTAAAACTACAACCCCTACAACCCTACAAAATACAACGTATGACAATTTTTGAAATGCCTGTCATTTCAGCCTACGATCATCCAATACCTTTTTGTAGATTTTCTTAATCATGCCTGGTGTGGACACCTCAATTGGCCGACCACTATAGTGTTCGTCTTGGCGGCTTGAACGGCCTCGTTTAAACTCTGCTACCCATTATTTTACTATCATAAACGAAGGAACAGACTCCCCCAGAGTAGAATATTGAATATTGGTAGGACTGGGACTTTTTTAATGGAAATATTGAATTCCACAGCGGTGACCAATTTTGTCCATGTTTATAGTTTCGCTGAGATTGTTTGTTTTTGATGGCTCCAGTAAAAACACCAAACAACGTGGCGCCTTGAAACTTAAAACATGTGTTTTATAAGATTGCCACTTTTCACCTAAATATTTTTTGTCTTCAAACTATTGGCACTATCTATACTTCAGATAGGCTGGTTTTGAGGCCATCCTTGTAGAAAAAAATGAATGGTAGGTAATACTAAAGACACTGCCTATCTGTATTAAACTTTTAAGAATATTTCCAGATTATAGATGTCATCACGAAAGTTTACTTTCGTTTCAGTTTTGATATTGTAAGATTATTTAAAGCTCTTTAGAAATGTGTTTTCAATTCAAATACGAAACAGCAACTCATTTCATACTTCATTCATTTATTCGTGTTTTAACTGCAACAAAATTAAAAACCTAAATTGATTCTGTTTTTCTACCTACACATAATGAAACAGATATTTTGATAACAGACCCTGAAATGGATATGTAGTTTTATGCAGTTTTGTTTCTTAATCTTAACCAAAACTGAAATAAAATATAGTTTTCTTTCTTAACAACGGAGAAGGTGTGGCGGCAAATTTCGGAAAGTAAAAATGGTTAAAATGACTTTTATTTTTTTTTAATTTATGATACCAGGCTCTCAGAAATTTCCACAGCTACTGAAAAATGTTGTCTCCTTTAATGGAAAATTTTCAAATGTAATTCAAAAAAAGACTGGGTCAGAATCAAAATTGTTTGTAACCCCATTTCGCGCGTAAATTGTTTGTAATTTCGTTTCGCACGTTGGAAACAGAAACAAAATGCAATACAATTTTGAATTGGGTATCGGAATCTGAATACAAATGTTGTTTATTTTTGACATAGATTGTACAAACTAACAAAACAAATTAAAAATATTTCTGCTGAACTATTAAAAATTTGGAATGACCTCTTATAAAATTATATAAACGGGTTTTAATTATGAAAAATAATGATTTCAAAAACTCGGTTATTAAGGCTGTTTGTTGAATACTTTTGAAAAACTTACATAAACGACAGTTTTTGTATAAAGTGTACTATATGTATATAAGAGTAATTTCTCTAAGTGTATATTCTACAAAATTCGTTAGCATCACTCCCAGAACATTCAATTCTCATGTATGTAAACCCTTTCTCTCCTCTTATCAAAATAAGAACATTATGGAAGTAACTTTATGTGTTAAGCAACACCATTCTGTAAATATGTTTGTCTTTATAGCAACCATTACGTTTAAATCCTTTAATATTTTCAAGAATAAGTAATTTTAATGTAAATATAGCGACTTTGTGTATTTGAATTAATTAATAAAATTGACGTTAAAGTGGAATATGTTCCACGATTCCAAACAAAATGAAATGTATTTAAGCAACTATTTTTATAAGCTTTAATTTTTTTTTCTGTATACAAAATCATTAATAGTTATTATTCCAAAACCGTCTTTTCTTTGAAAAGCTTTATTATAATCGCATCGGAAATGGCCTTAAAATATGCAACACCTTTGCCAGCTTTCGCAAATATTTCTTCTGTTTGATATTGGAAATGAATAAAATATTCTTATCGGAAACACATTTAAATGCCCCTGGAGAAAAATCTGTCATCGTTTCCTCTTAGTCCTGTCGTGCACATTTTCTGGCCACATCGCAACAATTACAATTCAACAATTCTCCTTTCCATCCGCTGCCTCCATCTTCTTCATCCACCTTTTCAAGTTTTTCTTTCTTCTTTCCATAATAATAATAATAATCATAATTGTAATATAAATTCAAAAGAAAAGTTTCTTACGAACATTCCATTCTCTCTCTTTTTTTTTTTTTTTTTTGTAACGTTTTTCGCCGTCCTCTTTTCTAATGGCATTGTCACTTTAGTTTTGGAATCGCAACATCCGTGAGATTCATTGCAACTGTCATTTAGGCAATTAATGCTCACAGTGTTTGGTCATGTACCAACTCATTGGAATTCTGAGAAAAATGTGCCTTCATCTCACATTTTTCGTCGTCATCGTCATCCTGTTACACTGGCAAATGGCATCACTTGTGCCATTATTATATCAGGATAACAGTTATAACAAGGACACCAGTGCCAACATCATCGCCATTGCCATCACCATCACCGGTTCCATTCACATTACCATCAACATCTTTCTAAAGTCCATTCCAATATTTTCTTTTCTAAGAAGGTGGAAACTGTAGAGAAACTAATTTCTGGTTATGTTATGTACATGAAATAAGCTCCACAGGGAGGAGCAGAAGGAGATGACAGCCCGAAAGGATACCAAGTAGTAACCTACACTTTGACAAAGTAAAATATTCGCACTTAATTACAAAAAGTGAGAAAAAGTAAAAGATATGGGAACTGCAATTACCGAGCTCCCTAGGAATATTGCACAAACATAGCTTAAGAGTAGGACATGGCAGGGCCAGCAGCAGCGGGAAAGAGAGAGAGAGAGAGAGAGGCAAACCCCCAAACGGAAAAAGTTTTCCACTTTATTTTAACAAGTGATTGACAGTTTAAGTAGGCAAATGTCATAACAAAAAAAAGGGGGAAGCAATTTTCATTTTATCCATTCAACATGAAGAAAACTTTCAAAATTGTTTTGAAAGTAAATAAAACGAGATGGAAGAAAGAGACACAATAAAAATACAGGCAAATAATTTGTGTAATGAAATGGAATTCAAGAGTTAATTAGGTAGTTAGACTTGACATGGGACCGTTCATAATGTTTGTAGGAGGGGAAATTTCCTTTAAAGTTTCTCTCATATTAATATGAAACTAAATTTGCATGGATCTGTAAAATATAGTTCTACTGTAAAACAGCTTTTAAAGAGCAACAAAGAGAACTAATGTGCTACTTTGACGGGCCATCACGAATTTAATTGCACATACTTAAGTTTGATCGATTGAATAAAGTCGGCTATTCTCAAGTCGGCATTCTCGATAGTTAAATGAAGATACCTCGTAATGAATATCTTATTAACATTTTATTGAACACATCAACGGCTCTAAAAAATTGACTTTTTCGTTGTTTTTACTGTTTCAATTTTGCTTGTTATATCTTATCCAAAAGGAATGAAAGTATGCATATTAATTGATATGACCAAAAAATGTAACGCCCAGAAGGAAGAGTTTAAATTAAAGTATAAATCATCTTTGAACCAAATGCTTTTCCTGACTTTTCAAGACAACTGAGCGATGCACAGAAGAACATCGTATAAGCTGCGGCATTAATTAGGATGCATTAAATAAGGACTTTAAAACGTCGCAAACGTAATGTGTATGATTAAATCAAAACATCTGCCAAAAAAAACTATGTTTTTCCACCCACAACGAAGCCTGGCCCCCACTCAACATGGAAAAATCCATATTTCGCACATTATAGCGAAGAAGCGAGTAACAGTGGCCTAAATCTATTATTTTTAAGTGCTCAAGTCCAAGTAGACGTCCAAAGTGTTCATAACAAATTTAAATTTTTTTAAACCTCCATAACCTTTGTGATTTAGGTGTAATTTCTCAAGAAAGAATATTGATTGAAGCTTTAATTTTTTAACGTGTCCGAAGCTTCATACCCAAAAAAAAAAAAACGAGACGAAAATACCGGCTCATTGATCTGTAATTAAATAACAATTCAGTGATTACTTTTAGGATGATTTTGAAAATAAATTAAACTCAGAATGTAAGAAACAAAACATGTAAACGTAGTAACACATACGAGTACACAACAAATTATCCCTAAAAGTATGCTCTAAAAAGTTGACAAAACCAAATTAAGGATAAATGCAAACCAACAAGCCGATCGCGTGCTGCCAATCCGAATCTGAATTAACAAACCCGAAAAATTGACCTTCCTAAATACCAGTGAGATCCCGATACGCAAACATTTACGATTTCGAAAAATGACCCCAATCAAACCAGCGGATATACATAAAATTTACCTATTATCTTAAACCGGCCGTTCTATCTAAGCCAGGAAGAAGATATTCGCTAAATGATGCTGTTAGCAGATATAATTGACGATCCTTAGACTACATTAAGTGGGAACCCCAATGACTATGTTTGGCATTAAAATTACCAGCGATAACTAATCAATAGGAAACATATTGCCAAGTGTTCTAAAAAATCGCAGGATTTTTTCGCCGCCACCGTATTTGGAGACAATAATAAGCTACAGATAGACTCAAATCAACTTTGTGGTGCTGAAGAGCTTCCTGCAGAAATCCAAAGATCCAAAGACGATAATGTTGGTCTTGCATTGAGTTGTACCGTTTACGTTCCAGGAGCGATATTTTATAATATACACCAAATTGTGCTACAATAAGAATTGTTTTTAATGTACTTCATTTATTTTGTTTATATTTTATAGAAAATTCAATTTTATTTTACATACAACTAATTAATTTTGAAGATAATGGACCGTAAATAACCTCCATGCCCATTCACGCATATGCGACACCTAATCAGATAATTAATCATTGCGGAATCACCTCAATTAGTATTTTAATGTACTGCTGCAACTCAGTCAAACTCTTTGGTTTCATTTTGTATACCTCTTGCTTGACATCTTCTTCTACTTCTTAGGTGGCGACTGGAAAAGTCACATCTTATCTATTATACACTGCCCGTAGAAAATAATTCCATACGCTTCGATCTCCTGCGTTTCTCCTCCAATTCGTCATACCAAGTTTCGATAGTACTTCAAAAGTCTGGTCTTTCCAACGCAGTCTTGGTCGCCCTCTTCTGCGCCATTCAAGGAGTTCGTTGTCGAAAACTTTCCGTGCCGGAGCACTTGGGTCCATCTGCACAACATGACCCAGCCAACGCAAATGCTCTATATTAATGCGGTTGACCACGTCGATGTCCATGCGACGCCGATGATGGGTCCATATATTTTCCGGAGTATTTTCCTCTCGAAAACTGCCAGCATAACCCAAGATTCTGCGCCATATAACAAGATAGATAAAACCAATGTCTAGTACAGTCGAACTTTTGTTTGTTGAGACAGAGCTTTATCATTGATTGAATCGCTTGTTTAGCCCATGGTAACATCTCTTTATTTCCATGCTGACATCATTCGTTTTGTTTCCAGCGAAACCGAGGTAGATGACATAACCCCATGAAAAGAAGTCTGGTGCAGTCAGGCCAAATGACCTGAGGGGACAGCGGAAAGTGAATTTCTGGATATTAATTTGCTTGAGAATTTTCGTAGAAGCTCCGCCATAACCGGTCTGACTATGTGTGCAGTCATCATCTTCATCATCATGATGAAACCAAATGCTGTTGAAACGAAAAAGTCTTTGGCGAAGTTCTGGGTAAAATAACTCCTTCCATATCTTTAAATAACGGTCCTCATTGACAGTTATTGATACACCATAGCCCAATTTGTGTTGTAGCATGATCAGCCTTATATGACAAAGTTTGGACAAAAATTGATTGTAAGAGTTACACCATCTTGCTCTTCAGAAGGGCGCTAACCGCACCTAGTTTTCTAAGAATATAAACTTTCAGTACATGAAAGTGAACATTGCAGAGTACACTACAAATGTGATTGTCCATACGTCACACAACCATCACATAGAAAGCATTGTCACGAATATTAACAGAGTACAATGTGACTCATCTACGGCTACAGTACCCAGTCTACCATCGACTGCACACTGCAACATGAAACTAAGGAAACAACCAGTCCCTGTAGACATAATGACACTATGTCAATGATACTCACTAGCTAATCAACCCACTCATATGCGCTGCCACCATTGGCTACGGAACCACCTACACAAGTACATGCACAGGACCATGAAACATCAACGTATGTCATCATAGCTTTTAGTCTGAAGTAATTCTCAATAAATGCATATTACAAAATGTACTAAATGATAGAGATAGACAGCAATGAACGTCAATCAAGCATAATTCTTCTAGTTGTGAGGCCGTGGTATTTATAAGCATTCAAATGTGTATGTTTACATGAGTCTCGCCTTTAGGCCTTACCCATGGTGTGCCATCACATAGGTCCTGTTTTCAATAATTCTTTTCTTGGTTATATTTCTTTTCTTCTTGCGACAGCAAGCGCCCCCTCGGGTACCCAAACTAATCCCGAAAGGATTAGTCGAACTACCTGAGATTAGAAGTAGGTTCCCTTGGAAAAACTTCCTCAGGACCCGCTCCCTCTCTCGGCCAAAGAACCATTGTAGTCACTTGGTATGAAGTGAGCTACCTCCAGATTAGGAATTGAGGTAATCTAGGAAGACCTCGGATAGACATGGACAGTGTTCTCCAAGCTTCTGCCTTTCTTCACCAACGCTTGAGCAACGCAAAAGCACTGAAAACACTTGTTCGGGCAACCACAGCCAGCATTATGCTCCCACAAGGGGCCAACACCATTAACCAGGAAGGAACAGTGTTCCTTGGGCCCCTGGTCACCCGTGCTACCAGAAGAGAAGAACTCTCTGGTCTGGGTTTCGCAGATAAGCTACTCCAGTTTTGCTTTATCATACCTCGCATGGAACTGTAATCCATTATCTACGGCATAGATTTTCAATGTCTGAGGAGAAAACATCAACACAACAAAGCACGCCATGCTCCAATCATAGTCTATTAAATGGAAAAGATAAATCTTCTGATATCTCCCGACGGCTTCTCTATAACCGCACCTGTTGCCTGGCTGTGTCTTGTTTAACTATGACTCTCCCTTTACTTGGTTTTCAAAAAACGAGTTCCAAGATCACATTGATGTCACATTATAGGTGGATCCCAAGACATAATCCACCTGTTCCTAGGGCGCCTGGCACAAGGCCACACTACTTTGCTTTTATACGCAAGCATCATTCTTTGCCTGCTTAATTACAGGATCTGATAGAGAGGCTTGCGTTTTAGGGGTAAGTGGTACAAAGCATCCTAGGAAACACCCGCCTACCCACATTCTATGGGGCAGTAAGTATCTATGATCTTCTCGATACATCGGGTGATTGATTATATACGCAGGACTCAGGCTGACTTATTTTCGCCGCAGGCTTAGCTAACTGTTTAAGCAGCAGCTTTGGCACGATGATTACACGGCCGCTTCCGCTGACTTTTTACATGTCGTTTCTACTGACACACAGCGACTTCGGCCACTCGTTTGCACAGCAGTTTTTGTGGCAGTTTACGTGGTGCCTTCGGCCGGTTTTGATTGACAGATTCTCCCATCTGTTTACGCAAAGGCTTCGGCTGACTGTTTGCATAGCGGCTTTAATTGGCATATTAATCTGAGTATTTGTACAGTTACATCTGTTTAAACAAAGGCATCGGCTGACGTTTTCAAAAGCGATTTCGTCTGACTGTTTATAGAGCGTCCTCGGTTGATATTTAAACGAAGATTTTGGCAGGCTGTTTACACAGTGACTTTGGTCGACTTTGGCTGGTTGTTCACACAGCAGATTCTGCCATATGTTTATGTAGAGGCTACGGCTGACTATTTACATAGCGATTTCTATTAACTGTTTACATAGCGGCTTTGGCAGTGTATTTGGCTGTTCACACAGGGGCTTTAGTTAACCGCTTACATAGCAGAAACATCCGACTATTTAGTTGCTTACAAAACGACTTCGATTGACTGTTTATATAGCGGATATGACTAGCTATTGACACAGTGCTCTCGGCTGACTGTTTACACAGTGGTCTCTGCTGACTGTTAACGGTATTTAACAGACTATTTCAAAAGTTAAAAAGAAGAATTCACCTTATATCTTGAAATCGTGGTGAACTGAACTTAATCAGAATTCTAGAGAACTCAAAATCTTGAGAAACCGAATCAGTGGGAACCTAGATATACATAAAGTTAATCTGTGAAAATTATATCCGGAACATGTAGGAACCATTACCTGAATGTCTGAAAATATGACCTTTGACAACATAATTCTATGAAAGGACGTTGGAAAACCAAAACCCAACTCAAGGAAAACCTAAACCCGAAATTCTTGAGGTAATCAAATGTGAGGATTTAAATTTTATTACCTGCGCCTGTAATTAAATTCTGCCAATAGATACAATGCGGCCATATCCAGTCGGAAATTTATTAATACCCGATTTGATAAATAAGACATTCAAAAAGCCCTTTTATCTATTTCAGATATAGTTCAGCCGTATTACCAGCGAAACGTGCCAAATAAATGCTATGGTTTAATTTATAATATCAGTTATTCCAGTAGATTGCTAGTTAGTTGAACATCGATAAAGCAATTGTTATAGCAGGCTTAGTTAGGGAAAACCTAATATATCATTGCTTGGTAGAGACATTGTCATGAACCTGGGGCTGACTGAACTTGTTTCAGCCAAAGAAGAATCAACTTGCTACTTTTGATTGATGCACAAACAACTGCTGGTTTGTATAATTTATACTTTGTCGAAATATAATTTTTGCTCAACAAGTTTTTCCTAAATAGTCTTATAAATGGGGTTAATAACTGTTACCACCACAACTACTACTTCTAATACTGCTTTGCATCCCTTTTTAGTTTGCATTAGTCCATTACCAGGATATCAGTACAAACATCACAGCCAGTCATAATAAACAATAGGACTTGAAATATGGATGTTTCTAAAATTAGGTACATTGCGCAGGACTATTATTTTAATGGTAAACATCCAGTGCAGTGCGAGCTTTTCTTTATTAATTACATAAATGTCTTTAGCGCTCAGCATTGTCTATATATTGTATTTTAACTGAACAAAACCAACAGTTTATTATTAAAAACCATTTAATTTGAAATTTATCGTTTACATTGAAATACATATGCATATGTTGAAATAAATATTGTAAACAGAATGTTCCAACTTCTATCGCTACTTTGAGGCTGTTTCGTCTTCTTAAGAAATTTATATAATCTTGGTAAAATAAGGCCATTTTAATTATCTGCTAATTCATAGAACTACTGGTACATAATTCCTGTCGAAAACTCGTAGCGGCTAACGTTCGTTGTGCTAACATTCATCACCTCAGGCATATCCTGAATGTATAGTTTGGGAAAAGGAAGCATCTAAAAGTATGCTAAAAATGTGCACTAAGTTTATCAAGGCATTGAAATATACAGCATGGTATAGAACCTCGCAATTTCATTCAAATTTAGCTGGTATGAGTTTTGCGGGCATGTGTATGCGCGTGTTGGTTTCTAAAGGAAAACTTTGTTCCCGGTACTGTTACTACC
The DNA here is from genome assembly GCA_019455685.1 of Philornis downsi. Classification (NCBI taxonomy): domain Eukaryota; kingdom Metazoa; phylum Arthropoda; class Insecta; order Diptera; family Muscidae; genus Philornis; species Philornis downsi. The sequence goes on along the minus strand of JAHXMU010000525.1, from coordinate 2,886,900 downwards.
TTTTCCTCCATCTCTCAGTCCTTCTCCAGTTTCTTTTTTTCCTTTGCGTTTGCATTGTTCCTACGTCTTGAAGTTAATAAAAGTACTGGGTAAAGAGAAAATTTCACCATGCCGGTAGATGTTGGGAATTTCAAGAAAGATGCTCTGCTGTGATGAAGACGAAGATGACGGCACTTGTCAAAGGATTATGGCAGAGCGATGAATGCCACAACTGAGTTGTGAGTGGAATCCAACTGAGTTATTCATCTTTAAACAATGTTGCATAAGCTGGTGCATACTTTTGTGAGCTTTCCTGTGCGTTTTTTTCTTCCCCTTTCAGTTTGTTATTTTTGTAGCGTTACCCTGAGCTAGTAATCTGGAATATTTTAAAGTTTTTGTTTTATGATGGCTTTCTGTTGCATTCATGAGCAAGGCGTAATGGAAGTTCATTGAAGTGTCATTGGTTTCGGGTAGATGCCTGTAACCCATTTGGAATATTGGACTATCACAAAGAGTAGTAAATTGATATTATTCTTAGGAACCGAATGTGGTGGTAGGTCGTTAAATTTTAACATTCTAAAAGTCAACTCATATTTTAACTTTCATTTTATATTCTTCTACTTATAAATATTCATGCTATTGTTGTTATAATTAAAAAAAAAGATTCCATCACAACATTAGGACCCACCAATGTGCATGTTCGTGTAAGGTAAGGATATTTGAAAAGCAAAATTAATTTTATTTTCGGATATTAAGGAAAACTCATGCATGGTTTTGCCAAAAAAAAGGAGCTGAAACTAAAGCGAACTCAAATTGGAAATATGTTTAAATTCTTTCAATTTCTTCTACCTGAATCAAAGCTGTTCACAATTTTGTTTCTCAATGCGATAATCGAACCAAATTTTATTAAATGGTTTGGATTCTGATTGACATATCCGGAACGAAACTACAAATGTTTATAATTCTTATTCAGTTTGTGAAATGTTTTGTTTATTAGGTGATCTTCCAGTTAGAAACCAACCACAATGTCATTGTAGCTACTAAGTTTTCTGGGAGCCTGGTATCTTAAATTCGGACAAAAAATTGTTTAGTTTTATAACTTTTTTAGATTACAATTTCAATTTAGATTAATAAATGAAATTACATGAAGCAATAGCTCCATTTCCGATCAATGAATCTAAAAAACTGCATCTGTTAGGATATATTATAGAGAATGATCTATTGTATCCATCCGGTAATATTTCAGGTGAGGAAAAAATCAAAGCATGATATGATAATGATATCATATACTTTCATATAAAATTACAGAATCGGTAATAATTTTGATTTTCCTGACAGTCCCTGGTCAAAAATGTATAGAAATCAATGTCGCGGCATGCAGGAGAGAGCTGCATATATTTCGATTTTAGGCGCTTCTTCTTCAAGTCATCACCAAAATTGTACATGTCTTCAGCGGCCCTTCGAATTGAATTTTGCTCGTTATCTTCAAAGCCACCCATCGAGTTCTTTGCCGAACACTTTTTGTATCGGATGTTTAGATCCGTCCGCGCAAAACCAGTATAGATCTCATGATTCATACGACGCCAATATTCTGTGATGGTGCATCTATACTTTGCATATAACATTGTTGTTGTAGTTAATTTATCTCTGCCCGGAACATATTCAATCCAGGATTCTGCTACACTCGTAGCACTAGTGTATAGCACTATATTCATTCAGAGAGGATTTTGTCATTAGGCCACACTGGCAATTGTCTACAAGCAATAAAACGCAAGAAATTTCTGGTAGGAAATCATTTAAATTACAGACTGCGGAGTCAAGATGAATAAAATCATCAATCATCCTAAAGTTACAGCTATCAACGTTTACGCAACGCCCCACGTGAGCAGACTTAATGCAAATGGTTGTACTCTGTGGAAATAAGTAAACTTGTTTGATCCTTGATACAGACTTCATTCCAATATTTGAGAAGACTGCAGTAACATATTGGCCAACGATGCCAATATCATTAACATGTACTAGTAACATGTACTTATTTTGACGGCGGTAAAACAGATATTCTCAATCGTTCTACTCCGTCCGTTATACTTTGTCGAAATAAATAAACTTGTTTAATCCTTGATGCAGACTCCATCCCAACATTTGGGAAGACTGCAATAACATATTGGCCAACGACGCCAATATCATCCGCATGTGCTAGTAACACATACTTATTTTGACGGCGGCTGGAACAGATATTCTCATTTGTTCTACTCTGCACGTAGAATAGTCTCCAAGAGCTTTGGACTCGGGCACTCCGTCTCTAGCTCGTAAACAAAGTTTTGAAAATGTTCCGAAAGCTTGGTCCTTCAAACAGAGTTTTGGTCACATTTTCCTGCGTCACCTACTTAAGGCAATCCATGTATTTTGATGCCCTTGATCACAGCTATTTCGTTCGGTATCCTGCGATAACTATGATGGATCCATATATTTTTATTTATATTTTATTCTTCAAAACAAACAAACCAACACATCTGTGTCATAAAACTGGATTGCACAGCAAGACTGGTAAAACTAGCGCCTGATACATTTGTATTTTCATTCGTCGTGGGCAAGTAATACCCACCACCCAATTACCAGGCTCCTGCCATCCATTACATTAAGTTCGATGTCAAGGTAGATAAATTCATCTCTCACTCCATAGTTATAATTGCCGACTGTGAAGCAGTGTTCCGAACAAATGGAAACTTGGCTCCTCAAAAGAAACAACTTCGTTTTGTTATCATATACACAAAAATCCATTTTTGATAGTTCCTTCTTAGTGCCTAAGAAAGCTACAGAAATATTTAGCAATTTCCTACCACTGATGTGTACAACATCAGCATATGTAAGCCATATATTATTTTCACTGAAAGTGACATCAGTCTTGTTATTGCGGCTTTCATCATTATTACCTCCGAAACTAAGTTAAAGAGGTCGCTTTTTCTGAAGTCTCAATTTGTGTAAAATGGCTCACTGAAATGGTTGCCTTTCTTTACTGAAGCCTTCGTGTCAGTCAGTGTCATTTTACAGTAATATTGAACTCGGCTATGGCTTCTCATAATTTTTACTTTATTTGATTGTCGTAGTCCGGTTTATAGTGGACGAAAATATGCCACATGTGAATTGTATATTTAGCAGGTCTAAAGCATCACTCACAGTGCGTTGATTATAATAATATCAGATATAATAGGTTTTAGTCTTCCATATATCACACCAGGCAGAATATTATAGGTGAAGACTGATATCGCAATAGTTGGGATACACACTGTAAGTAGACAACAGCAGGACATATTACCCCTAAATTCTAGTCAATTGGGATATATTCATTGCAGCCCATCAGCAGTTTGTTTATTCCTAAGCCGTGATATTAATATTTGATTCTTTTCTTGTTCTTAAGACGTGATATTGATTTTCGAATATTTTCTAGGAAATGTATGTAATCATTGACAATTGGTGTAATTTATTCATGTATATGGGCAGCTGCAGCTAGTAGTTTACATAAACGTTACCTTAATAGTTCTACTAATTCCCTAGTCTCTTATCTATTTTATCGTCGATAATTGTCGCAATAGAAATGTTCTCTTTATAATTGCGACATACTATTTCTATACCCTCACTCTCCTATTCTTTAGACAACCCGTTTTTTTTTCTTTCTAAAAGAAGATCTTCTACGCAATAATGTTTCATTTCTGCTTTTGAATTTCACCCCCACTCCTACTTCATTCTACAACTTCACTCCCCTCTTCTTCCACAACCCGCTTTTTGGTGGAAAACAGATCAGTCTCTCTTTTCTTCTTCTTAGAGCTTTCCTTAAAATCACACTGTTGCCAAGCGTGCAAATTGATAAAAATAATAAATCGTCTTAATGCAATTTGTGACAATTCGGTTGCTTGCAGGTTTAAACTGCGAGATAATGTGTCTGAATCTCTTGCCATGTATAAATCCACATTCAATTTCATCTCACAGTTCTTACCTCGTATCTATCCTGTTTCGGAAGTTTGGCTAGATTATTCGCCATTTGTATGGAGGGGTCTTCTCTGCAAAGATTCCGGATATTCCAGATTCATACTCTTAAGTCGAAAAATGGTCTCGCACCTAATAGTTGTCAACAAGTAAGTATTTCCCTTATGCTTTTAGCATACAATTTATTTAAGTTTGCTACCTTATTCTGTTAGGGCATCTTAGAATCAGATGAGTTTCAGACCTATGTACCTAAGAAGCTTAAGCTACCATTAGAAGAATGTTGAACGGCGCTATGAGGCATAATGTGATCTTGCTTTTGGCTGAGGTAAGTTCAGGAGATTTTCTCTGACTAGAGCCACGATAACAGTTGCTTTGTTAACATTAAACTAAATAACTACTGGAATAACAGTCACCATACACTGTACAATAGCACATATATGGTTGATCTTGTTGCTTTGTTTAGCCTGTGGTATATTAATAAATTTCGGGTATATTGGCTTAATTTAAACATAGGTATAGATATTAAGCAACAACATATACTAGTCTCAAACTCTCACGATTGTCTTTCTCTTGGATTACCGGTCCCAACAGGTTCGAATTCATATCTCTTATTTTCATATGCATGAGTTCTCTGGATTGTGATTCCTCATTTTTTTTTTTTTTTTTTTTATTTATTTATTGGATCTTCAATTCAAAATTGAACTAACAATAAGTTTTCGAATCTTAATTCTAAATAAACATTATTTTTTACGCCCGACCAACGTCAGGAATAAATTCATTTATCACAGTGATTATTTGTATGGAAAAAATTATGAAATTCGTATATCGATGAGGGCTGCAGTATCCCTCTTTTTTAGGCGAGTGTGGCCACGGTGTTCCAATATGTTACGAGCCAAGGGATTTGGATGGTGTTGGAGCTTAGCCAGGTACTTTTCACAATATTTATCAATTTCTGCTTTGACCGATAGAACGTTGAGATCCATGTGTATGTGTGAATTTTTAATGTACCAGGGTGCAGCTGTAATAATGCGTAAAATTTTGTTTTGTCTTCTTTGAATTTTTTCAATGTGAGAAGAACATGCAGTTTCCCATAACTGTATAGCGTAACACCATATTGGTTTCAGGAGCGCCTTGTAAAGTAGAAGTTTACAATCCAACTTCAAACGTAAGTTTCTGCCAATAAGCCAATGTATTTCGAATAGTTTCAGTTTCATTTGTGTCAGCTTGGATTCAATGTGAATTTTCCATGTTAAACGTCTATCTAAGTGAATGCCAAGATATTTTACGTGAGAGTGTTGAGGCACTACTTGATTATTTATTGAAATAGGCGGGCATGTTTGTTTCCCTTCGTAAAGTAAAAGTCACATGCACACATTTTTGTTCGTTAACCCTTATTCTCCACAGTTTTAACCATTTTTCTAGCTGGGAAATTTGTTCCTGTAGGTATTTGGAAGCTTCGTGGGGGTTATCATGGGTACTCATATAAGCGGTGTCATCAGCAAAGGTGGAGATGTGGGAATGAATGCTTATCGGCATGTCTGAGATATAAAAGGGGTCGCAATATAGTACCCTGGGGCACACCTGCTGCAATTGGCTGTGCGTCACTAACAAAATCACCTTCTTGGACAACAAATTTTCGACCGATAATATAACTTTCCAACAGCTTTTCAATGTTAATTGGAATCTTTTGTTTCAACTTATATATAAGTCCTTCATGCCAAACTTTGTCGAACGCTTGCGAAACGTCGATAAAGAGAGAAGAGCAGTATTTCTTCTCCTCGAAAGCCGTTCTTATGACTTGTACAAGTCTGTGGGTTTGGTCTATAGTGCCATGTTTCTTTCTAAAGCCAAATTGATGGTCAGGGATGCTTTTGTTTGCATTCAATATTGGTGTTAACTTCGACATTAGCAGTCTTTCACAAAATTTCCATACAGTTAGTAATAGACTTATGGGTCTATATGATTCCGGTTTTGTGTGATCTTTTCCGGGTTTAAGTATCATTTTAACAAGAGCAACCTTCCACTCTTCAGGGTAATACTCAAGACGTATAATAGCATTAAAAATTAATAAGAGAATCCTCATGGCTATGCGGGGAAGCTCAATAAGCATCTTAGTACTTATTTTGTCTATACCGGAAGCTTTCCTCGAATTCAGGCCGGAAATGGTATTCTGGATTTCTCGAATTTCAAAATGTAGTGGTTGTGGTGGTACTTCAACAGCAGGTGGTAAGTCGGTCGCGTTACTAGACAAGTTCGGACTAAATACAGATCTCAAGTGGTCAGCAAACAGGTTAACCTTTTCAACATCATCTCTCGCCCAACCACCAGTAGAGTTCCGTAAAGGTGGTTTAAATAAAACTGGCCGTTTAAGTTTTCCAGTAGCACGCCACAATGAATAATTGGATTCTGGTGTGGTGTCAAGTCCTTCCAAATATTGTGTAAGAGATGTCGTTCTTTGTGTTTCCAGTAGTACTCTAAGCCGTTTGGTGCAGTCCTTAAGTTTTGTCTTATTCTGGGGGGATCTGTGCTGTTGCCACTCTCTTCGAGCTCTCCTCTTTTCAGAAACCAGCCTTTCCACATCTACAGAAAATACTCTATTGTAACCCATATGCTGTTGGCAGGAAGTTGCAAGATGAGCAGCTTGTATGGCGTCTCTATTAAAGTTGGAGATAGAGGTATCTATATCGTTTGGTGTTATTAGACGTATCTTATCGCTGCAGTGGGAGCTAAGGTATTTTTTATATTTTAATCAGTTAACACGTTTACTAGTCAGCATATTTGTCATGGGATCTACTATGTTATGAGGATGGGAAATTGTCACAATAGTAGGCGAGTGATCGGATGACAAATCCAGTGAAGCTTCGACTTCTCTTGGCATATTTTTGGCCACTCCAAAGTCTATCACGTCTGGAATTTTTTTCCTGTCAGTAGGCCAGTAGGTTGGTTGTCCACTCGAAACTACGTCCAGCCCCATTCTAGAAATTGCGTCAAACAACACTCGACCTCTAGGTGAAATAAGTCGGGATCCCCAAAAGGTATGTTTGGCGTTGTAGTCACCAGCTGCCAGGAAACGAGGTCCTAGGGATTCGTAGAAACTGCGATATTGCTGCTCTGTAATCGAAAAACTTGGAGGCGAGTAAACCGATGATATTACAAGATTATTGTGGGGGCTCTCAATGCAGATGTTCGTTGCCTGAAGATAATCTTCACACGTATCACACAACAAATGATGTTTAAGTCGTGACTTAATTAGAATAGCTGAACCTCCGCATGCTCTACCTCGTGGGTCCTTGCAATCATACAGCGTATAACCAGAAATTTTGAAAAGACTTTTTGATGTCAGATGAGTCTCAGATACTAGTAAAATATCAATTTGCTTTTCTGCTAAAAAAAATTCAATTTCGTTTTTATGTTGGCGGATGCCGTTTGCGTTCCAGTAGCAGATCTTCAAAGTGTTCATCGGTTACCAATCATCGCTTGTAACAAAGTAGACTGCATTCTCATCATATCCTGCATCAGACTGGTCATGTTGTTCATGAAACCATTCATTGACTGCACCAGCTTATCAATTGTAGATTCAAGCCGACTAAAATTAAAATCAGGGGTGTCATTAGATGGAGAGTGAATATTGTTATTCTTAACGGCATCAGCATATGATACTTGGCTGACGGTTGTTTGGGATACTTGAGCAGAATTACTATAATGAGTAGCAGTCATTGGAGGAAAATTTACGGATTTAAAATTAGCAGTCTGAGTAGGAACCGTGCCAGTTTTCTGAATCATGGATTGTTTGACAAACGAGTATACTGGGCACCCTCTATAATTTGCTGTGTGATTACCTCCACAGTTACTGCATTTCTTTAACGACGTGTCACTTTTGGGTTTATCGCATTTCTCGGTTAGATGTAGATCACCACATACTACGCACACCGCTGGAAGCTTACAATACGACTTGGTGTGTCCATATTCCTGGCAATTAAGGCACTGAACCGGTCCTGATCGTTTGTGGGGTTCTTCGATGGTTATCCTTCGATGCAATAGGTACCTTAAATTGTATATGGGATGTGTTTCATTTTTCTTCAGCTTAATGTCGGCAGGTTCGAGTTCCACACGAAACAGGGGTTGTGGAGTCCTTTCTCTGTTTCTTATATTAGAAACGCTTTTAACTTTGAAACCCTGGCTTTTGAGACCAGTTTTCACTTCCTCTGGTTCTACGCTGGCGTCAATGCCTTTAACAACAATTTGTAGTCCTTTTGCACTTTTTAGCTGGTAGGTGTAGAAACTCTTCTTACTATTTTCGAATTCTGAAGCGATTTTACGATAGTCGTTTTTAGTGTTGACCTGCACCTTTGTTTCGTCAATATTTCCCCGTTTAAGAGAAGAGACATAAAAAGAATTCTCCCCTATTGCTGAAATTAATGTTTTTATTAAAACATTCGAGTTTTTTTCTCGAAGATAAATTGGTGGCGGTTTAGCAACTCTGGTGGAGGTGGTGGTCTCATCTGTCCTGGAGCAATGCAAAGCGGTTTTGGCGCGACGTCTCTTCCTCTCTGGTAATTTTAGGGGCCGACGATGATATAATTTTTTTGGCAGGACAATTTCCGGCACGGCATTATAGCAGTGTAGCTATTGGCCTACTTTAATTTTATGTTCAGATACTACCAAACTGCACCGACTTGGTTCAAGTTTTCATGATTAGTTTTTTTCATAGAATTTCAGGTTCTCATCTATTTGGGCACTTATGAATGCAGTTTTCCATGATTTACGGTTCCCAGTTTCGAGTATAAAAGAGCTGCATTGTAGCGATTGACTTAATTCAAATACAGTTTCAAGCATTTAACAATAACATTGACTTGGTTTAAATTCTTATGGCTCTAATGATTAGAGTCTAATCTTTCATAAGTTCAAATTTATTAGAGTAAGTATAGATCCGATTCCTTACGAATTCAATTTCTTAGACGAACAAGTATAGATTCTGATTTTTAATGATTTCAGGTTCAATTTTTTATTAGAAATATACAATGATCTACTTATTTCTATTTTGAAAAACATTCAGTGCTATTATGGATATGTTTATTTTGCACCCTCCTGTGAGTATAAAGCATGGATATGTTTTCAAAATCATCGCCTTACTTAGGGAAGAGTAGACATATATCTAACTATACAGTCATCAGCCGTTTGGTAATTTCTGCACAGGGCACCATTTTGTTATCCAAGAGTTAATAACAGTCATAGGGCTCGAAAAGGATAGATCACAAGCCCCTTTTTATACATTATAAAATTTTCTCTTTAGTGTTTGACATTAGGTCTGCTTTACAACCAGATTACCCTTTAAAGCAGCGTATTAACGTAAGGTTTGTTTCGAAAATGGTTGAGAATCGCACTTCTGACACACCTGAAATAAACTGGCCAAATTTAAACTCTATACATGTCTGTGTGTAATGTATAAGGTGGCGCATAAGCAACGCTAAGATTTGATCAGTGAATACATTTTTTGTTTAAGTCTTTTTTTCTCGTCTCTTTACAGAATTAACTAAACAATACTTGGGAAATTTATGATGGGAAGGCTCAGCACAGAACAAAGAACCAAAGTTGTTCAATTTTACTTTGAAAGTCAGCATTCGATTATTCAGATCATATCGAAATTTCTTTCATGTTCGAAATGCTCCTAGCGCTCCAGCAATTTACCGATTGGTTCAGCGATTTGGACAACGAGGGGCTGCCTGTGATCTTTCGCGTGCTGGAAGACCTCGTACAGTTCGAAATAAAGTGGCCATTGCTCGAGTGCAAGCAAGTATTGAGGAAAACCCCGAAACTTTCACCAGGTGGAATTCTCAGCAGTTGGAGATCTCTAGGCGGTGTTTGCAAAGAATTTTACTTATGTTACATCTTTTCCCATATAAGATGCAATTAGTTCACGAGTTAAAACCAAATGATGCACAAGAACGCATTCAATATAGGCGCCGTTAACGTTGCTTATGCGCCACCCTATATAAACCGAAATTTTGGCTCGCATACCGATCACAAAGAAAATTCTGATGTACCCTAAATTAATTTACTGCATAAAATTCGATACAAAACTAACTTCATCTAATAATTTTTGCCTCCTCGTATTAAAAATTTACATTTTAAGTAACCTTAAGTTCATTTCATACAATCTAATGCCGAATTTAACAACCACTTACTTATTCGTATTTTTCACCAATTTTAATGTTTCCAGATTACATGCAATCATTGTGCAAAAATCATTTTCTCCAGCAGCTGTATCGAAAAATCGATGGTGCCGTCCTTTGGTCCCAGAATGAGCGTAATCTCGACTGCATCATCACCTTTCAAACGCATTCCATACTGCAGAGGTTCATGTTACGTTTCGATATGTTGCAATTGGATTGCAATGATCATTTGTATGTCTATGATGGCGCACATGCGGTGGCAACACCCAAGGTAAGTGCAGCATACGAACATGAAATCTAAAGCATACTTTTCAGGCGAGAGAGGAGCCATGGCCTCCATGTAAATGGGTAATACAATATGCAAGAATATTAAAAGTTTATTAAAAAGTAAACCATTTTAAAGTTATGATTTTTCCCGATAACGCAAATGCAGAAACAAAAATTTATTACATATTCATAAATGTTGGGGTAGCAGTTGTAGGTTGAATTTTCTTGCCTGCCACCCCTGGCCTGCAGCTTATGCCCCCTTAACTGATGCGGATTGTGCCACATCATCCTTCATCATTTCGTGCGCAAGTAAATGACTATCACATATTCACACACGTGACACTGAACGCTTCACGGAACGGGAATATTCGAACTTTTGTGAACCATCATCAACGTCAGCTACGGCATTCCCTCCTGCAGCCATCGTCTTTCATGGCAGTGGTTTCACTGAAAATGCTGGAACAATTGTGAACAATTGTGCTGGCAACATGTTGTTGGTGCTATGGCGTTATATGAGTAGCAATTTTAAAAGAAACCAAACCAAAAACTGGTTCGCTTCCAAAGTGAACATGACGAGATTTTTGCCAGTGCCCCTTCAAGAAGTGAATGAAGTTTTGAATACCATAAACGATGTGTATAAAAGCTACGGGTTGGCTGCTTATTAAGACCGAGAAGACCAAACCGAACTATAACAACAAAGTGCCTTCAAGTTGCTTGTTAAGTTAATAAAAGTAACACACATGACCAAAACCACTGATTCACAGTACCCAGTTCGCTATGAGGAGGCTGGAGAGCCAAGACGGGGTTGATGTCGCGCTCTGTTTTAAATAGTTCACTTACCCACGTTTACATGGGTATATGCATACACACATATCCTCACAAAAGTATTCTATACTTTGTAAACTGATACGGGACTATTAACGGTATTACTTGTACGAATATTGTAGCTTCATGTTAATATGCAAGGAGCAAGGATGTAAAGGACTAACAGTGGAACAGAGCAAAACTCGATTTGTTCAGCGATATGTTGACACTTTTCGACAAAAATTCTTTATAAGCTAAATGGAAAAATTTCAAATCTACTTCATATCATATTAACGAGTTTTCTACTACCTGCCTACTATCTTATCTAATATCTAGTGAAAGCGATTGGCTTTGGAATATTGTAGCAAAAAAATACTGTTGTTTTCGATTCACTGATAACATTGATTTATACAAATTCTAAGTTTTGAAATTGGTAAATAATTCACACGCTAAGCCATTATATGGATTTGAAAAAAAAACCAATAAAAAATATGCAAAAGGCCTTTCATGAAGATGTTGATCAAAATATCTTCGAAATCTAGATTGCGGAATGAAAAGGATATGGATAAGGATAGCTCTCAAATACCCTTTAGGCCTTATCGGCAAATGCCTACTTATTTTTAATACTGTAACTCATAGTTTATATTACTAATACGTACGATGATTGAAATCGAAATACAGAGAGCACGAAGATTAAAAAACTTATTAAAAAAAAGTGTGCGCATCCTCGTGATTAGGTAGGATCAAACATTACTCGTTTGTCTTTGGCTACTTGGGCAGATATGGTAAAGTAGGCTTCACCTCCGCCATACTTGCATAATTAATTTGATATCTTCTGACTGAAGATTTGGATCCTCTGGCTGGGGGCATAAAATGCTCAATGTGATTAGCACACCGTGAGAAAGGCCTTCACGGCAAGACTCACGTAAAATCTCCGTGGACTCTGCTTACTTGAACGTAACAAAAAATTCTTCTGTAATGATAAAGATCTTTATCAAAATATCTCCTTCTAAATCTGAACGAAACTAATGCGAAAACCAGAGTCTTGATAAATTTTAATTCCTTCTTACGCTTCCCTGGCATAATTCATAACTTCTATAACTCATACGTATGATAATTCAAATGGAAATGCTGGGGACGCGAAGGGTGAAATTGGAATCAAAATATCATTTAGACGTCACTTCACTTTTCGTTGTGTGTGGATAAGACCAAACATCATTCATTTCACTATTTTAACATAGTTGAAAGCCGCTCCATAATAATGAACATCTTCAATGATCAGAATCTCCTTCATAATATAGATTTCGATATAAAAAGTATACGATGAATAGATTTAAACTCATGTTTATTAGTTTTCAAAATTAAAATTTAAATTTGAATACCACTACGGCTTAAAGTGCAATTTGCTTAACAAATTTCTCATAGCATCAATTGGGTTTTGCTTCATCTTTGGTAAACTGGTGAAGGTGAATAAACATGACTAGCTACCATCATTCATAAAGCATTTGAATAGGGCTACTGTAATTCCTCAATAATGGCGAAAGTCTTGAAAAAAAGTTGTGATCGAATATCGCTCTCAAAATGCAAATAGCACTAAAGTGGCAATCAAGGTATTGATATATTTCAAAATCCCTTTCGCCCCCACTAATGTATGCTTATTAAGGTTGAGTTTAGTAATTTATAATTTATATAACTCATACGTATGATGATTCACATTGAAAAGGGGATTTAAATTGATGTATGTTTCAAAAATACATCATATCATCGACTAGTCGTTGCGTCATCTTTCACATACTGAAGAGAATCTATAAATAAAGACGCAATTGTGTTTGGGTACGATCAAGCATCATCCATTCTAATTTCCCTACTTCACCATGACAAAAAAGCTTTTTTATAATGTTAAAGTTCTCTATAAAGTTCTTGATCAAAATATCTCCTTTGCAAATCTAAATTACAATATGAAACTAATGCGATGAGCAGGTCACTGAGAGATTGCAAATCGTCCACAGGCTTCATTGAAGTATGCATATTAACTTTTAGTGTTGTCTCACAATATATATTACTCATACGTAAGATGTCGTCAACTGAAATGTGAAAATTAGTTTCAAAAATATAATAAAAAAAAACAAAAATGCATTCTGTTTATATAAAAGTGATAAACATTGGACATTCCGTGTTTTCGCTTATTAAAGGGGGCGTCTATACGTCACATAATTGTGAGTTATTACAACCATTTGGTACGACCGTTTGGCTTTGGCTATTCACCATTTTCTGGCCTTACTAAAGTGTATTTACGGCCAGTAACAGTTCCTTCAACTAATGATCAATTTTGTCTTATTCAATGAGTCTTATTCGATGACTCTAGCAGCACCAGCACTGGCAACTGGATGCTCTCTTCTTTAAACCAATTTGTCCCACTTCAAACACATGAGCAAAAGCAATACATTGTGGTTAATATTCCTCACTTGGCTGTCGCTTCAGTCCTGCTGATGCTACCACGACTCTTTGTTTTCCGGTTCCTCTTTGCCGCACAAAAGATTCTCGTATCCTCAGCATTTTCCCATATAATTGGAAACTTTAATTCCGAATAATTGTGTGTAACAGACAATTTTCAGTACAATAGCTGCACTCTGGCAATGTGCACAAAATCTCGAATAATTGTGTGTAACAGACCATTTTCAATACAATCGTTGCACCCTGTACAAACGACTTTACCATGACAAAAATATATTGTTTATATGTGTTTTTGTTCATATTTAAATAAAAGTTGTGGAAGGATATTTTCCTTTCAATTGCCCATGGCGCACACAAAAGTCCCGTGTAAATTGTCCACTTAATTAACATGTGAAATGAACGAAGCGCTGTAATATTGCAGAATCTTAATGATGGCCGGCGATTGGCGCCATGATTCTACGCGTGTTCCTGTACCACATTTGTCCGTTACTGGCAACGGCAACTGGTTGGTACTGTTATTGTGGCGTAAATGCAAAACAAATATTATGCAAATGATCTTCATTATTTCGATGTAAAGACTTATTGCAAATAAATAATTATGTCAGCTATTAATTGATGCGTAAGTGATGTTCTTAATGTATCTCTTCTTCGAGAAAAGGTAACTTGTTGTCTTAAATTGTTGAATGTAGCCTTAATTGAGGGTATTTGATTGTTGCACAATGTGATGCATATGCGTTACATTTAAATTAATGAAATTATGCGAGAGCGTATGAGTAATATTGCATTTAAGATGCTTCAATCAATACGCCTTGTTCGGAGAACCAATACACGTATGAGTAATATTGAATTAAAAGGAACATCGGAACAATCTGGAATTGAATATTTGCAAAGCATATCATAAAGGACAACTAACGAAGTGTAAGTAGTTATGTACGTAGGTGTAGAGTAATCAATTCCGCAGATAACTACAAATATGAAACTTCAACTGGGTAGCAACCATTTACGGCAGAAACTAAAAATATGTTTAAAATAACCATAATTTTCTTCATGAAAAACGTTTGTAGAATTATTGGAATGTAGTACTTTGGCATGCGCCGAAGCAAGTATTAGAAAATGCACGTAGATGTAGCATAATCAACTTCGAATGTAATCTCAAATTTTTGTCTGGGATTAAATAGTAGCCATTTATAGCAGAGGCTGTTCGGGCATGTTAGTTAGTTCGGGCATGTTAGCATAAAAATGACAATAAGTTTTAAACTAGAGAAACCGGGAAACTTGAAAGCACTTTGGTGATTTGCTGAAAGGAAGCTGAAGGTTAATGCTTGAGACTTGGCATTGGCTTGGACGATCCACATCTCAAAGAAAAAAACTTTTTTCTAAAATGAGCAAATGTTCGAGATTTCTAAGGAGACTATGGAAAATGGTTGATAAGTAGTTTCAAGCGGACCACGGAAAGTGGTATGCATAACAGCAAATAACAAAAATAAATAATAATAAAAATAACAAGTTCTTGGCCCAATTAAAGTGCCTTTAACCAATTGGCTCGAATTAATAGTAGCAGTTTCTTCAAACCGATGAAAACAAAAAGGTGCTGAACTACAAATGAGTCCATGTTTCAGAAATGGAACTCTTTTTGGGTAAGCGAGCAGATGGGAAATAGTGGCACCCATTATAGAGGTGGTTTTAGTAGCTCAAATGATCAAATATTCGGATTTTAAAGACTGTACAAGATGCGGGCTATTATATAGAACAAAAAATTAATACAATATCTATATATATAAAAATCAATTGCTGTGCGTTAGTCTCGCCAAAGCTCGAGAACGGTTGGACCGATTTGGCTCATTTTGGTCTTAAATTATTGGTAGAGTATTCCGGAAGGTTTAAAAGGTTTTATTTGAAGTGATAGATGGCGTTGGAGATGAGATTTTTGCAATTAATTTTGAAGGCAAAGCAACGTTTAGCGGGTCAGCTAGTTACAAAATAAAAAAAAATAGAAAAAATAATCGCCAAATGAGAATAGGGCAAACTACTGGTAACTAAACCGTAACTAAATTTTAGATTCAATTGTTGCCTTACACCAGTTTTTTTTAGCATTATACCAATTTTTTTTTAAATCGTACAAGAAAGCTAATATACTAATGTGTCTATACGTCGGAGACTGAACATGTAGTCGCGAAACTACACAACTGTTTCAGTATTCATGTAGAAATTTGGTACTGAATACATCGTGTCAGGAAATAATCATAAATTAACCGAAAGATATGTACATTTAGCTATTTGGAAAGCGACCACAATCGGCATTAATATTTGTCATACCCATTTTCCCATCGGTCGCAACAAATCTTGAAGTCTTTAGAAACCTAAGTCCTTCCAACGGAATTTCGGTCACTTTCTTCTGCCAATCCATCGAAGATTCTCATGAAGGTTTTCGTTGCCGAATCATTTGAGTGCATTTGCATAACATGAACCAATCAGTGGATACTCTATATTTTCGTGGGTTAATCCACGCCGACATTGGTACGCAACCCATACAGCTCTTGATTCATATGACGTCCATACTCCCCGTTAATAATGATGGTCACATTTATTTTTCGTTGCATTATTCCACTCCTATGGCATTTGCTTGTGTCATAACTTAAAATTCTATCATGTATAGCATGACAGGTAGGATAGTTAGACTTCTGTCCATTTGCCTACAGACCCAAATCTGTCAGAGTCCTTAAAATAACCATCAATCGCAGACCTCTTCAATGTTGGCAAGTCGTTTACCACCAAGCCATTTTTTTCAAGACTGGCAATAGAAAATAGCCCAAGAGAGCTAAATCTGACGAAGAAGATGTGTGATGAAGCAATTCGAAACTTAATTCATTGATTTTGTCCGTCGTAACAGTGGATGTGTGAACTGGAGCACTGTCTTGATGAAACAACACTTTCTTGTTCGCCAAATACGGTCTTTTTCTATAATAAAAAAAAAAAAAAAGATGGAGCCGTCTTTGCCTTCTTTGTATATGAGTCCTTCATTCCAGTCTACTGTTGTGACTGTTCCTTTGTCCCAGGTGTAAAATGATGGGCCCATGCGTCGTTCGTGGTTATAAATCGACGCAAAAATTAGGCTTTATTACGGTGAAGCCAAGCGCGGCACCCATCCATCGCACAGCTTTCTCATCTTCAAATCGTCCTTCTCTGAATGATGTACGAGTATAGCACTTTTTGAAATGCCTATCAGTTCAGTGAACTCACGCACTTTTAGCCGATGCCATTTTGTGGATTTTCTTAACCGTGTCTGTCGTGGACACCTCAGCTCGTACGGCCTTGTTTAAAGTCTGCAACCTTATAGTTTACAGCCGTAAACGAAGGAATAAAAAAAAAGAATAGAATTACCAGAATAGTATCTAGCTCTGTTTTAATATTGGCTGGACTGAGACCTTTCAAATGGAAATATTGAATTACAGGTTTACAAATTCACTGAAATTTTTTACACTTTACACCAAAATAATTTTTCTCAAATTGCTGGCGTATACGTGTGATCGGCTAGTTTTGGGACAGCCCTCGTAAAAGATTGATACCTCAATAACCTATACACAGCCTTAGTATGGATTTTTTGAACATAAGAAATAATACACTCAAGTTCCAGTCAACCGGCAGTCGCAGCCGTAAAGTTAAGTTGTATTTAATAGTTGATGCGTGATCATTAATGGTTCATCGCCACCGGCCTTAAACAACTCTTCAAACAAACAATCAACCTTCACAACTTTGTTGTTCTCAAACGATGATATTGCTATTGTGATCCCCATTTAATTCTGCATTGAGCAATCTATGCTATCGTCGGTAATTAGCGTAATTTCTTCCCTTGTGCCGCCATTCAAAATTAGTAGATTAAAGAAGTGTTATCTTAATAACTGCAGCATCTATGACTGGATTTCTGCTTATCTATGATTAGATTTCCATTGTTGTCCTTGCAGGAAAAGATCCCAGTTCCATAACGATTGTTTTTATCATCTTGGCAGTATTTTGGGTCTTAATCTCTATCTCTGTACCATTTCGTCAGCCCAAAACGTCGGTGTTCATCGCTTTCCCCTACAGCAGACGTTACAACTGGCAGCTGTGTTGGCATATTCATGCGGCATGTGTTTCTTCAAACACAATTTCTTTATTGTACAGGGTGGGCCATAAGGGTGTTGGCGGTTTAAATCTTCAATTTCTCGGTAACGCGCGGCGCGGGGTGGCGGGGGGATATGTTGTTCGCTGCGCCGCTTCCTGGAAATTTAGTTGCCATGGAGCCGTACACGGGAGTGCAGCGTGCATTTTGTGTCCGAGCGTATTACGAAAACAATAAATCAGTGATTACTGCACGACGTTTGTATCGGCATGAACACGGTTTACACGATTTAAGTGAAGTTCCAAGCGCCAATGTGATACGAAAATGGATCAGAATGATCGAAACAACCGGCTCAACAGTACCAATTACGGTTCGTGATCGCCCAGTTTCTGCAAGATCAGCCGACATTGTAGAGCGTGTTCGTGTTTCAGTTCAGCGAAATCCGCAACAGTCAACACGTAAGAGAAGTCAGTCTTTGGATGTCAAAAGAACAACTTTACGACGAATTTCCAAACTTGATTTCCATTTGAAAGCTTATAAGATTCAGATAGTCCAAGAATTAAAACCCGATGATGCCAATAACCGACTTAACTTTGCCAATTTGATGCTAGAGCGGTCCAACAATTTCAACAACGTGATTTTTAGTGATGAGGCCAATTTTTACCTTAATGGTCATGTGAACAAGCAAAATTGTCGGTTCTGGTCCGAGACTAATCTCCGACGCTTGCATGAACGTCCACTTCACAGCCCTAAGCTTGTCGTGTGGGCTGGGATAACGTCAACCGGTATTATTGGGCCATACTTTTTTGAGGACGAAACAGGGCATGCGATGACGGTTAGACCGAACAATTATTGCAACATACTAACAGACTTTTTGGTGCCAGCTTTGCAAGAACTTCAAAGCAATACCTCGAGGATGTGGTTTCAACAGGATGGGGCCACATGTCATACGGCAAGGGTATCCACAGTGCTGCTGAAAAATGTTTTTCCTGGAAAACTCATTTCGAAAAGGAGGGGATATTGAATGGCCCCCACGTAGCCTCGATCTCTCTCCATGCGATTAATTTCTATGGGGCTACCTCAAATCGGTAGTCTACGAGAATAATCCGAGCAATTTAGAGTAGTTGAAGAGGAACATTATTCAGGAAAGTAATAAAATACCTAGAACAACTTTTCAACGAGTTTTCCAAAATTTGCGACTTCGGTTCCAAGAGTGTCAAGCAGCCGAGGGAAGCCATTTGGACAACATTATTTTTAAGTCTTAAAAATTCCCACGCTTCTACTTTTTAAAAATACAAATATATTTTTTTTATGTTTCGTAGTTTTTTTTTAATTGAATATTTAAACCGCCAACACCCTTATGGCCCACCCTGTACTAAGAATTATAGGATTTCGGGGTTTCATACATAATGATGTGCAATATATAGTTCGCTGTGTGTCAGAAAGATCAGGATTATGGGACATGGACATTCCAGATGCCTATACTTAAGGACATTCCAGATGCCTACACATATTTGGATTTTTCCATTTCTCAATTTTCTTTCTTCTGTTCACAATAATTTTTATTTAAAGTGAGTGGTTAATTAGACAACCGCATATGATCCTAGCGTTTGTGTTGAAAATGATCACTTGACTGGTGTAAGAGTTGAGTTTAAGTAACAAAAGTTACCTACTTGCCTAAAGTTACTCAAACTGTTCTCCAACTGACTTTGTCTCCCACTAGACGATTGTATGATGGCATCACTAGGCAATTCTTGGGCAAAGGTAGCAAGTCGTTAACTGTTTAGAATATTCTGCAAATGGATCTGGTTACCCCCAAGTAAATACCAGTCAGATCGGCAAAATTATTATTTCTTCAGTCCTTACTTACAATTACTTACAATTTTTTGCAACTTCATATTCAGGCAATCAATCTGTGGTCAGAGATTTTCTCAAATTATAAATTTACTGTTTTGGAAGAAGTAGTGAAATGTTTTTTTTTTTTTTTTTGACTACAGAAGGTACCCACGATCAATATACTTGAACAATTTTCTAGACATATAAGAATGTAAAATTCATTCATGAACTAATTTTCCAAAAATACATAATATTTTAATGTTCTTCATGCCTAGGAGATATACGAGGTGTATTCAAAAAATAAGATAAATTTTAATTTTTTTCAAAAAATATTTATGTATTCATCAATTTTTTTTATCTATTTTATTTCTTTCAAAGTAGTCCGCCTCAGATGTAATTCACTTGTGCCAACGTTTTTTCCAATCTTCGAAGCTGTCCTAATATGCACTTTTTGCCATGTCCTTAAGTTCTCTCAGCGATTCGGTTTTATCTCCTCAATCGTCTCAGAGAAGAAGAGATCCATGAAAGATCTTTTCAACCTTGGCAACACGAAAAAGTCGCAGGGGGGAAAATCTGGTGAATACGGTGGCTGAGCCATGATAACGGTGTTGTTTTTGGGCAAATAATCTCTCACAAGCGAAGATGAGTGAGCAAGTGCATTATCGTGATGCAGAAGCCAAGAATTTTTTCCACAATTCCGGGCGTTTTTTTCGTATTGCTTCACGCAAACGGCGCATAACTTCAAGGGAATACTCCTCACTTACCGTACGACCTTCTGGTAAGAACTCCTGATGCACTACGCCATGGTAATCAAAGAGAACAGTGAGTAAAACTTTGACATTTGATCGAACTTGGCGGGCGTTTTTTGGTCCTGGCTCTCCAGGACTCTTCCATTGGGACGATTGGGCTTTGGTTTCGATGTAATTACCATACATCCATGATTCGTCACCAGTTATGACCCTTTTAAGCAAATTTGGATCATCGTTGACGTCATTCAGCAATTCCTGGGCGATGCTCATGCGACGTTATTTTTGGTCATGGCCAAAATTCAGCAATTTTGGAACGAACTACGCTACCACACGCTTCAACCCGAAATTTCCGGAAATATTGCATGATTGCATGGCATGAACCAACCGATATGCCGACATCCTCAGCAACTTCTCTAATTGTGATTCAACGATTCTCCATAACAATTTTCTTCATTTTCTCAACATTTTCATTGGTTGTTGATGTGCTTGGGCGCCCAGAGCGAGCGTCGTCATTCACACCTTCTCGACCTTCTGTGAAAAGCTCTATCAGTTGTAAACATTTTTTTGACCCAGAGTACTCTCACCGTATGCCACTGTCGAAATGTTGTTTTTAAGCAAATTTGATGCAACTTCTTTGATCCTTTTTATTCGATAGCAGAAAATCGCCGAACATGCAAAGCACCGGTCTTATTTATGCCTCTCACAAACAAACTAAACATGCTGTATGGATAAAACGGTCAACATATCTTTGAGACGAGTGTACCAACACGAAAAAAAAATAATAATAGGAAGTCGAATGTACGTAGTCCGCGAAATTTGAAAATTTCTCCTTATTGTTTAAACACATCCAGTATTTATTTTTCAACAGCAGAAGAAACAAATTATTAGAATGTTGTGCATGAAATGAAAATTTCTTAACCTTCGTCTAATACTTCAACCGGCTTAGATTTTGTTTTGAGTATCCTATATCGGTAGAGAGATCTTTATGACATCCTGTCATAACATTCCATAGATTACTTTTTATAATTTCCTCATAAACCATCAGCATCAGCATTAAGTTATCAAATCAGCATCCTTAGCGAACAACGTTTTCTTACAAATTTGGAATTTGGAATTTGGAATTAGTACTTTTACGTCTTACAGACACGTATATATTTAATCAGCATTTAGCATTCTTTTTAAAACGTATTAATTATTTATATTCTAACCTTTTCAAATTCACACTGATACACTAAATTAAATTAAAATCCTGTTACTTACAATATCTTACCTTTATAATAAAACATGACACAGCTCCTAAGCGTTTTCTTGTGCAGAGACCTCGTTTCCCCCGACAAAAAAAGTGCTGCCATGCATACATATACGAGTACATTTCATATGCTCTGCTCAGAGTTTGTGACTTTTGCGCAAATAAATTCTTTCACATGTCACCAATGCTGTATTGCAATGTCACATATGGCAATACTAATCTTGTTTGGCAATGACATTAACATTTTCTCGTCTTCATGCCAGCTAAATATTCTAACATGTAAGTTAGACACATGAACATTTCATTTCCCTTCAAATTGAAAATACGTGATACCGCAATATGAAGCAATATTAGCCAGTGTTGATGGCAACCACACCTCACATGCACATCAAAGGACGACGGAAGATTTATTTGAAGTACCTGAACTTCTGTGTGATTTTAAGAAGGATGATGTGTGAGTGCTGAAGTTTGCGAAAGAAAACAATACGCTCATTTGGTGTCATGTCTGTTGTCTGCATTGGTGGACTTGAAGTGCTTCTAATGAAACTGGGAGTTCATGGAGAGAGTACTTACGCAGAAGTTCTGTGGGAAGATTTTAAAATCAAGCGGTTAGCAATGCTGTGAAACGTTCGTCCTGCTTGTTGCTAAGATCATCTTGAAACTTTTGGTTACAGCTGCAGAAATTTATTTCGTACACATTTTGCTTTGAAGCTATCTGGTTTTTACCATAAGTGTATAAGACGAAAAACAAAGCAAAAGTAATTAAATGGTTCTCAGAGAACTAAATTCTTAAAACTTGCCACATTTCAGATAATGACAAATTCAGTGCCACCCACACACATTGTATACATTATTGTAAGTTCGGAAATAGTTTCAATTTGAATCAGATGTAATGAATTTAACCTGTGCTTGTCATAAAAGGGATGGCGTTTTGCGCTGACTTTTCAAATGATCAAGAATTGACGAAAATCTGAATCTAAGGTAAAATTGTGCGAAATTCTATTCGCTACAAATTGTGTAGAGTTCTAAGTTATTTATATTATTCAGCCACCTGTGAAAGCTGCTTAAAATAGCTTCCATGTACAGGGTGTCCGTCGGGAAGGTATACTTTTTTGTTTGTTTATAACTTTTAATTAAATGAACAAAAATGGATCTTACATTCATAAATGTTTTATTTAATGTCGCCAATTATGTATGGAATACAATATCAGATAAATGTCCGTCCCTGTTAGCCTCACAAATGCGAGCCCTTTTGAGCACATTTTTCATTACATTCTCACACATTTCATGCGGTATTTCATTAATATCATCACGAATATTTTGTTTGAATTGCCCAAGCGTTTCTGGTTTGTTTGCATAAAACTTGATAAATCAGATATCTCCATAAAAAGAAGTCCGGAGCAGTCAAATCAGGCGACCGTGGAGGCCAATCAACATCACCATTTCTTGAAATAACTTGTTGTGAAAAGAGGTCTCGCAGTAATTCCATTGTTATCCTGGCTGTATGTGATGTGGTGCCGTAAAGTTGATATCACATGTTAATCAAGCCCAAAGCATACAGTTGTGGCGTTGAAAAGTTCCCAATCAAATAACTATATCGCTTCCCATTGACAGTTACCCTTACGCCGTTTTCAGTTTCAAAGAAGGTCCAATGATTCCTCCTGACCAAATTGCACACCAGACTGCCACTTTTAATTGATGCAAAGGTGACTGATAATTAGTTTGAGGGGTTTCCATTGCCCAGAACCGACTATTCTGTTTAATCACATATCCATTCAAACGAAAATGTGCATCCTCACTCATTACGATTTTTTCATGAAAATCGGAGTTGTCATGGGCGAGTTGTAACATCCTATCGGCATGTGTAGGGCGGCGTAAATGATCTTAAGGAAGAAGCTCTTGCGCTAACTGAATCTTAAATGGAAACATGCAAATCCTGCAAAGTTGTGGCCGAAATTCTTCTTTGAAAACCAAGCTCTTGAACACGGCGTCGAATTGAGGTTGATGAATTGTTTCGAACACTTTCTTGAGCAGCATTAATGTTTTCATGCTTGGCCTTATCAGCTATAGACCCTCTTTCTTCGGCACGTTGGCACGTTGTTTCTCCCAAAAATTTCACGTAACTTTCTCATCGTCACAGTAATCGATGATGGATTTTGATGAAGTATTTTAACGATTAAAACAAGTTGGTTTATCGAATATTTTTCCATAATAAATTCGCCACGTCTCTACTTCACGACTGACAAATATGAGCTAATGTTTACCAAAATGAGGGCAAAACAAAGTAATATACCTTCCCGACGGACACCCTGTAATTACAATACATGTGAGCAATCGCAGAATAGTTTTAGAACCAAAAATTCCTTGAAATCAGTGAAAATGTAATTCCTTGGAAAGCGTTTAAAAGTCAATTCCTTGGAAACGAGCTTTAGGGGCATGACATATTGTCGTTGTAAATTAATTTCCAAAATAATATTACTCATACGCTCTTGCTTCATCTACTCGTATAAATTGCTATAATATAAATATATCTGTGGTCACAACCCATAACAGCCTAAGTCTTTTTTTCAATATTTTCAGTACAGGAGTTTAAAGTTTTGAATCTTCACTGAAAATCAGGAGAAGGTGTTTTTTGGAAAACTTTGCTACAGATTCCAAGGAAACGAATTTCTTTACTTAGTTGTTAACAAAAAATAGTTGTTTATT